>PEGC01000010.1:1200000-1557481 GCA_002921095.1 Cladosporium sp. SL-16
AAACCACCCTCTATTTCTAGTAACACGATGGCCGCAGTCGCGCGTGCAAATCTGCGCGGCTTAAAACTACCTCCGGGCTCATGGGACTCTCATGTTCACGTCATCGACGAAGTAGGTCATCTCTTCGATCAAGCCGGACTTGCATTGCTGACATCTTGCCAAGGATCGCTTTCCATTCTGCAACAACCCTGTATACCGCCCTGGCAAAGCCACCGCCCAAGCCCTACTCAAGTTTGAGAAGAGCATGGGCATCGAAAACTTCTGTCCGGTCTCCGTCTCTGTCTACGGAAATGACAATCGATCGATCGTCGATGCTATGCAACATTTCGGACCACAGTGCAGAGCAGTGGTCACGATCGATCCCGACAAGGTGACTAAAGACCAGCTGGGCGAGATGCACGGACTTGGTGTGCGAGGCGTGCGGCTGAATTTCAAGTCGAAAGGAGAGACGCCAAGCAGAGAGGCGCTCGAGGCGATCCTGCTGCGAGTTGCTGCTCTGATTCGAAGCCGAGGATGGTTCATTCAGCTTTACTTGGGCCTCAGCCAGGTGCAGCTGATCGCAGATTTGATCCCAAGGCTAGGTGTCAGGGTTGTTCTGGACCATATGGCATCTCCAGATCCAAGCTCTTCGGCAGCATCGCAGGATGGCTATACTGAATTGATGCAACTATTGCGAGATGGCATGGTTTTCGTCAAGATTAGCGGAAACTATCGGTTTGTTGAGCTTCCAGATCTTGACAACTTTGCAAAAGAGCTCATCAAAGCAGGGCCGAGGAACACAGTCTGGGCGAGCGACTGGCCGCACACGGGTGGTCCAATTTCAGTGGTAGGAGCGAAGTCTTATTCCGCTTATCGTCAGATCGATACTGGAAAGTTCATTGGGAAATGCTTCGAGTGGTGTGATCATGACGACAAGCAAATCCAGAATCTGTTTGTGAACAACCCTCGAGCGCTTTGGCTAGGGTAACGACCTTAGAGATGGTATAGAACATTATCACATCGTCAGATTGGGAGAGGGTCCAGGCTTTGCTCAGCCAGCAGTGACCAGTCAAGTGCATAAGCGTCCAAACTTCCAAAAGGTATGGCGTTGTTATCGCTCATGTTCAAACCAGTAAAGTCGTTGTGATTATCGAAAGGGAAGGCAGGGAGCATGTCGAAACCTTCCACTTTTTCTTGCATGATTCCAGGCTGTGAAGACGCTGGCGCCTGGACAGAAGGTGCGGCAGGCGTGACACGGCTGAAGCCATCGATGATGATGTCGATGCTTCTTTGAATGCCTGGACAGGAAGTGCGCACACCGTAAAGGATGCGAAGGTAGGTGTTCACCCGTTGTTGAGAGCCTTCGATCTGATCATGCAGGTCAAGCATGGCCACAGTAGCTGCAGTGTATGCGCAATATGCTGACAAGTACGTCATGTGCGTTAGACCGTATGTTGTCTCAAAGAGCACAAGGAGCTGTTCAACCACCTTGCCCGCTTCTTGGCATATGGTGCGACACGACGCATTAGTCCAGAAGGGCCGATGAAGTAGAATTTTTGTCGTGTGGAACAGCATACTGTAAATGTCAGCGGTGTTCAGGTCTCTCCATCGGCTATGAATGACTTACTTCTGGCTGACCACGTGCGGTGCAGGGCATTGAGAAGTCGGCTCGACTCTTAGATGCTGTGGTGTGTTTGACCACCAATCTTCAAGCTTTCCTCTGATCTGTCGTATCAACGTTGGGTCGCGATCCGGCTTCTTGCCATACACCGTGACTAGGATTTCGTTGATGATAACAACCAGTTTGCAGAAGTTGACAAAACACGAGACACCGAAACATCGTACTGGAAGTGCAGTCACGCCTTCACTATAAGTGTCCAGATGAGGCGACCAAAGTTTCTCTTCAAGGGCTTCGTCGGGGACGAACGGATCGAAGTCGGGTGGCTCTGGCAGAGACGGAGTCCGCCCCAGGTACAAGCTTACCGCTTTATCCCAAGCAAAACACGACCATGCAAGATGGCCACGCACTGCAACATCTGTCGGGTCGTCTCTGGGATTTCGTGGCCTGGTGAAGATACCCATATCCATGGCCATCCTGAACGCCATCCCTGAGTAAAGCCAGGCCTGTGGTAGAGAGCCATTACCAAGATCTCTAGCACTTAGCTGTAGCAATGCCTGTACTGTAGGGATCGAAGGCTCCCGAAAAATCTCCTGGCTGAGATGTAGGCGGACGTGAGAGTGCAATTCTTCTTTGAGTGCGTGATCGGTGAATCTCGTCGCCTGAAGACACACCACCGAGATAAGAAGCGGCGAGCTGTAACGGGCCCCAAGTAGGAAGTGTGGCCTGGAGATAAATAAAAACACCGGAAAGACCCAGGTTAGGTAGGTCTTGAAGAGATGCTCGACTTTGTTCAACGGCAGGTGTAGCTGCGCCGAAGCTGCAGCAATCGCGTTGGATAGCCAAAAGTCTATCTGCGTCTCGCTAATCAATGAGAGCTCCTCTGTGCCTGAATAAGAGAGCGTGGCATCTTTAATGACGTTGTAATTGCTGTTAGCCGGGTCCAGGACAGCGGAGGTCGATTCGAATTGAGGACTCGGCCTGTTGACGGCGGACGAGCTGGCAAGCTCTCTGTGGCTGCTGACTGCGCGATGTACTTGTGCCTGTCTGGGCGTTTCTTGTACATCGTCCATCTCACTATGGCCGCTGTTCTCAGAGGCTAGCAATCGCTCTAATTCTTCGATGCGCTGTGTCATCGATATCACCTGTGACATTGCAGGCAGTTTATCGTAATGACATTGTGCACCATATGCTTGACAAATTCTGCATTCTGGCGTACGACCATCACATTTGACCTTTCTCGCTCTACAGCGTGAACAGGTCAACGTAAGAGCTGGTCTCCTGGATGGCCGCGCGGAAGGGGCGCCAGTATTCTTTGTCCGAGGCGGCATACTGAACGCACGAAAAACAAATAGCGTGAAACCGCTTGATTGCCGACTGGGCTGCAATGTCGGAGGTGGTACAGCGCGTTGAATACAGAGGACAAGGGAAGGTGGTGGCTTGCATCTCGGTCAATTCCCGAGGTCATCGGAGGTGTCAGCGGAGGCTTCCAACACGTGATTGGCTGAGACCGAGCCCTTGAGCGGGGCAGTCCTGGGGATCTCGAACACTCGATATCCTGCATCCCACTCCTACGAACGCACAATGTCACTTTTGGCGAACAAGATGCCGTTCCAGCCGATCGTCGTGCCTGCATTTTAATCCCCTGTGCAAGTGGCTTCCATGCCACCACTCACTAGCTCATGCCCGGAACAGACCTGGCATCATGGTGACCATCGAGATACACGGATTCCAGCTAAATATCTACTAGTAATCTCAAACCAACGCCTTCGGTATGTTCGCAGCATCCCCTTTCAGCAAAGTAATGACAATGACCGTGGCCGCTATGCCAGACCGTTCCTGGTTCTCTGCTGTGACGCGCCGACATGTGGAGTCATGACAACTCTTGGACGAGACTACAGCGTGCTTCCATACGCGGGCAATATCGTACTGCATCGTGTGCTCGTTGGAGGGGTTCGGCGTCAACGGCCGTCTCACTAAGGACGAGGACGGCGGTCGCATGGTCAAGGAAATACTACCTCCTAGGATCGTCGGAGAGTATCAGATCAATCGAATATTGCCCTCTCAAATTCGCGATCGCGGCGTCGTGGTAAAAGTTTACAATGTAGACTGCTTGTATCTGGATGCTTTGCATGGCACTGGTGTCTGATCCTCAAATGCATACTAGTGTAGTTGTTGATGACAACACTTTTGGCCTCCTTTCGGGAAGTTGAATGGAATGTGGGGGTGAGGTATCGGCCGCTCTCCTTAGGGTAGTGAAATGTGTTGATATTTCTTGAACTGCGTTCATCTGAACATATGTAAACTACAAGTACATGACATCTACATGTACACGCGAACATGAATGCATCTATGACACTATGGTACAACCCCAACCCCAACCCTGTACAAGTAAACATCCATCTGCGTGAGGTCCGGATAAAATCTTGAAGATGCAGAGGAACTGCCAGCTTCACTCATCTCCTCATAACATCCTCGAACATCAGTAATAGGGCCACGTGCTCAGAGGCTTGCCATGAAACGACCATTGGTTAGAAATACGAGTACGGGGTGGTCTTAACCCTGGTCGAGCGTAGGAATGGTGCCTGTAGCGGCCGCGCCAGCATGTTGGTGGCTTGATGAACTGGACCCTGGCGGACTGCGAACCAGGGGACCGTGATGAGGGAGAAAAAGACGTTGGGCGAGTGTCGCGGAGTGTATCTGCTCTGCTTCACCACTGACGAACAACGCCTACTCCTTGAACCCTATCACATCACTCAAACATCGCGTCTGCACAACGAAGCTCCGGAGATCGTCAAAAGTCTCACTCCACGTGTTCCTCAGCGAGCGGGAAAATTAGCCGCCGGCTCGCCTTTCCTTCAAAATTCAAGCACTATCCGCGTGGACTGCTAGACCGCAGCAATACGAGACGCGTGTCCATCCACTGCGTAATTCGCATCATTATTCGATCTGTGGCCCCTCTGCGCTATCGTATCCTCCAGGCGCTAGTGCTTTAACGCGAGCGGATAAAAGTGACAAGCATTGTCTAGCAAGAGTAAGGTTAGATTGGGCTCAGATTGGCTCATGGTAGGATGTTGACAGCAAGATTTAGCGTGAAGGAATATCGCGACAATATCTGTAGAGCCTAGCCTCGAGCAAAGAGCTATCTGTCAAGGGCCACAAGCTTGGACATACTCACCATGCATGACGAAGCTAGCCTGCAGACGGCGAAGCGATGTTTGATGTCGTACCCGTTCGACCGTTGGGGATCTTCAGACTGTGACATCCTCAATGGCAGTTCCACGCATTGCTTGCACTGCCCAGAAACCACAGAATAGACTATTGACAGTGGCCCGCCAACAGATTTGAGTAAACGCCACTGCGGGAAAACTGCCTGCGTCATTTGCCTACACGTATAGCACTATATGTAGTCGATCACGCTAGACTAAACATACCTCTAGCGATGCCGTGGTTGAGGCACTGCAATTGGATCTCTAGATATCGCAGCCGCATAACCGTGCCCCTAGGCAGCACTATAATACTTTCGAGAGGCTTGAAATACTGCCTCTGGGCAACGCTTTTTGGTCTGCGATTCGGCTTGCTTTTGTTTCAAGTTTCACGAGGTCTCCTGTTTGAAACTATATCTCGCTCTTCAACTTGCTTCTACTTCAAGAGTCTCAAGAACTCTCTCCCGTTCGAAATCATACTTCTCCCTTTATCGGACGTCCACTGGCCACTCACGCACACCGGTCAACATTGTGGTCTTTGTACGAAGGATGTCGACTTCACTATACTTGGAGCTGCCGTGGCAAGGGAAACGACAAATGTTCGGCGACATCGCGGGGTTCATCGGTGTCACTCTGGTCTTGATCTTGATCGACTCTTACATCCTCTGTGAGCAGCAGAATGCAGCTCGGATCTTTTGCTCCATTGGAATCGACTACGCTATTCTCTTCGCGTACCTTGCTGTTCGCAATATTGCGATGGCGAGCGAGCCCAATACTCCTGCCAGAACCCAACCTCGAACTCCTCAATGTCAGAAAAAGCAACAAGACTACAAGTGAAAGGGAACGGACGTGGAACCTTCCTACGGTTGTAAATTCAGTGGCACAACTCATCCTTCTTGATGTCTCGCACAAATCGACAGGCATGTCAGTGTAATAGTATAAAGCAAGAGCGTATGGTGCATCGCAGGACAACCAAGGTCCCCACTTCTTCGCTTGCTTCCCACTATGACTTGGAGTCGCATCCGAACGAAGCATGAATATCGCCGCCATAAACATACGCAGCAATACAGCCTCGCGAATGACCGGATAGGGATTCGGGATCAGTGACCGCTACACCGTACACGCAATACTGGACGCCACTCTCTCAGCTTGGACGTAGCAAAGGACAAAACGCAGCTTACTACAGCTGCAGCACCATCCAGCACGACGTTGAAAGCGTGGCCAGCGAACCTCAAGCCATCCAATGCTTCAAGCCAGTCCCGAAGATGGCATCAACAGGAACTTGTAACTCTCCCTGCAACCATCAGCATTAGGACCGCAATCCGACAATGTCGGATTCAATCGCCCATCAAGCGCCGACAAAGGAAGAGCAAAGCTTTCGGCAGAACACACCACCTTGGAACGAACGTCTGGGAACTCTCTAGATTCGCGTTGGGACCCTCGTATATAAGCACAAGCTACAAAGAGAATCGCGGAGCTGCAATTGATAGAGCGGCATGGAGAATGGCGACTACAAGAACTCGAGACGATGGACAAGCGGCCAATTGATGGCCTGAAGATGACTTCGGAGAAGCGCTTGGAACGGAACAGACACATGCTAGAAGGAGCACATTGATCTAACTCCAACTAGGAGCGCGATAACGGATTAGCAGTATGCTCGTCTTCACAGTACTACAAATCGTTGGCAACCTTTGATATGCAAACAATACGGTACTAGGCCATGTTTTTCCAAGCTTCCTTGGAATGAGTTTCTGTACTTGCTTTCTTCACGATCAATATCTTCCAAAAACTAGCCTTCACTGCCGATCCAACTCAGGATAATACCTAAAAATCCCCTCACTGTAAGGCATCCTCCTCTCACTCCCCAAATATTCCTTCAACCCGCCTTCACCCTTCACACTCTCATAGAAAGTCCCCAAAAGCTCCGGATACTCCTCTTTCCTCACCTCGATTTCCTTAGGGAACGAAAATGAGACACCATCCAGAACTTGCCATACCACCAAATCGGCAAACGTCAATTTTGAGCCGACGAGGTACTTGTGCTGCCCGCCGTTCTCGTTAGCGTTGTACTTGAGAGTGCGCTCGAAGTACGAGAAGAATTTGGGCAAGCGATTCTCGCGAACGTCGGTGGATTTTTGCAGAGCGGCATCTTTCTGTTCTTCATAGTATTTCATGACGGCGAGCGGGTGGTGGGTGTCGTGGATTTCGTTGTTGAGATCTAGAGCTGTGAGAGCGAGTTGGTAGACGTGGTATTTTGATGCTTCATCATCTTCAGGGATGAGGCCCAGGCGGCCGGCGAGGTAGATTAGGATGTTGGGGGTTTGTGAGATGATGAGGGCTTTGCCGTCTTTTCCTGCACCGGGGATGCGCAGGGCGGGCGGGCTGAAAACTGGAGGGTTACCGTCTGCGGATTCGAGGTTGGAGTTCATGCAGATGGATTGGACTTCGGAGTAGCCGTCTTTCTTCTCTACGGCGACGTCTGTGAAGGGAACACCGGTTGCTTCGAAGCAGAGGCGGACAAATTCGCCGCGGCCTGGGATGCCGGGGTGGTAGAGGAGTTCGTATTGAGGGTGAGTGCGGGCTTTCTTTGGGGCGGACATGTTTCTGTGAGTGGCGAGATGGAATGGAGTTGGTATGAGATGGTTTTGTGATGGCTGTATAGTTGTGTTAGCTGATGTTGATGCAAGTGTAGATGTCGTGAACCCACTCGTAGTGAAGATGAGGATGTGCTTGGGAACTGTTTCGATCGTCTCGAGAGTGATTCGATGAACATAAACTTGCGAATGATTTACAACTGCACACATGCATGTTTTGTTGCGTTGACGTGTAATCGGGCACCTCGGGAACAGCACCAGTTATCTCCGCTTTGACATCATGGCTCTGTAACCTTGCGATCCTGCTTGTCCCTCACAACACAAAGATGCACACCGAAGACCAGAACGCGTTTACAACAAAGCTGGCCGTTCTCCTCAGGATCAAATAATTTCACATCTCGCGTAGTAAGTTGCAGGCGTTGAGAGGTATAAATACACGCTTTGATTCGCCACCCATCCCAACAGATTGCAAAAACAACTGAAAGCCCACAAGATAATCATGACTCTTCCACCACGACAAGATCAACTCAAAAATTTACCAAGTCCTCCAACAGACCAAACATGCCCACTTCCAAAAAAGCTCCGCATCGTCGGCATCTCCGACACGCACAACGTCTCCCCAGGCTCAGGCTACACTCTCCCACCAGGCGACATCCTAATCCACGCAGGCGACCTCACGAACAACGGCCTTCCATCCGAGATCCGCAAAGCGTTGTCATGGCTTCGCGAAGCCAATTACGAGCATAAGATCGTCGTAGCCGGAAACCACGATCTCTCCCTGGACCAGCAACTCCCTAATCAATCCAACGAAGAGGAAGCGGTTCAGATCCGGCAGATGATGAGAGAAGAGGACAAGATCACTTACCTCGAGCATGAGAGCAGAATCATCACAGTCAAAGGGATTGAGATCAAAGTCTTCGGCTCGCCGTTCTCGCCAGCCCCAGCTTCTTCCTCTGCTTCGACGACGCAATACGCGGCGTTTCAATATCATCCGTCTCAAGCCCAACAGCTGTGGTCAAGCATCCCATCAGATCCTACTATTCTTATCACACACACGCCACCAGCAGGACACCTCGACAACAGTGCTCACTGGAAACAAGGAGGATGTCCTGCGCTTTCGCAAGCGCTCTTGCGGACCAAGCCTCGATTGCACTTTTGCGGCCACTGCCACGAAGGAAGAGGCGCGCAGATAGTTTGTTGGAGCAACGAGGCCGAGGCAGAGCATGGTGTCACGGAATGGACAGACCCGGCCTCAGGCAACAAGAAGCAATCGCTGTTTGATCTGACAGGGAAGAGTAAGTCGCACAGAGCTCCTCCTCATGTTGCTGCTGCTACTGTTGTTGCCAAGGAGACAGCGATTGTCAATGCAAGCATCATGGCAAAGAGCCACGGCCGGGGCGCGAAAGCGTTTAACAAGCCTATAGTCGTCGACATTGAGCTTCCCTGAGCTGTGATGCTGGATGCGATGCGCAGGGTCCGCAGAGCATGCGCGTGGTAGATAGTGGTGGCTTACAGGCTTACAGCAGTAACACAGAGCTCAACTGTAAACGCGCCTATAGATAGCTTCGTTTACGCGCTCACACCCCACAAAGGCATGCATACCTGTCGGGGAACCGCACGCCTCCATGCATCATGCTGCGCAACCTCCAGCTAGAGTGAAGGCAAGGTCCCGTGGTAGGCTGAATGATTCGTATGTTACACGTGACATCAGCCAACGCTTCCTGTGTGCGGTTAGTTGGTAGCCAGGCGTACTACGTGCACTGTAGTCTAGGTATAGCGGAATCTATGGCGCAGTGAGTGAGTGAGTGGGAGTCCACTCTGCGGCAGACGCGCTTGCGCAGCAGCTCTATGCGAGCACGTGAATGGTGATCGGAAAGGCGAGAACGAACTGCAGCGGTACCTGACGCTACTCATGTAGTCAGAAGTTCGTTGAGCGAATGGGCTTCGCACGCATGGCCGGGCATCCTTGCTTCTGTGAGTTTGCAGCCCAAGTGTTGCTTTTCTACATTATTGCGCCTAGAAAAAGAGGATTGCCGGGAACGTTGCCGTTTGGGGGAGGCTGAGGCTATTTGGCTGTTAATTAGCAGACACCATTCTAGACGCATTTTGAAGAATTTATTTGATTCTCGTGATGCATTTTCAACGGATGACTTGTCTCCTGCTGACCGCTATGCCTGCCACAAAATAAATGGCACACACGCGTGAATGAGACACACGGGTTAACAACAAATAAACAAACAAGACGAGATGTTCGGTTGCTCTGAAACGTACCACAGGAACAGAGAGCCGGAAGCGCTGGTGGCTGGCGGGGTACTGTATGATGATGCTGCTGAGATGCGCTGTACAGCACGACAAGAGGACGTATTGGTAAAGGAAGATGTGGCCTTGCAGTACAGGTACAGGCTTAGCCGAGACGACATGTCAGAAGCGGGCAGTTGCATGTGCCCTGATACGGGCGCAGAAGAGCGATGGAAGCTTCCGTGGCACAGGCGGGAGGCGTGATGTGTGTGTGTGATGTGTGCACAGTGTGATGGCGGCTTTGGAGTTGGGCGTATTGTTGGCGTTCGTTTCGCGCCGTGAGACGGGCCGTTTGACGGTTGATTAATGCGTGTGTGCATGTCGCACGCGCGCCATGGGCTGGTGAAGACGAGGCTGATTAGCTGACGGGATTGTGCTGGGTGTGCTGCTGTATTGTCAGTATGCCTCGCCCGACGATTTGGCTGGACAGGCGCTGTGAGGGGCTCTTGGGCGGCATGGGTGGGCGGAGAGGCGGACAAACTAAGCAAGCAACCAACTAAATCACCAGCAGCTCGGCCACTACTGCACGAGATGAGTGGGAGAAGCTCGTGGATCGCAGATGGCGAGGCAGGGAGGCGATGCAGGCGATGCCTGAGCAAGATGGCTCCACGGTCTGCTACGTAGGTGTAGGAGGGAGTATGTAACTAATGATCATCGTCCTGCTTTCACTCTAGATTCGATCATCATTCGATCGCATCTGGCTGTCGCAACAACTGGGACGACTCCACCTTGCCTTGCATCTCTTGCAGCTGTGACGATTGTGTCAGCCAGCACATCACGAGAGACTGGACTAGAGAAAGCGGCCACCAGCGATAGGAAGACTAGCACTCTCTCGCGTGTTCTCGGCAAGAGAACAGCAGCAGTACAGCGCGTTTTCGGGCGCTGACTGATTACGGCATTTTTGGGCGACCTTGTTACATTACTCTCACTCTGCTCGCACTCACAGCGCATCTGAATCATCTCATCTCTTCGCGCCTTTCTCGTGCCTTCTCGACCGCGTTTCGCCCTCTGCACCGCCATTTCGCCGAGTCATCACTACAAACAGACTTCCACGCCTATCTTCCCCGGGCCAGTAAGGAGCGGCAGGCACTGTTTGCAGACCGCCCATCCCAGTTCGCCCAGTTCGCCCTCACAGCGATCGCTGCCCATTCTCCTGTCAATCTTGTCTATCCCTACTCAGCCCCCCCGGCGCTTTGAGACACACGCGCCTCCGACTGCTCTGCTGCACTGCCGCTGTAACACGAAATACTCACTCGAACATCACCACCTTGCCGTGCTGCCGCTGCTGCTGACCAAACTCGCCTAATCATTCAATCAATCAATTGCACAGCAGCACCATCGCCCTTCCATCGCCTTCTCGCCTACGTCATCCGCGATTAAGGGAGTGGCTAGACTTCCCGCTGCCACCATCGGCAAGGCCCGGCAGTCTTCACAACCCATCAAATCCGGCCCTGCAAAGAAAGGCTCGTCGCGCCGCTGCTACATACTACTGCACGCACGCATTCGCAAACATATCCTCTCCTCCATCACTGCGCCGCCTTCACCTACGCAAACACACTGACGCACGCCGTCTGCTAACTGCAGCCAAAGTCTTTCGCCACTCACCAAGCGAGGCTGTGTTCAGGGCAACGCAACGCGGCCGAGGCCATCACAAACAACAGCCCGTCTCCGCAACCGTAGCGCACCGACCTCCCAGACGCTCGGCCAGACGCTGCTACAGCACAGTGCACACCGCTGCACGAGCCTACTCTGGGCCTTTAATGCTCACCTTCCCCAAGATCACCACTTAGTACATCCTCTGCTAGTCGGCCCTGACTGGCATTTTTCACAACTGGACACAACATCATGGCCACACCCTTACCACCCGACCCATATCTGGCTCTGGGCCTCCCACGGGATGCTCCTGCTGCCACCATCAAGACAACTTACCGCAAACTCATCCTCAAGTTCCACCCCGACAAGGTTCAGGATGCCGCCCAGAAGCAAATCGCCTCGGATCAGTTCCACAAAGTCCAAACCGCCTACGAGATCATCGGCGACGAAGACAGACGTGCCAGATATGACGCACAATGCAAACTGGTCGAGCTCAAGAAGGACATGCTGAAGCACAATGGTGCTGCCGGTATGCAATCTGAGCCCCGGGGCTCAAGTTACAGTAGGGCGCGGCAGGAGTCACCTGTCCGTCCCAACTACACTGCTCGTGCCTCTGAGCGCAACGAAAGGGTACATGTGGAGGAGCGCAGGCCATATGAAGCCGAGCCCGACTACTTTGACAGACCTAGATCAACCGCGCGGAAAGACTACGAGTACGAACGACCATCACCAAAACGAGCTCCTGTCCCAGCTCCGAGAACCGAGAAAGAGCGTGCGCGTGCTTCAAAGCAAAGCACCAAAGAGAACGAGCGCTCAAGACAAAGGGAGAAGACGAGGCAAACAACGCGCGACACTCGCAGAGACCGCGACGCCAAGTACGCGTATCCCGAACCAGAGACCGCCTCTAGCAGTGATTCCGATGGATTGGTGGAGCCGACCCGATATGCTCGCAGGGAGGAGGACGACCGGCGGAGGGAGAGAGATGCGTATTACGAGCAATCAAGAAGAAAGGAAGGGTCTCCGCGCGCTTTCCACATGGAAGACAGGACACACCACAAGATGCAGTCACATGAGATGTCTGCTAGAGATTACATTGAACGCTCAGGAGGACGTACGAGGCAGTACCAGGAGTCGGCACGCCGAGCTTCACCACCACCACGCGTGTCACCAAAGGACAAGGTGGAATACATCAAGAGGAGCGAGGGACGTCCAGCGGTCATGGTGCGAAGAGGATCCGGAAAGCCTAGACCAGCAAGCCGCGAACCAGAGGAGCTACAACGCCGGGAATCACCACGTCGCGAATCGCCACGTCGTGACCGGGAACGAAGTCGCCGAATGAGTCACGACTACAGCGACCTTCCTCGCAAGGCAGCACCTCCGTTGACTTCCACAAAGTCCGCACCTGAACACATCCAGATCCCGGAGCCCCGTCGCGCTTATTCCATGCAGACCGACGCAAAACCCGAGAGCGCCTTCCAGCCGCCACCGATGAGACGTGCCGACACCATGCCCGCTCATGTCAGTGCCAGGCGCGAACGCGAGCCGACCTCTTCCTCCAGAAAACCTCAGAAGTCATCAGGACTGAGAAGGGGCGAAACGATGGATAGCTTGCCCACCCCTGCTGCCACTCCGGAACCTCAGACTTCGCAGAACCCGAAGTACCCGTATGGACGCGAGTACGCGGATGACAACGAATTTGCCACACCAAGCGGCTACCGTACCGAGGTGCATGCACCGACGGGTGCTGCAAGCAGAAAGGTCACACGCTCGCCCTCGCCGATGAAAGAGGAACGCGTCAAGGAGGACCGCGGTCGCGCATCATCCTCGCGTTACCCTCCAACAGCGCAGCGTCCGCCGCTGCCCGCGTCTCGTACGACCAGCTACGTCTACACGCCTCAAGGCCTGCAAGACATGCCAGCCGGCCGCCCCAATCTTTCGCGCAGCGAGAGTGTACGCACTGAAGTTCCTCTTTTCGGAGAGATCCCGACTTCACGCTCTCCGCGTACTAGCCGAGCAAGGCACTCACCTCCGTCCGCGGAGGCTCACTACCAGCAATATCGTCCCGAGGACGTAAAGTACCAGACTGGATACTCTTCGCGCCGCGGTAGTGAGGCCATGAGGCCAGGCTATACCCGTGGAAACAGCTACACCTCTCAGGCGGCCTACTAGGAGTCCGCCATACCCGAGGATCAAGCTGAGTGACGGCAATTGCTGTGTCCTGGTACGGACGAACGTTTTCAACAACACCAACTATTCAGGCGGAATGTACAGCCACGCCAACGATATCTGGACGAATGGCATTTTTTACTTTGGTTTCTTTTTCCACAACATTGGTATTCGCCTCTGGAAATTGGCATTGGAACGGCGTTATTCGGGAACATGGGGATTCAGGACGGACATGTAGATACTCATTGGGCAGGGGCATCATTGGAGAAACACGAACTCGAACATTTGTCGAGTCTCGACAATAACGGCGTAAAATTACTTTTTTGGGAGGAGAACCCCCGATATTTTGCACATCCCGTCAATTACGTGGATGGAAGGCCAGTTTCCCAAGAGTTGGGGGCTGTGTCCGGATAGATTAGTCTTTCTATAGCTTTTCTTCTCTTTCTTTCTTCTAACTTTTGGAAGTAATGACTCTGAATTGATGATTGAAAACACATTTTCTCTCTCTCTTCGGGTCCAGAATTTAATTGATTATACCTTGTGCTGATTTCTCCTGTTTGTGTGGTGATTTACCGTTTCAATTCTTGCTTGTTTACTGTTCAGATCTCATGCTGGCGTCGAGCAGTAAACCCGCCAGGACAATATATATATCGGTAATTCATACATGCATAAATAACCGCATCGACTCTATCACTCATTCCTCCCTCCTCGCCCTGACAACCCACAACGGATCCCTCGCCCTCATCATCCCCATCATCCCAAACAAGCCCTGCAAACTCTTCGCTCCCGACGAACCCTCCGCCTCCGCAGCCTGCTGCCCAACCTTCGCATCACTCAACTCAACAATCTCAATCCCCTTCCAACCGGCAAAATGCAAATAATCGCCCACCATCTGCAACCGCTCGCTTTCGTCCACACGTAGCCACCGGCTCATAGCTTTCGTCGGAAAGCAGCGGTTACTGATGGTTAAGTGGATCGTTCCGCCAGGTTTTGTCGCGGAGAGAATGGAGGAAAGGACGGCAACGGGTGAGGTGAGGTAGTCGATCGATACAACACACGTCGAAGCATCTAGTAATTGGTCTTCAGCTTCGCCGATGGCGTTCGCGGAGCGCAGAGAGCTTTCCACGGCGCCGGGGGTAGAATTGAGATCGATGAGGAGACGGCCGTTGTTGAGGAGTTTGTTGGCGACCAGTTCGGCTTTGTTCATTCCCATGCCTGTGATTTTGAGACCGCTCGTTTGCGTGGCGGCGTGTTCGAGGGCGGGCGGGTAGTGGCTTGTCCAAGAAGAGCAGAAATCTAAAATCCGGCCTTTGGTTGGCAGGACGGTGGCATAGTAGGAGCGGAGAGAGGCGATCGCGAGGTCGTCGATGTGGGTTACGAAGCGCGGGGAGGAGTAGAAATTGGTGTCGGGGGAGGAGTCTTGTCTGGTGAAGTCGGAAGGGTTGTAGGGCCAGGTCTTGTGGCGGGGGGTGTAGGGTGTTATGTTGTAGGGGTGGGTGTTGGTGGAGTTGGTGTTGGTGGAAGACATGGCTGTTGCTGCTTTGGAGGATGTTGAGAGGGTTGCGGCGAGGTAGAGGGAGACGGTTGAGAGGCCTAAGATTGGGAGGGGGCGGAGGAGAGGTTTGAGTATTGGTTGCATTCGAGCTGGGTTTGTTGATGAAGAGGGGTGGGGAGAGTTTTTTTATGGGTGTATTGATGTGCTTGCGATCAACGATAGTTATGGTATTAATAAGATTGATGTACCCAGACTGTGTTTCTATATTGATCGATACAGTTATGCATGTTATAGGTGAAGTGAGGTGGATCGATTCATGACGGCATTGATATCTAACCCTAAGGGTACTGATATTACCCCAAGTGTACAAGTATGTGCCCTTCTAAGAGTTCATTTTCCAGTAATTTTTAATCAACTTAAAGGTCTGGAAGGATGTAATAGTCGCTAGACTAATACCATGCCATTTTCAAGATGCGCTGGCATCAGTTGAGAAGCGATCAAGGACCGCAACCCAATGGAAACGATCAAACCAGCTTTTTGCAAGATTGATACTATCTCTACTGCTGGTTCAATCACTTCCACGGCCTCCCAAACGTGAACATCTCTGTCGAAGACACAATGCTAGGTAGCGATTTCTCGTCTCCATCGTCATCAGACATAGTACCACGCGAACGGTCACAAGCCGCTCTGGCAGAGGCGCTGACTTGCTCGCTTTCTGCCAATTTGTAGGGCCCTAGCGGTCGATCTTCCTTGTGAAGCCAACGCCGGGCAGCTTCCAGTGTCGGCCATCTTGGTCTCAACAGCCTCTCGTGGTCAATAAGAGGGCTTCCGTTCCCATCGGTCGTCGTTCGCTCTAGACTAGCATCTTGGCGTACCGTCGGTGTATCGGAGACGTATGAGTCAATCGTTGCAGGAATTGAACGCCTCCTCGTCGATGATGCCCGAGTGTAGAGGCCGAGCAAGCTTTCGAACTCATCTCGGGACCCCGAGATCTGACCGTGAGATGGCGACAGTGTTCGATCATGACGGTTACCCTGCAGGAGGCGCTGCATATACTTCCGGTCGACTGTCACGTTCGCATCTCCACTTGGCCCAGCATGGAGCAAAAATTGAGCGAGCTCTTGCATTGATCCATCTTGCACTCGAGGGTCTCGTGGTTCTAGTCGCCTGTGCCTCCTCACGTCATTGACTGTGTCGCTTGGAGGCGCAATAGTGAGATTCTTCTCGGCGTCTTCGACGAGGTGCAGGGATTGCACGTCATGACCAGGCACATGAACTGGTTGTGTAACTTGACTGACGGGGCCTTGCAGACGCTCGTTCGAGTATTGGGAATCTCTGGAGCTCAGTCCTTGATCCGTGCTGTATGTAGTGTTCCTTTGCGATGTGCGGGTTGATCTCGAAGGTGGTTCAAACAATACTTCAGCAGGCAGGATGTTCAGGCGGGTTCGCAAGTGGCTGGTTCGACCATGTCCGGCTGCCGTAGCTATTAGCCTCGACCGCATGTGGTCGATGTTCTCCTGTACTATGATTGTATCGAGGCTGAAGGAGCCCATGTGTGTTGAATATCCTCGATCGTTCGTATCGAGGCCCTTCAAGCAATGCTCGAACTGTGTCTTTGCATTTGCATAATTCCGAACTCCCGCAAGCGCTAGGCCGAGCAGGAAGTGAGTTACATGATTGTCTTCATCATATTCGAGCGCTTTGGTGAAAGATGCCATCGCATCGTCGAGGTCTCCGAGTCGTGCTTCGATCAGACCTTTGTTCATGGCAAAAACGCACTTGTCTTCGATATCCGAGGTGTGTTGTTCCAGCTGAAGGAAGGTATCTGCGGCGCTTTGCCATTCATAGCTGTGATATAGTAGGCATGCATGCTCCCAGAGATCGACAGTTTCGGAAGAGGAGCTTTGCTGATGCTCTCGAAATCTCCTCATCATTTGCAGCTCCAATCTGGTGCCAGGGCGAGAAGAAAATGAACCTGCAATGGTGTGGGTTGCATGTCAAATAGTGGATGCTATTGAGAGTGGCGGTGGCGTCCAGCTCGCATACCATAAGGCATTCTCACTTGACCATTGTAGATGGCGCGACTATGGCCATAGAATTGGAGAGGCTTGCGCCTTCTTCGCGCAGGTCATGTGCCTTTCATCGATTTAATTCGAAGCATCGAGTGTAGATATTAGCCAGCCCGCGAAGACCACCAGCATGCCATAATTATTTGCGATAATGCCGGTGGCTCACCCGCCAGCGCCATTGACCATGTAGGTGCCTACAGGAACCCGAGAAGCCGCCAGGACCTAGCGCCAGGAGGGCCAGAGACTGCATCGTCAAAGGAAGTGCACTACGAGCTTCTTATTACCCTAGGCTTGGGCAAGGTAGCTACCACCATAATCTCATGGTCTGGTAGACCAGCATTGGAGATCACATTTACTTCAGCAAAAGAGTCGCCGACGATCTTTTCACAGTCGGCCCAGTCACTGCGATGCCCAAGCCACAGCAGCTTCTCAAGAGCACCATCGGCGCACGCGTCTATGTAAGATGCGATCAGTGACGCTACTCGTGGATATACAAACATCAGCACCGAGAAAAGGATCGCATCCGGGTGCAGTGAGCGGGTGCCTGTCACTCTCAACACTTGCTTAGGCGAGAGGTAAGCACAATCGCATGACGGTACCTCCACTCCAAACAAGTCCAACTCGTCGCGGCTCATGTGCAGAAGCATTCCTTCCAGTAGCCCGCTGCCGCTGCCGACCGAAAGGATGAGGTCCGGCCTTCGAGGCAGTGTTGACAGCAGGATTTGAAGCAGCGGTTTCGAAATCGCAAGGCAGCATCCTGCAAACTGCTGTGGTTCGTCGTCGACTCGTGCGAGTATAGCTTGCATGGTATCCGGGGTAGAGTTGATGACGACGTTGATGATGGTGGTGTTCGTGAGTCACAAGACGTACAGTAGTGGTATGCAGTCTTGAAACACGTAGTCAGCTGGCTCGCCCGGGCGGTACTGCAGCCTGTCAGGTGACGTGCTCACACCGCTGGTGTCGATGTCGGTGAAGAAGACAGAAGATACGCCGTTGCCGTTGCTAGAGGAAGATACCGGGTTCGCAGTGCCTTCACGACTCAGTTGTCGTTTGTCGTTCGCCTTCTGCGAGAAGACGATCGAAGCTGCGAAATCATCGGTCTTGGCAACGAAGAACACCAATGCAAGGCCGCATGCTCACATCAGCTGCCCTGCTTCTGTGCGCATTGTCGCCCCTGTCACTTCGCCTTGACATGTTGCATCGGACTGTACCGCTTTTCTCCTCGGGCTGTCCTCGAGCGGTCGAACATACAGATGCAGGGCGCATGGCACAGCAGCATCGAGGAAATACCGTGACGGTATAATCACCGGGCACACAGGCGGCTGGCAAATCATCACACTGCGTGATAGAAGAAAGCTGTGCTCAAAGTCCATGCTGAGGCGATTTACTGTACGGCACGAGCCTTCTAATATTCTGTATATCCCCAAGAAGTGATATGTGAACCCCCTAAGATCATCAAACGGCCATCCTTCGACAGCCAGTTGCGTGGCCAAGGTGTGGATACCACGGAGCTGCCGACACGATCTTGATCTGCACGCAGCGCCACACTACGCCTGCACAGCCTCAGCCTCGTGGCCGACTGCCGCGGTTTGGGCTCATTCACCGTTGTTATGCGCTCATGTTTCTATTTCCAAGTCGAAAAATTGACAGACCCTTGCGCAGCCTTGCAGCATCCTCTGTATGGGACTACACTTTTCGTGATGGCTTCACTGGAGCAGCACGCGCTTGTACCACCACCCTCTCCGCCGACAACCGGCAGAGCCCTCAGGTCACCCGGGTGTGTGAGACCAGTCATCCCTGGTACGGCTCCTGATTGGCCCTACATGATGTGCGTGATCCCTGCTTGGTACACTTGTTCCTCGAAGCCACGGACGACGACATCCACTCAAACCAGTTTTGCGCGACTTCACGAGCGACGTCGCGCACTCCCCCCGTCGAGGAGCGTCCCGACAGCTTTTGCCGCACATGGCACAATCCTGCGCGAAGACGCGCTGGCCCGTTGGCCATGAGGAGTATATGCGCCGACGAGGTGGAAAGGCCCTGGTTTTTCGAGAACGTCGATCATGCGTGGAGAGACTGGCCACGAGCGCGGCCTGCAGACAGTTGTGAAACACATTCAAGGTATACGACGACATGCGCAGCTTAACGCGCCATGCAGAGCTGCCGCGATTGAGAGCTGATGGCATGCCTTTCGCTACGTCGTGCATGACTCTAGTCAGAAGGCTGTTTGGAGTGATGCCTCGTCCCTTTGATCGCTCACCCACGGAGGGGACCCCGTTTGCCTACCATGCCAGCCGAGGCAGATCATCGCTAGAGTTGAGTGCGAGTTTTCCTCTTTAGGTGAGTGGACAGAGTCGCAGGCAGAACCTTCTACCACTCCACCGCAGTGCAACCGCACTGGACTGCTCTGCTATTTCCGTGCGCACGAAGGCAGACGGATGAGGCGAACGGAGTAGGCGAGCGCCCTGTGAGCGCTGGAGCCCGCAAAGCGAGCTAGACATGCAAGTCCATCGGCCCATATATGCAGGCGTATGCAAGTCGCAGAATCTAGAGGCTGTGCTGAACCCGCGCAGCCAGCCAGCCAACCTGTGCACACCAAATCCGAGCTGCGAATATTAAGCCTGCCTCCCCGCATAACGGTTTGGCTGACTTCTTCTGTTTCCCATCTCGTTACGCCACCTCACTCGCCGACCACCTCCTGCCCTTCACTCCTCTCCCCCTACAGGCGTAGCAGACTAATACCCGATCATTCAAACCAATCTTTTTCGAGAGAAATCTCACTTCATTACCACTTTCACCTTGTTCTTCGTTTTTCTTCTGGAACGCCGTCCATATATCATCGCAAACGCATCGCATCTCCCGGGACCATTCATCTTGACCATCGATCACATTGCACACCAGGCGCCATGCCTATGCAATTACTTCCCGCATCGGCGCAAGCCTTTGCGCCACGAGCCGCACCCAACATCGTCCTCAACACCAAGGTCGAGCCCTGGTTGACCCAGACGCTCAAGCGCATCAACAAGATCAAGCGCCCCCTCAACAGTGTTCCTCAGCACATGCGCTGTCTCACCGAGACCCTTGGAGGCGAATCAGCCATCTGGTCGCTCACATCGCTCATGCTGCCCAAAGCAGCCGACACGGAACTGCGCAAGGACGACAACCCTCTCATGGAAGCTCTGCACAACTACCAGCTCGTGCACGTCGAGGCCTACGTTGTGCACGTCGACATGGTGTCACAGTACGAGGTCGCCTTCAAGCTGACGACCGACACCATCGATGCGCTGGTCGAGTACCACAAGGACATCTACTCTGTCGATGTCTCTGCCAACACGTGGAGCTGGCCCGAGAAGGAGACCCAACTGAAGAAGATGCAAGAGGAATTCGTGCAAGCCGCGAACCGCTTCGTCTTCCGCACTAGCGCTCGCGCTTTGGAAGGTCTGGAAGAGGAAGGAGCTGGTGAGCTGCTCGAGGGTCGGTCGGAGGATGTGAAGAGCCAGATCATGAATTTGTTTCTTCCTCTCCTCCCACCACCCCCGAGAATCGTCGACGTGATCCACCCCGCGCCTCTTGTCCAGAACCAGAGTGCCGTGATCGGTGGATGGTGGCAGCCAACCCAACAGTTGATGACACCACACCCTGCTCCGATTGATTCGTGGCAGGTGTTGCCGTCAACTCCCTCGCCCACCGCGACGACCTGCAGCGACACCCCTTCAAATGGCTACTGGCCTGAAGCCAGCTTCAACAACGTCCAGCTTCCTTCGCCTACACCCTCCTTCACTCAACCGTTCACATCCGCGCCCTCACACTTCTACAGCTCTCCCGAGTGTATGGCGCCCATACCCGCCGTCCCGTTGCCAAGCATGCTGCCTCAGCACTGCGGTATCGACATGGGTATGGGTGGTTTCAACGACTTCAGCTGGAACCAGGGATTCTACCAGCCGCAGTACGCCGCTATGATCTAAACGATCACGACAGCCGAACCACTGGTCTGCATCCCCCGTTCCTACAAGTCGTTGATCGACTACGCTCTGGAGGTCGGAGTTCTGGCCCAACGCCGACGCCCAAGCTTACCAGTGTGGAGTGTCGCGGATCCTGAACATGCGCACAGGACCCTGCGAACACGCGACTTACGATGTACACTTTCTGCTCATGCGATGCGACGATGATACCCGATGTTGACCATCACCAACCTTTCTCTTTTTGGGACCCATGGCTTCAGCATTACAAACGAAATTTCCGGCATACATGGACGGCGTTTTCCTCTCTTACTTTTATTTGTCTTTTGCGAGCGAGCATTTGTTTTTGGATTTTTCTTTGGATCAATATTGATGAGTGAACGCATCTCTGGGAGGCACGCATTGCGACATCTTCACCAACCAAGACAACACACATGACCTCGCGGTCTTCGCTTTGCTGGGTTTCCGTTTCGGCCGGCCTGCATTTTCTGGGGTATACGGGACTGAGAGCGCGACATCTTTATTTTTGAACGCGCTGCTTCACTCGCGGCGCTGGCTCGCTGCCTTAGCTTCTTGCTTTCGTGCGCCTGGAAATCTGCACAGTCTTGGAAGCTTCGATTTGTTGCTAGCCAAAAATCGAAGTGGAACATTCTGAGCATGGTGATGAGGGCGCACGCGACGATGTCTCCGATCAAGCAATAACGATTCGGACTGGCCACGACATCGACGTCCGGCACTTTTTTCTTTCTTTTGCTTGAGCCTACACGAGTGCCCTGGCGGCGCTGGCTCGTTAATGCGACAAACCCTACAACCTTTCTGGGATTCAAAACCTGGAATCGACATCAGAACTGGAGGCATATCCCACCGCACCGGATGCGGGAGACTCGTGGTCCGTGACTGTGCTGGCGTTCGAAAATCTGTGATGTCGCGCTAGCACATGTTCCGGGGTCGCGTTTCTGAACGCTAGACGGGAGGAGGTAGACCGGCTTCGAGTGGCCGCGGTCTCCTGCGTCCGAGGGCTTGAGATGGAAATTTTCTTCATTCATCATAAGCCTGTGGAATATGCTGTTGATGGTTGAAAAATGTCGGACACCCGGATCCGCGACGCCTTGAGTGGCATGTCGTAGTCTCGGGTGGTGGGTTGAAGGGACCTTGTCGGAATGGCGTGATTTCTTTATCACGCCAAAACTCCCAACTGGTTTGGGAGCAGTCTGGAAGACCTTGCTGGCGAGGTCGGATCTATCCATCGATCTTTTTTGGACACAAACCGCTCATGAAAGTGGTTTTGCTGCGCATGGGCGGGGTCCGAATGTTTAGTTGATTTTTTTGTACAGATCTAATCGAAAGATATTTCTGCAATACGTTGTTCCTGTTGAGTGACTATGTCGGTTAATGAGCTGTGATTTTTACGTCTCTAAGAGAATTCGATCGCCGCCTCTCCCGTTTCATATAAGAAAAAGCATAAATGTAAATGAGGTAGATTGGCACGTGAAAGCGAGTCCCTTGGCGATGACGAAAGCGGAGCTGACAGACCTGATGGCATGTGCGGCGGTTCCAGTTACTGCTATCACAGACAAGCCACGGGCGGCTCTCTCTCTCACTCTTTGTCGCAACACTTGACGCCTGCATATTGCTTCTTCGTCGCTTCAGCCTTGCCCGCGTAGTACCATTAGCACCAGCATATCATTGATCTTATCTATTCCTCGCATGCATCACCGAGCACAACACCAACAAGCGCGACAAGCTCCAGCCGAAATGCAGTAGCCCGTCGATGAAATGCCGCCCGTAAACACCCCCGCCATGCCTTCTTCTCCTACGGTACAAGCCTTCGATCTTACCCTACCCTGCGCGGATACGATCAGCTGACCATGTACCAACGCGCAGAGAAGCCGCAGCCCACACCGAGCCCCAAGTCCAACATTCGAGCGTCCTCTAACGCCCTTCTCATACCTTTCCTCGCCTGCCCCGGACCTCGCCTCGACTTTGCACACCCAAGCCGTGGAAGCCGCCGATGAGGCAAACACAGACTTCCTCCGCGACTCTCTCGAAGCCTTAGACCAGGTCAGCCAGTCCGCAGCGCAGCCTCGAGCATATGTGGACACCCAGCGAGATCCGCGCTTAGCCAGCGACACCCATGCCCAGACCTACGTTCCACGCAGCCGCCAGGAAACGGCAGACGATCTGTCCCGGCGAGAGCGCTTGCAGAGAGTTCTTGCGCGCTTGAATCGCCTCCACGAGCCTCAAGCTGCTGCATCAGACAATGCCTACGGAGATCGCACGCCTTCGCCGAACAGACAGAGCTTGTACGATTGGGCGCCAGGGTCAGAAGAGGGGAACGACGACAGCGAGTTGGATGCTATCTTGGTAGAGCTTCGGAGACAACAGCCAGAGACATCGCCGGAGATTCTGCGCTTGCTTGGACAAAGCCAGGTGAGAGGAGGAAGAGACAGCCCTGCAAGAGCGGCGTCTTATATGCGGGTGAATGGGACGGTAGAAACGTATGAACAAATGAGCGAGCGGAGACGCAGGGAGCGGCAGCAAAGTCTGCGCAACCGAGCTCTACTGCAAAGAGCGAGGCAAGAAAGTTCGCCCAGCAGCACCGAGAGGATGTTGCGGTATGTGATGGACAGAGAGCGAAGTGGCATGAGCGAGGAAGAAGAAAGAGCGAGGGGGAGTGGGTGGTTCAGACCTACGCCACTCACAGGATATGAGCGGGATACCACCGCAAATCGGGAGAACTGGCTAATACCGCCAATGCTCAACTCTCAAGAACGGGATCGACAGGAACGAGTAGACGCATTTCGAAGAGGATATTTGGCCGAGCACGCGCAGGTAAGGTTACCTCGTCTTGCCACGCCAGCAGCAGCACCGTCAGCCAACGCTTCGTTGTTCCTGGAGAATGCTCTTAAGTATCTAAGCGATCTACGCTCCAGTCGATCGTACGAAGACGCCTTGGCAACGGCTATAGATAACAATCTCGCCACCAAAGAGTTCTTCGCCGACAAACATGATGATTTCGTCCTGGACTTGGAAGATATCGAACAACCGCCTCCCTCATCTTGGGTACAACCAGGCACCATATTCGAAGGCCACCAACACGCTTCCAGTGCCAGCATGAACATCACACACAATCGACAAGCACAGCCAAGCGCAAATGTCGAGCAGATCAACCCAAATTACCAATCCGCAGGCCACACAAACTACAGTCGAATAGCCTTTGATGCATCACGGCCATGGCTTTCACATCAAATCCCTCCAGCTCCTCGTCCCACAGCAACCAACACAAAGGTCTCTGACCCAGCACACGACCACTGGCCTGTCCGTGTGACAATCCACGAGATAGACTGGGAAAACATGATCCTCCAAGGCACCATGGAAGCCTACGACGTGCCCCAGCATCCCCAATCAACAGTCAACATCCTCAACCCGAGCTCCACATCACCACCGTCCACCACGCGCCCCAAAGCCGGCAAGAAACACGCCCCAATAACAACCTACCTCGAAGGCCACATCCTCGACCACCGCACCCACTCCTTCCTCACCCCAGCCTCCCCGGCATCAAAACGCCGCTCCTCCAACCCAACACTCGCAGACACCATCTCCTTCCCCTCCGCAACCCCCCATCTCGACGCCCAAAATTGGCTCGCCCTCCCTCCCTTCAATACCCTCTCCCAACCGCCCCCCACAAGCACAAGCACAAGCACAACCTCCACCGCCGCAGCCGACGCCCTCGCCCGCCTTCTCCTCTCGCGAACACAACTCCGCCAGCTGAACGAAGAGTACATCTTCATGCGCTGGAAAGAGCGCTGCTTCGTGCACTCGCGCCACGACTGCTGCAAGTCTAGCTCCTCTGACCGGCTAGGCGATCAAGACCGGGGGCACGGCTTGACGATCAGCGGGTTCTATTACGTTAGTCTGCGGCGCAGTGATGGCGAGGTGGAGGGGTTGTATTTCGATCCTAGCTCGACGCCGTATCAGCTTTTGAGGTTGAAGGGGAAAGCGGCGGGGTGGGGGAGCTTTGGGTTGAGGTAGTGATGGGAGGATGGTGGCAGGAATGAGGATCTTGATGTTGCGAGGATTCGGCACGGTTGTGTGATGGTAATAGTAGTTGCAATTGTTACGATAGGTATTGGGCTGTGATCTGAATACATGAGATGATCTCTCTGGTGGTGCCACGAATCACATTGCTGCCACAGGAACTTGGTCTCAAGCTAGTCGTCTGTGACAATGTCTTTGGCGCAGTGTGAAGTACCCCGAGGCGTACTCTCAACAAGAAATGTCCATGTCTGACTGGAATCAAATACATACCCAGCACACGTAATAACAAGGCAACTGAAAAGGTGCACACAATGTTTGAGAACATAAAAATGTCCGTGGTTTCCCATTTTGCTTTCAAGACAGCTCCAGCCACGCAGCCGGCGAGCATGATATACACTGCCAAAGGGAAAACTCCCTCCTCACACTCATCAACCTTCCAACCCTGCCAAATACACTCGCTAATGACCATGACTTTTGGCGATGTTCGTCTCCGGAAATGCCATCGCGTGGAATATGTACTCGTCGTGATAAGAAGTTGTGTTGTCGAAGAATGCCGAGACTGCAGGTTGTGTGCTGCTTAGAAAGCGGGTAGGTCGAGGCGCGACGCTTACTGCTCAGTCTGGAAGTAGTTGAGCAGGATGCTGCGCTCCTGGGACTCCTCACCCCAGTCCTTGACGACGACGCAAGAGCAGTTGACGACCTTGCGGGCGTTGCCCTCGCGGTCGATCTGGCCTGTTTCGCAAGACAGTCAGTAAGGTGTTCCAGGCAATCACGTGTCATCAAGGTGGTGAGTGAAAACTTACAGAGACCGGCCCACTCGCCGAGCTGCTTGCCGTCGGGGACCTTGATCAGAGGGATCTTGTGCTCGCCGCAGAGAGCGACAACGAGCTTCTTGTAGGCCTCCTCCTCGCAAGCCTCGTTGAGGACGCACATGTGAGCCTGGCGACGGTCAAGGGCCTTGGAGGCCTCACGGAGACCGCGGGCAAGACCGTCGTGGATGAGGGAGATCTTGAGCACGCCCTTGAGCGCGTCGAGAACAGACATGCTGCCGCTGGCGTTGTCGGCCGGCACCTCGACCTCCTCGGCCGCCTCGACCTCCTGCTGGGGAACCTCTTCTCCGTCCGACTGTGAGGGATGATGTTAGCATTTGGTTCTCGTGGCTGGTATGTCGCGTGGCCCATAGGCGGGTGCATCGTGGTCCGGCATGTCTTTCCCATACACCTGTCCATGACAATCCATCTCTTCCACCCTTACGACTTTTCCACGCATGACCACCCCACCCTGCACCCCTCCAATGCCATCGCACGACCAGGACCCAGAAGCGAAAGAGAGCGACCTACCATATTGATTCAATTGACTGTTTGTTAGTGTCGAAGATCCTCGAAGAGCCGGGTGATGATTGTTGCAATAGCGAGAACACGAGCAGCCGAGCAACTTTTCGGTTGTATCAAAGTAGCAGGCACCGTCCGCTGAGCGAGAGGTCCGTGCTTTTCGAGAGCGTAGTGCGCCAGCTTGCCAAGACCCCTCGCCGCTAGAGCTGGAAGCTGCGACTGGCGAGCTTGCGATCACGTGACTGGTCGTGCTGAGGTGAGGGCCTGATATAATCAGATCAGATCAGTTCAGTGGTGATTTCAGTCTGCACGGATGAAGCAGGCATGTGATTATGTTTACGGTCAGCCTATCATTCACGCCGAGTCTTGCAATATCACGACCCGAAACAATCAAGGAGAGAAGCGAAGAAGATCATTCCCAGTACAATATTGCCTTCATTTCAGAAGAGTGGACAAGACATAATGATATAGAATATAGCTATGTCGCTTGCTGTGCAGATAATAAACAGTGTAGTTGCTGCATGCCCGCCCATGCATGATAATGCCGAGATTCGCCTTCGGCAAGCGCAAGTATAAAGCGGCAACAAAAAGGCTCGCTCGAAAATCGCTCAGAATGCAAAACAGCAAGCAAGCCATCAAGCCGTGGCTCGGAGAACTCGAGATATAAAAGCACAAACGAGACGGCCGTTGGTATCAAGGGAACAAGTAAACAAAAATAGGAAACCCGTCGCTCGCCAAGGATTGAGGCGGCTTCACTGCATCCTTCTCTTCTCTTCACATTTCTTTTCATCTCCTTGTCTGATCGTGGACTGGAGGTCTTCTTCAATCTTTCTGCAAACCGTCTTCACATCACAACGCAGCCCATGCAGCCCTTCTTCTTCGGCGGCTCTTCTTCGTCTTTGTCAAAGTCAGGCACGCGAGGCGTAGGGTTGTGTGGTGTCGTAATGTCTTTCTCTGACGTAGAATTCTTTCGAGGTGCAGGGCGCGATGCAATCACAGGAGTGATGCGGTATCCCCCACTAGTTCCAGGGCGGGGACTGCTAGGCTCGCTCGCTGCATCACCGGCTCCAAGAGGCCATGCGGAATTGTCTTTCGAATGCGTCGACTTCGTAGGCGAGCCTCCGTTGGGGCTAAGGCGCTGCTTCTCCGGGTGTGGCGGTTCAAGGGTGTGCTGCTGCGTGTCAAGGGGTGGTGTGTATGCTCCGTCGTTGATATCTACAGTCTTGACGTCAACACCTCCTTCCTGCGCCAGACGCTTTGCATGAGTGGGCAGCATCTGTTGCTCTGGTGGCAGCCTGGGGTCGGGCTTGTACATCGATGCAAGCCATGGTGCCTCGCCTTCGGGCCTATTTATGGGGTTCTTGGGACCAGAACTGGAGAGAGGGCGTATCATCATTCCGCCCGTGCCAGAGCGCACACGGGGCTTGTTGGTGTTTGCAGTTGGCGGCCGAGGGCCAGAAGTTTTGCGACCACCAGATGTAGGATTGTCTTTGTTCGGCATGCGAGCCTTCGTTGGTGAGGAAGATCCTGTGCCATTTCTGTCGTCGGCGGAACGGCGAACATGCGAGCTCGCTGGTCGTGAAGGCGTTCGGTAGCCATCGTCATCCAAAAGAACTTGGCTGCCCACACTACCGCTCCTTCGCTGTCGTGCATATTGTAGGTCATCCCAGTTTCCGCTCCAATTGGTGCTTCCGTGCCTGCTGCGAGGCAGTGGCGAATCGCGGTCTACCATGGCATTGGGCACTGGCATGGGACTAACTTTCGAAATGGGAATTCTCGATGTGCTCGGCCGGCCAGAGTGCTGCCTGTAGCCAGGCTGTGGTGCTGCCAACTCCTCCAACGTACGCAGCTCTGAATCGTTTTGGTGGTGGAACTCAGCCGCCCGCTCTTCAGATGCATCTGCAGCTGGGATTGTGGACACCCTCTTGCGCTTAAAATCCCCGTACCCAGAGTCATCAACAGGTGATTCGCCCATCTGTTCTCTGCTCATGGGTCGACGAAGACCGTTCCGACTCATCGATCTGCTGTTTGAACGCTGACTAGCTCCTGGCCCAGTACTGCCAGACCGACGTGGCTGGCGGATGCGCATACCAGCCTGTTCCATCTCTTGGATCTCGATCTCCCGCAGCTTGTCGCGATGTATCCATCCCTCATCTGGCTCCTCGGGTGCTGTTTGTTGCTGCCGTAGAGGCTTTGCTGATCGTTTTCGTGGGATAGAATTGTTCCGCGAACGCTGACCCTCGTTGTCCCCACGCATGTTTGTGTTACTCGGACGCTTGCTTACGCCTCCGTACGCATAGTTGGACGAGTCCTGGTGGGAGTAGTTGGCTCCGCGTGAAGAAGCACTGGCAGCTCGTGGGCGGTGGTTCTCGTGGCCGAGGGGTACGGCATGGTTCCACTGGGTGGTGACATTGGCAGCCATTGAGCTGTGGTGTGTTGTGCCGGTCGGGTGTTGCAGTTGAATGTTGTTTCATTCGCTGCTCCCCGCGCACTGGCGTTTATGCAGGTTTCACAGTCGGAGTGTGCGGTGAGTGGCTGAGCAAGCGTCGAAGTGGGCGATAGGCCGGTCGTGATATAGGCAAGTCGTACCGTGTGCCCGTTGCTGCGCAATACGACTGGCGTGTCGCCCGGACGATGTGGTGAGCAAGGAAATGCTGGTATATGGCGGGTAGGAAAAAGTAGGTGCGTGAAACAGTGACGACCCGTTCTGGCGGCGCCGAGATATAAGAGGGGAGGAGCTCTCGGGGAGATGTGCTCGCGAGTAGAGCGGGACGTCACCGGTGGAGGCGTGGGAAGCGAACAAGGCACATACGAGGCCGAAAGGAGCGTATAGGTATGGGTATGGGTATGCAGCAGGACGCCTGCTGGTGAGGCGGTGGTGGTGGTGATACTGGGAGAAAGACGGTTAGCTACTAGTCGTGGCCTCACCGGCGAAAGAGCACAGCACAGCACAGCGCAGCAGAATCAACAATGGTGACAGGGCAGCAGGCAGGTCACGGTGCAGCAGTCGACCGAGTGTGCTGCAATCAAATCTACACTCGCTCGGTACTGCCTCGAGCCTGGCCCGCTGTGATTGATTGATTTGCCCTGGCTCGAGCGTCTTTCGGTGCAGGGCCCCCTTGGCCCCACTTCTTGCCGCTCGTTGGCTGTGGGGACGAGACTCCTTTTGCGTGTTCACGCGCGTGGGATATGCCTCCCTGCCCACATCAGGCCTTCATCTCCTGCGAGACTCCACTTACTCGTCTATCGCACTGCTCGTCTCAAGCACATGTCTCATTATGGATTAAATTCTGGTGCTGATACTTTACCTGCCCGATGTATTGCCTGAGTGCTTGCTTACTCGATGTAGCCATTATACACACGATAACAATGCAAGCCTCACAAACACAAATACAAGGATACCGGACAAAGTTTATCGATCCCTTTACAGCGGCGCGTGAAGACGGCGTGCGCTACAGAGCGGCGAGCGTTCGACTAGGACTGCAAGCCTCTGCCTACTACGTCTTCTAGGTTGCCCGGTCTGCTCTTCCGAACCGTCTCGTTTTACGTCGCCTGCCGTCTTGGTTGGATCGGACTTGAGTCGTCTGTGCATCGGACCCGGCACGGCGGAGTGTACTCGGCTTCGTAAAGTAGTATTCACTCGAATCGATCTGTTCGCTTTCTTGTACTTTTGCACGCTGCTATCGGAATAGGCAGGCGCAATGAAAGGAACTTTTGCCGTTGAAAAGGATCAGCTATTACTTCTCGAAAAGCATTACGCCATCCTATAAAACGGTTCGAGAAACCTAGGCTCATTTGCTAAGCGCGGCGCCATTCGAAGTCTCTGGAGATGCCCGACCATCCCCGGACAACTATTGCTCTATATCTTAACCTTGATGGTATCTTGTCGTCTTGCCATCAGTCCTGTTATGTCTCCCAGGATATGCATTTGATCTCCCGCTGCGTCTATTGATTTCATCACAGTTTATTACTCCGTTCGACATAATTCTAGCAAGTGTAAATATGGGGTGAGTAAGCCGCAACAACTCCGCTGTCAAATGTGATCACTTAGGTTCACGCACGAACCTACGTAAGACAACCACTACACGTCTCAATGATTGAGATCGTCTCTCACTTTCTGAATTTACTGACACTGGATTAATCATTACTGACAGACTTTTCTGCTACTAAAGGAGGTGATGTATGTGTTGAACATTAACATCCGATGATACTCTGATGAGGACTTTGAACACCACGGCAGATCACACGAACATAATCGAAGATTCTACTTAGCCACAAAAGCCATCCTCTATAATTGTAGTGCTGAAGCCATCGACTGATTTTCGAGTCCATCTGGCTGCAGCATCGCATGCGACCAGCCGAAACAACATGCGCTTAATGCAGTCTTCCTCCGGATAGTGACTGCATCTGCAGCGCTCTTCAGCAAACAACTATCCGACATGAAGACTTAGCGTGAATATGTATATTCGAGTGAAACATGCAGCAAGAAGTATGGAAAAATCGATCGTGAGACTTGCGCTCAGCAAGCAAAATGCAATGCAAAGCAATGTCTCAGCTGCATGCTATCGACCAGCTTTCATCCAAACTGGTGATGGCGCGAACAAGATATAACCGCCCTTCGCCCATATACAAGAGAGTTCATAGCATCGAACACCAACCACACCACACCATATCCAACCACCATCAACCACGATGTTCCATCGATCCTGGATACCCTCATCCCTGCGCGAGCCGCGCGAGTTCATCAACGAACGTATTCTTAAGCGGAGGCCGCTAAGCAGGCTTGCACCCGGCGGACTCAAGAACCTCAGAGATAGTCTGCCAATCCAAGCCGAGCGGCAAATGCTGGACACGTTGGCAGCCGAGGACCGAAAGCAAGCTGCAGAGCCCGCATACAGGAAGAAGGGGAAGGGCGAGCCACTGTTCGTTCCACCTTTGCATGAGACCTCTGCCATCGAACTACCGGCAGACACACCGCCTGGCATCACCCTCTCCTCCAACGTAAGAAGTGAGGTCGCTTCCCAAGAAGCTCAACGTCCCACCGTCGCGTCGCTCCACCGAGGCAATCAAAATCGGACATCACAGGTCGACACAAAGAACACGGTCGAGAGCATCTTCTCGGGCAACCAAAACCGGGCATCGCATGCCGACACATGGACCACAGTCGAGAGCATCTTCTCTCACGACGACAACAACGACAACAACGACAACAACGACAACAACGACAACAACGACAACAACGACAACAACGACAACGAATCCAGCCCCGATATCGACGTCCCTGTCCTCGTATTCGACCTAATCAACAGCACCGACTGCCCCGGCCAAACCGTCCTCATGTGCAATCCCACTTTCCTCGCGCGACTCACCCACCTCCTCAAAGCCCGCAAAGCTCACGAAAAAGCTCAACACGACGCAGCCCTCATCAAATCCGCCACAGACACCTTCGCCCTGGCACTGAAAATGGAAATCGCCAGAACCGAAATCAGACTCCAGCGCTTCTACCCGGACATCCAACTCGCGAAGCAGTACAATGTCTACGACAACGCCACCAGCGGCCCCAGCGCGACTGCGTTGAAATTGGAACGCAAGCTGGAAATGTTCGGGTCTTTCCTGGAGCGCACGGCGGAGCGGTACGCTGATATCGTCGTGGCGCTCGATGAGCAAGCGCAGGAGTTGCGCGCTGCTCAGGCTGAGGTCAACGCTGATCTTGAGAAGGCTTTCGTCGATGCTGGGATGCTTGGTGGTGAGATTGGTGAGCCGGAGGGCGCGAAGGTGACTGGTGTTGTTGGTGAGTTCAGGGCTTTTTGCCGTCAGAATGGGATTAAGTGGGATGGGGGTGAGGGTGGGAAGCTGCCGGAGAGCTTGAGGGTGGGTCCGGATGTGGAGCAGACTCATTAAGATGGCTTGTTTGGGTTTGTGTGACGAGGATGCGACCCTTCGTGTGAGTGGGCAGTCTGAAGTCTTCAGAGATGTCACATGATGTGGATTGGTGGCCGTTATGGTGAGGACTCTGTTCGATGAACTTGTAAACTTAGATGCTCGTAGCTTGTTCTCCACAAACTGATCACAACTTTGGCTTGTTAGATATTCTCCACTCACATTTGTAAAATCGCCACATGCTTCCCACGCAGCTGGCGTTATGATATCGACTTCACGAACAAGATGATTCTTGGGTTAGATTTACACTAAGCTACACAAGTATTTGTACTCCAAGACAGTTCCTGGTCCCAATCATATTTTACATCAAGCCGGCTGCAAGGCAAGAGACAGGAAAATCAGCTGGTCATGCAATCTCCCTTCCTTAATCCAACGCAAGTCACCCTCAGGCCACCACTTGTACTATACAAATCTGCATCTACATCAGCCCCGCAGTGCCAGCATCAAGTCTTCAAGCAGACCGCAGCGCAGGCACATGCTCCGTGAGATATTTGTACCAAAGCTCCGAGCAAGCCATCTCAATAGTGTCGATCGTCCGCCAGATGAAGCTCAACACAGCGCGAGCACTCGGCTGCTTCTTCTCGTAATACAAATACGAAGTGATCTCTTCCAGACGCGTGATAGTCCAGCCCCAGCACCAGTGCAGCCACCCGATCACATCAATCGAGCCATCGCGCCAGTGCGCAGCCGTGTTGCTGCGAGGGAAAGGCGTCGTCGGCACGACGCCTCCGGGACATCCGACGAAATCGCAGAGTAGAGGCCAGTTGGCGTCGCCGTCGTCGACGGTCAATTCCAAGTACCGCTCCGGCGAGTCCGCGAAGAAGTCACGCACGCGTGCGGTGTGGTTGGTGTAGGATTGGCGGATGGTCTCCTCGTTGCCGTCGAAGGTCACCGCGCCGTAGAAGTACGAGTAGCCGATCCACTTGCCGCGACCGACGTGACGGCGCATCGACTTGAGCCAGGTGGCGTCGTCTTTGCGCAGGCTGAGGATGAACTTCGAGTCCGGGTACATGGCGGCCATTTCGCGGTAGAGGTGCGGCCAGGGCAGGTCCTCGAAGGCATCGTAGAAGCGGGTTTGCTCGATCAAGGGCTCGTATTCGCCGTTGACGTACGAGTGCACCATGTGCCGGCTGCGAATGTCTTTCCAGCCGAGGCGTTTGTAGCCGATGTGCGCCAGGGCATCGCCGAAGGAGGTTGTGCCGGTTTTGGAGAAGCCGATCACGAAGACCTTGGGTTTGAGGTTTGGTAGTGGTTGGGCGATTTCGGTGCAGATGAGGATGATGATGGAGAGCAGGAGAACGGGGATGGCGAGCCATGAAGCCTGCATGTTGGGCGAATGTCTGCCGCAGGCGCGACGCAGTTCCTGTGGGCTGAAGTGTGCGTGTCTAGTCCCGTCGCAAGTGTAGAGTTGAAAATATTGAGAAATAGGAAATACTGCTACAACACCTACCGGCGATGGCGTGACGTCTCCTGGAAGACGCAAATTGGATGACATTGAATGCAACGGGCAGCGGGCAGACAAGCCTTTCGCAAAACCTAACGGCTTCCGACTCCGCCGTGTGTGGGTCTTGCTCCCAGCGCAATGGACACCAAGGATGCGCGGATTTGGGATTTACATGAGGCTGATGTCGGTAGGAACATATGAACTGGCATGCAGGCAGCAGAAGAGATCTTTGAGTGAGGCGTTGATTTTGAGCTAGGTCGTACAATATTGTGCTGAACTTGACGGACGGGATAGACCGGAATGTCGCATGAGGGCCACAAGCCGCGTGTACAGAATTGTTCGATTTGTAGTCGTTGTTTAGGGCTCGTCGGACGATAGCAAGAAAAGGACGTTGAGGAGATTGAGAAGCTCCCAGAAACATAGGTCGTACTCGTACATATATATGATCTACCTTGAATGGCAGAAATCGACTCGGTCGAAGTATCCACAACCACGTGCAGAGTCGGTTCGTTGGGATAGGTCAGCCACACACAAGCCACCGACACTGATCAGTCGCCTTCAAATGTCATGCCTCCCTCCTCGCATGTCCCCTGCCAACCAGACCAGAGACCTAACGACCTCACTTCAACATGCAGTCGTGGCTGGTGAGCCGCTATGGTGTGCTCCAGACGAAGGATCCCGTACGACCCCGGCTGACAACCTCGCCAAAAAACAAACATGGTCTAGTTCTTATCTCCCGGAACAGCTTTCGCTTGGCCTTTCGGGTACCTTGGTCCAGACCGGGAGTTGCCTTTATCACAACAAGAGTGCTACCACAACTTCGTGAGCTTTCACTTCCACTAAGAGCCGCACGACTGTTTCCGCAGTCTGCATGTGAAGTCAGTCATCGTCATCACGATGCTCCTTCAAGGCGTGCTGCCCAAAAAACCAGTTCACATGGATCTACCGATGCTCTCGGCTCGAGCCATAGGCTAGAACTTCGAAGTCTGCCCGAGCCGGTGTCAGTACAAGCGACACCAAACTCAGAAAATCTCCGACGAAAAGTGCACAATCAGTGAGATGTTTTGGCATTTGACACAACCGAGGACTACAATTGTGGCTGCAAGACGTGACACCCGGTGGGTGTTTGTCTGGCATGTGTCGCCAAAAGCAGCAATCCGCAATAAATGGTGGCAATCAAGGCGCGCGTGCTCAAGCTACGCCACAGCCGTTATGGCGCTTGAGGCGCTCTAGCCTGCTCTCGACGGCGTACCCGCGGCCTCACGGGCCATGATCCATGCATGTGCAGATAATTGGCGCCCCTGTTCCCAAAGCTGGGAAAATTGATAGGTGACTTCGCTACCGCCTTGTATCAGCCTTAGCTTACTCTTCGACCTGAAGAACGCCAATCTTCCTGTACAGCATTTACCGATGAACTTTCTGGAGCTTTAGCATGTTTGGGTAAAAAAAATTCTTGGAAATTCTCTAGGACCGGGATCTCGGCCGTTCGCAATCATGACTTCGCTGCTTTGGAGGGTTCTTTTCATTGTGCTATTGACTGTACTGCTTGCTCAAAACATACTGCTGTGGAACTCGCCCAGCAAGGCAGCAAAACCAATAATATCCGCACCACCAGCATCATCAGGACACAAGGATGCAAGCTCATCAGGAAGCCAGAGCACTCTGGATCCGGACTACAAGGACTGGGTCTACGAACCTCTGAAGCACGCAGAGAACTTTGCTCTCAACGACCAGCAATGCGATATCGCGTTCCCAAGCCTGTGGCATGAGATCGACCGCTCTGTCGACTACTGGAAACACAATCTATCACGCTCAATCACTGCAAATGACACGTCTCTCGACTGGCGAGAGGAGGGTGCGTTCCGAGCACTGATTCACAGAAACCAGCTGCGCATCCTAGAAACCAAAGGCATTTTCGACCTCGAGGGATCACAATTCCCCGAGCGAGCCATCGCTGTCTGGTCACAGATTCATCGCGCTTTGCTCGGTGCCACCGCTATAGGCGAGACTCTACCTTCAATCGAGTTTTCAGTCAGCGTAGACGACAGACCAAACACACCCGAGGAAGACCCCGAGGACACTCACACCCTCTGGGCATTCTCCCGCAAATACGACAACCCATCCCACGACCGTGCCTTCGTGATGCCAGATTTCAACTTCTGGTCTTGGCGCGGCGTGGCAGGTTCCTTCACCGAAATGCGCGCCCGCGGCAAAGACCTGGACGAATACATCCCGGACAAAATCCCCAAAGCCGTGTGGCGCGGCGCCGTCTGGACCAACCCGGACGTGCGCGGACCTCTGCTAAAAGTCACCAAGAACAAGTCGTGGGCTGACGTCTTCGAGTTCGACTGGACGACGCGTGCAAACTTCATTCCCATGGAGGACTTCTGCCGTTATGCCTTCCTCGTGCATACCGAGGGCCGTTCCTGGTCTGGACGCCTGAAATACCTGCTCAACTGTGACAGTGTGACCATGATCCACGACCGCGAGTGGACAGCGCACTACTACAGCCTTCTCATCCCGGACGGGCCCAAGCAGAACTTCGTGCCGGTGAAACGCGACTTCTCGGACTTGAAGAAGAAAGTCCAGTACTATCTCAAGAACACGTACGAAGCGCAGAGAGTCGCCGACAACGCCGTGGCTACTTTCAGAGACAGATACCTCACTCTCGCGGCCGAGACGTGCTACTGGAGGCGACTGATCCACGGCTGGAGGGACGTGGCGTACGAGCCAGAGATTTACGAACAGGTGCAGAAGGATGTTTCTGGGAAGTTGCAGAACATCACGATGTTGAGGGGCGTTGCGTACGAGGAGATTGTCATTTCTCGCCAGGAGCTCATTCTCAAAGTCGACGAGCCAGCGCCCGAGGAGGTGGAGGAGGGCGCAGAGGTAAAGGAAGACGAAGACGACAAGGGCGACAAAGACTCTGGTTGAAGAATTTTTTTCGAGGGGCTTGCGAGGCGGTATGACCTGAGTGACAAGACATGGTTGCAAATCTTCACCAGAGGCGATTAATGTCGTGCCGGGGAACCATTGCCTGAGGATTTCGACTACAAACAACATGGGCATTTACACCAGCTGCACTACCGGAACGCATCACGCGTAATCGTTGCGCACCTATGGCCAGCTTTGTCTCATGAAGATCTAAGTCGACGTGAGCCGGCATTTGCCGTGGTACCCATGCCTGAATGCGTTGACCAGAGCACGCGCCTCTCACAGAGACATCTAATGGAGAAAAATCGAAGGACATGATAATGGCAGTGAAAAGGGAGTGGGAGCATGTAATGAAGAAGAAGTAAAGACCTTTCAAGGAGTTCAGGCCAGATGGATTCGTGCACAGGAGAGTCCAGCAGCGGAATTAGTTATGCATATCATATATAGAGAGACGTTCGTATACATTCCCAAAATCCGTACTTTCCACGAAACCTTGGACAACAGCCAACCATTTTGGAAACGAAGATCAATTTCGTACTTTTTGCATGCATTCGTCTATATGATATCTGATCCCAACGCTTCCCAAGGTGTTATGCAAAACCGGCCGGCTACCGGAAACCTCCATGCCTCGCTTCGCTTCTTACAATGCATGTCTTCTTCCGTACATGCAACAATCCCCAAAGGAAATGCTAGAAACACAAATTTCGAGCACTCTGGGGATGACCTCTCGGAAATTCAGACTTCTCCCTACAGCGTCTGACATCACGCCTAGAAAGAAAATCCTCCTCCGCCGCCGAAGGGGTTGCCACCACGACCGCGGCCTCCGCCACCGCCGCCGTTCATCATGTTGAACAGCATCTCGGGGTCGATTTGCACGCCGCCGCCCATTCCACCGCCCATACCGCCGCCCATGCCACCGAAGCCGCCTCCGAAACCACCCATGCCCTCGTGAGGGTCCATGAGGTCCGCGCCAGAGTCGAACTGGTGCCTCTTCTGGGGATCAGTGAGGACCTCGTGGGCTTCAGAAATATCCTTGAAGCGCTCCTCGGCCTCGGCATCGCCGGGGTTCTTGTCCGGGTGGTGCTTGACGGCGAGCTTCTTGTAGGCGCGCTTGATCTCGTGCTCGCTGGCATCCTTGTCGATGCCAAGGATCTTGTAGTGGTCTTTGCGCTTGCTCTTCTTGAGCTCGAGCTCTGCGTTGCGGACTTCCTTGGCGATGCCCGGCTCCTCGGGGTTCTGCTCGGCGATGGCCTTGTAGGCGCGCACGGCTTCTTCCCAGTCGCCGCCTTCGCCGAGGGCTTTGGCGCGCGTCTTGCGGGCTTTGATGTAGGAGGGGTCGAGCTTGATGGCTTGGTCGCAGTCCTTGATCACGTCGTCCCATTGCTTCAGTTTGGTGTAGCACATTGCACGGTTGTTGAGGATCTTGGAGTTGGTGCCCTTGTTCAAGGGGTCGATTTCGAGTGCTGCTGTGTAGACGTCGACGGCTTGTTGGAGGCGACCAGCCTTGAAATGTGTGTTGCCCTCCTCTTTCGTCCTGTCCAGCTTTTGCACCATCCTGAGGTATTTGACGGCATCTTTGAAATCGGGGTCACAAGCAAGTGCCTGTCTGAAGTGCTGGATGGCCTTGTCGTTCTCGCCCTGTGCATACAATGCGCGTCCTCTAAGTACGAGAGCGTCCGGGTCTGCGTTGTTCGATCGGAGCATGCCCATTGCAACGTTCTGTGCGTCTCCCAGGGCGTTCACGTTGCCCATCTTCAGGTATGCCTCACCACGCAGCAGCTTCCACTTCCGCGGCGGCTGCACAGCGAATCCAAGTCCCTTCTCCGCCTGGTCCAGGCCGAAAAGTGCCATGGAGCCAGTAGTTCCCTTCTTGATGTGCTCCTCTGCCTGTGCAATGTGCTGCTTCATCTGCTGTGCGGGCTGCCTGTCCTTGGCAGACGCCGGTGGGTCTATCCTGTCGAAAACATCCAATGCCTCGTCCGGTCGTCCAAGTGCAGTGTAGATCCTGGCCATCCTGAGCAGAATCTTGGGGTTCTTGGGGTCGATCTCCTCAGCTTGCTTGCAATCTTCGAGCGCCAGAACATACTGGCTCGCGGCCATGAAAGCGGCCGCGCGGTTCGAAAGGTAGGTCGCAGATTTCCTGTCGGCCTCAATGGCTGCCGAATGATTAGCTCGATGCGGTAGCATGCGCTGGGTTTGCTTCAGATAGACGAACCCTTGGTGTATTCTTCGATCGCCTTGTCATACTGCTTGGCCTTGAAGAATTTGTTTCCGGCTTCCTTGCACGCCTCAGCGTCCACTGGCTCGCTCGGTGTAGGCGAGCTCTGCTGGGCAGGTGAGCTGGTGGCAGACCTGTGTGGCGGAGGGGCAGGACCGCTCTCCTCGCTCTGATCGCCGTTTACTCCATTGGGGAATGCTCCCGGTGCCTGCTGGGGCGCGGGAGTCGACTCCTGCATTGGCTCGCCGGCTTCTTCTCTGGGGCCTCCCATTGTGGCGGTTCGTAAAGCGCTGAGTCGGCGCAACTCCTCAGGCGGGAGATTGAGCGGGTGTGAGTCGTCGGAATCCTTCTTGCGGAAGGCGAACGAGGAGCTTCCACGCGGGCTTCTCGGGGTCTTCCTGTCCTTCTCGCCGCGCTCTCGCACAAACGACGAGCGAGATTTCTTTTCTGGGGACGACTGGCCGGATCGGGTGGGTGAGTCTTGTGACGGGCGGGCCGGCGGGCTGCTGGTTCGGGCAGTGTAGAGGTCGAGGGGATGCGGCTGATTACTCGACGGGGCGGCGGCGGCGGTGCTGCTGCTGCTGGCGGTGGTGGTGTTTGATTTCTTGCGGGTGAAGAGGGACGGCATGGATCGAGAAAATGGCAGCACGGCCACCTCACAAAAGGCTATCAGTCAGGGAATGGCCTGCGTAGTGCGCGGTTAGTCGCAGGATGGGAACCGCTCTAGCGTACCGCCCGCCGCCGCATGCTACCTAACTTTCTAGAAGCTTCTTTTGAAACTGGCCTGTTGGATGCGAATACCAACTTGTAGTCTTGGCGCTTTTCTCCATTATTCGGTCATTGTTGTACTGGTTGAGTTCAGCTGACTTTCTTGTATGTGATACCTTCTTCTGAACTCATCTAGCTACTAATTTGTGTCCATACATCCTCAATCAATACTATTCGAACGATGTTCATCCTCAGGGTCGAATTTGTCGAATTCAACATGACGGGAGCCGTTGTAAAGTAATCTTTCATGAGGTCAGACACGACTCAAGAAGGTGCTACCATCGAACACACATTCAGTGAGGCCATACTTACATCTCAGATCTTTACTTACTACAAGCTCACTTTGGCTCTTGTATGGGAGAGTTCCAAAATGCCGAAGGTGCTCACGTGCAACATTGCCTGATCGATCGACAATTGACAACTGAATGATAACAGGCCGTCTGCTATGAAAAACGGATGAAGAAGCCTAGACAGTAGCAGCGTAGTGAAGTATCAATTGCATAGGTCCGATGAAGATTGAAAAAACAGGTGTATCACGATGATATCTTGACATCAGACCGCCTTCGCAACTACTCTTATCGCCGTCGTCGCACTACATCTCTCCTGTTGCACCTGTAAATAGCTTTCAGACAAATCGTCCAGGACGAAAGTCGTCCGACCCTCCTCGCAATCCTCCTCGCGAACCTCACGCCACCACCATCTTCGTCGATAGGTTTCGACAAATCCAACCGCACATCCATTGTGCTTCGGGGTTATCTTCGCTGTTGATTTCGAATAGGAAAGTCCAAGATTCGTAATTCATAATTCGTTGCGACAAAGAAAGCAAGGCGCACGCTGGATAATTACGCGCTTCCATCCATCTCGATAATACATTCCGCAGATAACAACCCTAGTGCCTCCTCCGCCGCCTCCGCCTCGATTCAGAAGCTTTCTTCGTGCGAACCTGAATCCTCGGAAAGCGGCCTGGTTCGAACTCGATTGAGATCTTGACGATGCTTGATGGATTGTTTCGCGGGCCTAGCTTGATGCGAATGGAAAAGGAGGACGGCGTGAAGGAGTCGGGGAAGTGTACGTGTTTGCTGCGGCCATCATCCGGAGGGTATGGAGAGGATGAGCCGTGGTATGGTGGGTATTCGGATGAAGGCATGGTGGATTTGTGATTTGTAGGGATATTTGGACATGGAGTGGGAGAGGAAGGGAAGGAAGGGAAAAAGTATAATGGGGATTTGGTCGTAGGTTGTAGCATTATTTCTGGGTGCTAGTCAGGAACTGGGATGATGTTGTCGGCTGCTATTTTGTTCCTGTATGGCTAGCTCGTGATGGTTGTCAGCTCTGGAACAGATGTTTCACTTCAGCAGGTGATATCAAGTTTGGCACGTGACCTGGTGTCGAGGTCGGCCGTATATACTCTGGCTCCTGGTTCCGGTCAGCATACCTGAGTGATCACCTATCTCTCACACCTATGAGCTCGGAACACATCACTATTGTTGCGATGGCTGGCTTCTCCAAACAAGAACGCGGCGACACAGGCCAAGTTTGTGCAGCTCCCTTCTTCTGCTGGTATGATCATTTGTATGAAGTAACTCGAGCCAGAGAATGAATACTGTTATGAAGCGCTGAGCCTCCTCAAGGGCTCTGGCGTTCATTTGAAGAGGTGTGTGTATAGAGCGATCGCGACAGAGAATCGAATGCTTACTATCGTGAAACATGTTCTTGGATTTCTTAATAAAGCAACGGGATATCGGTGTTTGCTGGCGCCGTGTCTCGCCGCGCGCTGGGTCTGGTGCGTCAGTGAATGTGGCTTGGGCTTTGATTTGGGCTAGGATGGTTGCTTCCGCGCCCGGGTCTACCGCACGACGGACGGACAACTCTAAACACCACCAGCATCAGCCCAGACCAGACCAGGCCAATCCTCAAACACCACCACACGCCCTAACTAATCTCCCGCCGAGCGATATTGAAAGCAGCAACACCGACTCTCCTATCCACCACCACCACCATATACACCACCCGCGACTCTCAGCCCCGTGATCAACAACTGCTTGCTAGATTGCTTGCTTGTGAGCCTCGTTTCCCCGCTGCCGCCCATCCTGCGACCCCGACCAGCATCAACAATCAATCCTCCCGACGACGCCTTGCACGCCGCTCTCCAGTGACACCTCACTACATCTTCGCAGTCGACAACATCCCACGCGACTGCATTCACTTTCTCCTTCAGGCGGCAGCCGCAACGACGGCAAGCTGTGCTCGCGACCAGTGCTCAGCCCGACGTCGCACTAAACCAGCGCCCCGCCCTGCCATCTCTCTCGACTCATCCTACCCACCACCACCAACACACCACCTGCCTGAGCGCCGCCATGGCACCTTCTACCGCACGACCTCGCCGCTTGCAGCGACGCGCCAGCACTTCGTCCAACTCTTCCTCCTCCACATCGCCCGAGCGCGGCGTGGACGACGACAACGACTCTTTCATGCTCCAGGCAAACGACTCAGCGTCCTCACTAGGACTCGACAACTCGCCGGAACTCTCCCAGGATGACTCTCTCAGGCGGCAGTATGAGGAAATCTGCCGAGTCTCGCCAGTCCACCGCCTGCCCGCCGAACTTCTGATTCACATCTTCTCGCGCTTGAGTGCGCCCAAGGACCTTCAGTCATGCATGCTGGTATCAAAAGACTGGGCGAGAAATAGCGTGGGACTTCTCTGGCACAGACCGGCTATGGGAAAATGGGACAGCATTCACAGTGTCGTCCAGTCTATTCGGAAGGCGGACAAGTTCTTTGCATACCAGGATTTGGTCAAGCGACTCAACATGTCCACGCTTGCGAATAGTGTCAGCGACGGGACACTGATGGGCCTTGCGGACTGCAAACGAATTGAGCGTCTAACGCTGACAAATTGCACAAAGCTCACGGACATCAGCCTCTTACCATTAATAGCGGGCAACCGAAGCCTGCTGGCTCTGGACATCACCGGTCTTGACCAGGTGACAGAACAGACGATGATAGTGGTAGCAGACAACTGCTTGCGGCTGCAGGGCTTGAACGTGACTGGCTGTAAGAAGCTGACCGACGACTCTATTGTTGCCATTGCAAAGAATTGCCGACACCTGAAGCGACTCAAGTTCAACAACTGCGTGCAGCTGACGGACAAGGCGATCATGACTGTTGCTACACATAGCTCACATCTTTTGGAAATTGATCTCTACGGCTTGCAGGCCTTGGAATCACCAGCAGTCACGGCTCTCCTTCTTTCGTGCCGCCACTTGCGCGAGATGAGACTCGCCCACTGTTCTCGTCTTGACGATTCCGCCTTCCTCAACTTGCCCAACGATCCAGAAATGCCCGTCTCCTTCGATGCACTTCGCATCCTCGATCTGACGGACTGCGCCGAACTTGGAGACAAGGGTGTAGAGAGAATCATTCAGACATGCCCCAGGCTTCGCAATCTCATCCTAGCGAAGTGCCGGATGATCACTGACAGAGCCGTCTTCGCCATTACCAAGCTTGGCAAGAACCTTCACTACATCCACCTTGGCCACTGTGCCCGTATCACCGACGTCAGTGTCGAAGCCTTGGCCAAGGCATGCAACCGCATCCGCTATATCGACCTCGCTTGCTGCACAGCTTTGACCGACAGCAGTGTGACAAAGCTTGCTAGCTTGCCAAAACTCAAGAGGATAGGGCTTGTCAAGTGTGCTGGCATCACTGATCGCAGCATCTTCAGTCTTGCCATGGGCGAGATGAAGAACAGCAAGAGAGTCAACGGTGTTAGTGTGTTGGAGCGAGTGCATCTCAGCTATTGTACAAACTTGACCCTGGAGGTGAGCTTCTCGTCTTCGCACAGTGGTCTTCTGGGTAGACGCTGACATTTTTCCAGGGCATTCACACGTTGCTGAACAGCTGCCCGAAACTCACGCATTTGTCGCTCACAGGCGTGCAAGCTTTCCTCCGCGATGAACTCTTGAGTTTCTGTCGCGATGCACCGCCTGAATTTAACGACCACCAGCGAGACGTGTTCTGTGTGTTCTCCGGCCACGGTGTGGCTAGGCTTCGCGACCATCTCAATGACCAGCAAAGAGTGTATCACTCTGGTAGTGATTCACTGACCCCCTCCGTTGCTAACGGCAGCGAAATGGGAATTGACGACCCAGATGACCAGAACATCGATTCGGGATCCGGTACTAACACACCTGTGATGAACGTGAACGTCACCGGCACTCACCCACCTGGCATGACACCTGTAGCACCGGGACCAAGCCACGGCAACTCCACCGCTCTTTTCCAGCAAGCACTGCACAACAGCAGCAATTGGGCGCCTCAGATGACCAACTCCACGCACACGCACATCCAAGGCAACATTCCAGGCCTCAGCCAATCCGCACCAGCTTCTACCGGCAGCTCGCTATGGATTGGCGGTAGCACAAATGCCCACCCGCAGGCGCCGCCTCCGCCACCACCTCCAATGCACGGACACCCACAAGCACACGGCAACGCACAGCAGGTCACAGGAATGCTAGGTGCCACTGTTCTCGACGATGTCGACGAGGGCGATGAAACCTTTGGGGACGAGAGCGAACTTATGAACGATTGAACGACCACACAAACAAAAACAGACAGGCACAGCTATTGAGCAGTATACCCCCAGATTAGGCGCAGGCTTGTAATTTTTCTTTTGCAATGATGATCCGTGTTCGGGCGATCGGAAGAATTGGCATGGTTATGGATGTCCGGGAACGATGTGGTTTGAAACTACAGTTGAGACTCGTTCGGTGGACGACGTCCATGGAGCGAGCGAGTATTGAGAGACATGGCATTTGGTCAGAAAAGATCAGACAATTTTTTTTTCTTGTAGCTGAAGCACACTTTTCATGAAGGCATATGTTGCCGTGTTGCAACACTCTATAATCTCGTTCCATATTTATGTCATGCTCAACTTGCTTGCAATGCACTTGAGAGAGTACCAAGGGTCTTCTTGACACAATGATCGATCCCTCCAATCATCCGAGATCATACATGTTCATTCGTAACAAACCATAAGCGATCCCCTACACACTCTTATACGCTCAACTACCACCCAAAATCTCCCTGTATCTCTGCCCCAACAACTCCACCGTCTTCTCAATCGACGGCATCTGCGGCGTCTTCTCCCCAACCTCCTTCTCCTTCTCATCCTCGCCCACGAAACCCGCCTCTTCGCCATCAATATCCTTCCTCCCCGCCTCCTTTACGCTCCGACTACCCCCATACCGCACAGGACCCTGCGGCTTATCCGGCGTCACAGGCGTCGAATCCATGAGCTGCTGCCAGCGCGCCAGGAAAGCCCCCGGTCCGAACGGCGTCGAGTGCGTGCGCTTGATGACCGCGCTGATGCGCGCCGCGGACGCGGTGTGCAGGTCTGTGAGGTACTTGTCGTAAGCTTCAAGCTCTGCTTTGACGGCTTTTTGATCGTCTTGCGAGAGGGATGTGAAGGCTTCTTGGAGTTTTTGGTGCGCGCCGCCGCTGGCGACGGAGGCTGGGACTACGGAGGCTGTGGAGGGGGATTTGGCATGGGCGTTGAATTGGGAGGCCGCGGAGCGGACGTAGGATTTCCAGGTATCCATCAAGGGTTTGCTGTTTTTGGCGACTTGGTGCAGGAATTTGTGGGAGCTTGTTTGGTGGCGGTGGAGGAGGTCGACGAAGTCTTCGACGGTGGGCGGTTTCTCTTCTTCGCCTTTTTTACCTTGTGGTTTGCTCATTTTGAGCATGTCTGTGAGGAAGCGCTCGAAGTCCCAGAGGGTGTCGCTGAGGTTGACGGCTTGGTGGACGTCGCGGATCATGGGCGTGTAGGCGTCGACGCCGTCGCGGATGGCGGCTGTGAGGTGGTCGGGGTTGCGCTGGCAGAGAACACGGACGATTTCTTGTCTGTCGCGGACGGCGAGGGTCAGGGAGAGGTATTCGAGGGCTTTGGCGTGTTGCTTGTCGGAAAGATCGGGGGATTCGGATGATAGAGAGAGCAGGACGGTTATGATTGATCGCTGTTGCTCTTTGCTCTGTCTGCGGCATTCGGCGTGTTCTTCGCGAGATCGATCTTTGACCCAGGCGTTGATTTCGGCGAGCACTGCTTTTGATGGGGCGTCTTTGTCTTTTTCGATCTTGACTATGCGGGCCTTGAGCTCTCGTTTCTCCCAGGAGAGCACTTGTGAGATAATTCTGCGAATGTTAGCCAATTGTTCCATGTCCGGCCATATCGTAATGCTCACTGTTGTAGCAAATTCATTCCCTCATCGGCACCAGACGATAGTCCTATCCAGTTCGTCACAGCACTGACGCTGACCTTCGCAAGCACAATCCTCATAACACCGCTGATCATGGTCGCGACATTGCCGACCTTGAGCGTCTGCCGTACAACACTGTACGGTAGCATACTGTGCACGCTGCCGATCATGCGCAGTAACGTGGGTCCTTCGGGTGATAGCACAAGTGCGTAGTGCATGATCGAGGCGATGCTACAAAACTCAGTCAGTACTTTTCATCTCTTAATCAACAACCCAGCCCCAAAGCGCTGAAGGCCTTACCTACTTTACAAGCACAAACTCATGCATGCCCTGCACCAAAGTGTCATGTTTGGACAGATCGTCCGTCTCCGCCGCTTTACTGAAAAGCTCATCGATTAGGTCGCCGTAGACCAAAGCCTGCAAACAGTCTTGCCACGCCTGCAGCACATCCTCCGGGTTCTTGACATCATACGTCCTCTTCTCTGGCCGTTTCTTTTCAGGAAGCCCGCCCAACGACGCTCTCGCCGGGTACTCGATGAGAGCACTGATAGCCGTCGCCAGCGTCTTTCTGATACCCAGTATGCCTTTGTCGAAACTCTCGCTCAACTCCGCCTTGCTCAACTCATCAATGATGTCCGTAACACGCACTTTCCAAAATTCCGCGGACACATCTCGCAGGCCGGGCAGAGGGAGGATGAACTTGGATATGAGGGTTTGCAGCACGGGCGAGGATGATTTGGTCTTGTCGTCTTGGAAGGGAGGGCCGTAGTTGTGGATGGCGCCGGGATGCTTGAAGTCTTCGATCTCGCGGTATGTTTCGAAGTGAGTGAGCACGTCGAAGAGGGCGGCGGACTGCGCTGGGTTGAGGGCTGTGTCTGCCATGATTTCGATGTGGTGTTTTATTGTAGGATGTGTATATGCATGGACGTGTTTCAGGAAACAGAACAGGATACGAAGGAGACGGGAAGGCTAATGCAACATGCATGGTGTTTACTTGCAGCACTAGCAGTAATGACCCACCGATGATGTTCACACGTGCGGCCAGAAGAACAGGAAATGACGTACGTGGGGTTCATAACACAGGGTCTGGTTTTATGAAACTGCACGTGGTATAGGACACATGTACCTTAATGTACATGTACGGGACGGCGGCATGACCGTTGAGCCGCCTGATCGGTGATACCTGGCAGCAAGTTGGTGATACAATCCAGCATACTGTCTGAAGTTTGCGTGAAAACAACCACGACGTCGAGACTATTCGACAATGCGGCCAACTCCCAGCACACACCAATAACCCAACTCTCTCGGCTCCTTCTCTCCGCCCTTCTCGCCATGCACATCTGCACTCCACTCGACACGCACATAAATAGGAATTTCCAGAATGTCATCGTCCTCGGTCTCGGGCGCCTCCGGCTGTTCCTGACCATCAGCTAGAGGAGGATCGAATGAGCCCGGTACAATCTCAAGAATGACTGATGTGCTGTTGCGTGTTTGCTCCCATACCTTGCCAGCTTCCGGCTGGCGCTCAACTTCAGGCATGCCGGTCAGAGATGCCATTGCAGCTCTTCGTCCACCTTCGGCCAGCGATGCTGGTGTGGTGAGTGCGTCATCCCATTGATCACCGGCGGCTCCTATTGTGAAAGAAGGGCACAAGATCGTCACCTTAGAGGCAACGCGTCCTGGTGTTGTCGCTGGTGTGGCAAGCGTGACCTTGATGGTCTCGAAGACCGGGTTGCGCAGGGTGAGGATGTAGTGTTTCGTAATGTAAGGCTTCAAGATGGTTTCTTTGTATAGCGTTTCCTTCCGCATGGCAAAAGAAGGGTTTTGCGGTGGAGGTATGCTTTGGCTTTGAAGAGGCTTTAACGAGAGCCGCGGGATGTTGCTGTGTGCCAGGATACGAATCCTGTATCGCAGGCCGCTCGCCTTAGGTTCTGGTCTTACGATAAACTGACGACATGCCCTGCAGCGCTTTCCACGCTTGGCTAGCAAGTGAGTCGCAGCAGGCCACAAGTCATCGTTGAAGCGTGCGTCGTAGTTGGCTGGTGTAGAAAGCGCTTGTTCCTCTGACGCTGTTTCATCCCAGCCCAGATTTCGCATCCTCTGCAACACTTCGTCTTCACGTGTGTCGTCGCTCAACGTATATGCAGCAAATCCTTCGTCGTCCTCAGCAGCTTCGCGCATGGGTTGAGGCTTGGCCCGATTCTTCTTCAATGCATTGTTTGTCAATCCACCGTAGATACCCATGATGCGAGCCAAGTTGGCCGGTGAACCATATGTGCTGTTTCCGTATGGATTTGCTCCTTCGCCCGTCTCGTTCAACTGGTCTTTGTAGAAGGCGCTCAGCCGCTCAAAGGCTCCATCGTGATTTCTCACCTGTTTTGGGCGGTGAAGTCCCTCTTCCTGCGCATTGTCTCCTGGCACATTGTAGCGAGCTTTCCGAGCCTTGTTTATCTGCTCCGTGATCTTCGTCGGTCGATTGAACTGTAGGCCGATATCGAGGGTAGACCAGTCGCAATACTGGCAGAAGAGCACATACGCATCGTCGCTTGCCGCGCCGTCTTCAGGCTTGAGCAGGTCTTTGTCCTTCTTTTCCACAGGTGCTAACTGCAGCGGAGACGTGCATGAAGGGCAATTGTAGCAGTTTCGCGCACACCTTTTACCCGAGTCAGCGCATGCTCCTCCTGCCTCGCAAGTCCATGACCACACCCTTACCTGTTTTGTTCCCCTCTAACCTGCCCACTCGGCACATCAAACAAACAACTCGGGCAGAACCAAGTGATGATCTCATCGTTGACGCATTTCTGGCAGCGGATCTGCGAGCACTCGTCGCAGAAGAGCAGGTGGTCGAGCGGGTAGAGGGCGTAGGCGGCGCGAGGGTCGTGCGGGTTGAAAGTGTCCTGGTCTTCTGGCTCGGGCTGCGAGGCGCGTTTGGAAGACACGAAGCCGCTGCTGCTGGAGCATGGGCAGGCGTAGTGTGCGTAGGGGAATGGTGCCGCCATGAGAAAGGGTGGGCGGTGGTTTTATATTTGGGAGGGAGTTGCTGGCTTCGATGTTCCCCGCGTCGCAAGCGAGCGAGCGAGCGTTGTTCATGGGCAGCGTTTCGATGGACTGGCACATGCGAACAACATGACTTCACGCGATATTTGCAGACATGATTGCTCGCGAGGGTTCAATTCAGCACCAAATTTCACTTCGCTCAGAAGCCGCTGAAAAGCTTAGTGGAACTATGTACTCACGAATACACCAATATCTCGTATACCAAATCCTACCTCCCTCCACCATGGTCTTCTTGGAAAACATATTTCCGAACAGCCTGCAAGTGTCAGTCTAATGTTTCCACCCCAACAAGAGGAAGAACTCACATCGTGAAGCTTGGGAAGCTGCTGCTGGACACGCAGATACACGTCGCGATACTGGTTCAGACTTTCTTCGACCACTTCTCGCCGAGTCTTGCGACCTTCGCAGATAGCTTTCATTCTGAGCTCCATCTAGACGAATGGTCAGTGTATGGGTACTAGTAGTCAGATTCACCAGTACTCACTTCTTTACGCAAAAACGGCTTCGTCAAGCTGGTTTCGAAGCCCATGTTCTCATAACCCTCGACCAAAGCAACTCCCAAAGTAGTGGGAATGAACTCTTGCACGCCAGTAGTGGCGCCTCGAGCTCCGCCTGCAGCGCCGCCTCTTCCGCGTCCTCGTCCACGTCCACGATCTCGTCCCCTGCCACGTGCAGCGCCACGTTCGGGCTCGTCGTCGGGACCCTCATAGTCAGAGGCTTCATCGTCATCATCTTGCCTTTGCTGACGTCCTTTTGGTCTAGTAGTGGCATACTCTCGCTCTTTGATCTTCGCGATGTGCTCGGCCATTGTTGCATCTGTTCCAATACCGTTGGCATCCATCAGTCCGATCAGCTCCGGCTCTGTGAGATAGCCTGGTGCACTAGTCTGGCCTTCGTTTAGATTCGCTTCAGTGGGCTCAAAGACCTCTCCTTCACGGAATTGTGGCAAGTCCTGACTGCTGGTCCACTTGTCGTACGGGTATACTTCGAGGTAGTTGCGTTCGAACACGATCAAGCCAGATGTGTTGAAGGTCTCTGGTCCGTACTCAATACTGATGTCAGTCTTGGAGCCTTGAGCATCTTTGCTGCAGCACGCCAGGAAACGACGGACGACAAATTCGTGAACACGCTGTTCTTCTTGATTGAGCGTAGTTGGATTGACGAAGTTGACAGGATGGATCGGAGGATGTGCCTTATCGTTGTTGCGACCATTACGGGGCTGAGAGAAACCACCGTTCATTAGGCCTTGAGCGTGTTGTGCCCACTGAGTTTGCCCTTGTGTTTGCTTCTGCACAAGTGCCTGCAAATTCATACCTCGATCGAATTGGTCGGTTTCCGTTCGTGGATAACTTATCCATCCTTTCTGATACAGGGCTTCTGCCACTTGCATGACACGCTGACTGTCCATGCGCAAAAAGCGACTGCCACACTTCTGTAGCTCTACAGTCGTCAATGGCAGCGGTTTCCATTTGCTGGTTGGCTTCGTCTGGACCTTGGTCACGCGAGCTGTCTTTGCCATTATACATCGTTCAAACAGAATGACTGCTGACATGCGATCAAAGAGGTGGCCACGTGCCCACCGGAAGCGCACTTCAATGCCGTCCTTTTTGTGCATAATTTTGATGGCCCAGAATGTCTCCGGAATGAAATTGCGGACACGAAAGTAGCGTTCCACCACAAATCCGAGCGTAGGGAACTGACAGCTGCCGTAGCTGATGACCTGTCTGTTCTCGCCACCTTGGTGCCTTTGAATAAAGCCCGAGACATTGAGCGTAAGGTTTCTAGTATAGCTGGCTCCAATTCGCAAGTCGAGCTCGATTCGTGAAGCGACAGCATTCGACTGCGCCTCGTCCAAGGCAATCGGGTGGATTGCTGCATTCATGATATGTGCTCTCTCGATGTTGGAGAATCGTGCGCGAACAGTCCGACCCGGGTCTATGAGACGCGGGTTACCTTTGCAAGCAATGTCACGGATTTCGGTGCCAATGTTCTCGCCTTCTCGATCGCAATCTGTCCAGATGTAGAGATACTGACACCAGCGAGCTTTGGTCTCGATATTTTTGGCGATGCCTTTCTTTCCGTCCTCGACAAAAGACTCGATCCTCGCTTCGAAGAGCGCCGATGGATCGCATGAGCTCCATTTTTTGAATCTCTGCTCGAAGTCGTGACTGATGAGATGGCCGGCCACTGAAGTCATGATCACGTCGCACCGGCCCCAAGCCGGGAAGTCGAATGTAAATTCATAGTTTTTGTTAAACGTCGCATTCGTGACGTTACGCTACATACTGTCAATGTGCTGTCAGTGTGAAGGAGGCCGATTTTGAACTCACTGTTTGGACATTTCCACCGGAGAGGTGATTGGCCACGGCTTTTGCAATGGAGGGCTTTTCAGCCACACATAGAACTTTGGTCACCATTTCGCATGGAGTGGTATTGCGTAATCTTATGCCGTTTCATCGTATAGAAGAAGCAGGCTCGCTTCTTTCACTTGGCCTGGCTTATGCTCGCATGTCGCTCAATTATTGTGATGAAGTCGAAGACCTCGAGTCGAAAGTGCCAGGTGCTTCAGGTGGTCGCGTTTCATTCAGCACAGACCTCATTAGCGCGCTCCGAGTCCTTCTGACTTCACGCTCTCACGTGCATCCAGGCTTCATCGACCATCCATATATCCCTCTCGTGTCATTTTTTCACAAGTCTGCTCTTCTTCATGAGCCGTGCCATCACCAAGGATCATCATCAGTGGCTTCAACAGCTGGCTATTTCAGACGTTTATGTTCTCGCACTCTGGTCCCTGTATACCATAACATACAGCTGTTGGTATGTTGTTGTGTTCATTTGTCAGCAGATTCCAAGGAAGATCTTGTATCAAGGCAGTTACTCTCTGTAAAACTTCAAAGTGGTGCTTGCGGGACTTTTGAACACATTTCTCTGATGCTATTATCTCGACCACACTTTTCAAGGACGCTAAGACTAGACTGACATGTCATAACCATCGGCCTTCGAGGTACGACATGAACGCTCACGGCACAGTCTTGATGCTAAAAAGCCACAGATAGATACTGCTGACTGCTGACCTCAACATGAAACAGATGGCGCAATCTGCGAGAACACGCCCAGCACCATTTCTTATTCACAGACATCCCAAAGATGCTCGGCACGTCATTTCGATGTAGATTGTCTCGGTTGGACGTCATCTACAGCTACAATCCACCCCTGCGAACTGATAAGCAGCTCAACAAGCTACCGACGATACGGGTCTGTTCGTGAACGCGACTCCCATCTACCAGTTACAGCTGCTGGAATGCAGTTCGTTGCCAGGGGTTATCAAACGAACGCACCAGGTGTTCGCCCGCCACCTAATGAATCCTGCTCCTCGACGTCTGAACCGTGATCATGGGTTGGTATTCCTCAAGAAAAGAAGGTTTACATGCTTGTTGTGGCAACGATCATCACAACTCCTGTCATGATGCGAGCACCTATGTATGATGATGGGAGGCCTTGTCCTTCTCGCTCTCTATCATGACTGGATCCATAGTCTCGCATCACTGACTTCGTCCACACCAATGCCAGGACCCAATCGACTCTGGAGTATGTACGATGGTGAGATCCTGAGGCCAGACCTCACTGGAACTGCTCCATCGAAGAGCTATGGGGGACTTGACACGATGTCTACGCAAGCAAGCGCACAGCGATCATTCTCGAGCTCGTCCAGCTCATCGGAGTCCTCTGCCTCTTCCGACTGTCCACTGATACCTGAAAAAGAAAAGTTCAAGGTTCTACTTCATGTTGCCGCAACTCTAGCTCACCGTGGTTTCGATGTGAACGATTCTGGAAGAGTCACATGGCGTGATAATAGCCCGTTGCATCCAAGGAACTGGTCGAATCTCCGCAAGCTGTACGATGTAAGTACACAGGATCCTATTTTTCACCTAGCTTCTTTCAAGTCTACTGACGGTGTCATACTGTGGACAGACTGCAGTGATCGTCTTCCTGGAAGCGTTCACAACACTAGTCAGCAATACCGGCTCCTCAACAGCAGTCGCAGGAGCTGTAGATCTAGGCGTGAGCAGAGAAATCGCACTAATCTGCTTCACAACCACCTATCTGCTGGCTCAGGCCTTGGGTGGACTCATATTGCCACCTATCGCAGAGACTTTCGGCGGCCGAACTTTATACGTCACAGGTGCCGTGGCTTTCACTATAGGGTGTTTCTCGATGGCTGCCAGTCCGACCTTGCCAGCGGTGATTGCAGGCCGCATCATTTGTGGCTTTACATCTGCTTTGCCGAGTACTGTCGCCGTTAGCAGTTTCGAGAACATGTTCGACTTTCGCTCGAGGATTTGGGTATTCAATATATGGATTGCATCTGCTGTCGCTGCTCTGGGCATCGGACCTGCTGTTGCGACGTACATAAGCACGTCGTCGCTCGGATGGTGAGTTGTTTGATCCCCTACATTCGAAGGCGTCAATTGACTCTCTCGCAGGCCATGGGTCTTCAGCCTATCTGCTGCGGTGTCTGGCTTCTCGGCAATCCTCTGCTTGTTGATGAAGGAATCCTGGCCATCTTCCATCATCCGCCGAGAGATCAAAGCCATTGCACGCGCATCCGGATTCGATGGCCTGTACTTTGAATCCATCGACAATGTTCCGAGCTTTGGTGCATTTTGCGAGACGTCCCTAGTGCTGCCTGTGCGCCTCTTCTTCACTGAACCAATAGTTTTCCTCACCAGCACCATGGCCGCAACAGTCTGCGCAATCACCTACGTCTTCCCCGAAGCGTTCCCCGTCGTCTTCGCAGACGCCTTTGGTTTCACTCCCAGACAATGCTCACCGGTCAACCTATCAATCTCAGTCGGCGTACTATTCACTTTCCTCCCAAGACTCTACGACATCCGCGTATCCAACGCCTGCCGCCGCAACAACATCGCCGCACAGCCTGAAGACAAACTCTTCGGCTTCCTCGTCGCAGCCCCAGTCCTAGCCATAGCATTCTGGCTCTTCAGCCTAACCATCCCGCCCCTCGTCTCCAACCTCACGCCCTGGATACCCATCGCCTCGCTCGCACTGGTCGGGTTCAGCGTCGTCGAGTTCGACACCGTGCTCGCGGGCTACCTCACAGACACCTACACTTCGCACGCTGCTTCCGCGAACGCTTCTCTGTCGTTCCTGCGGGCGGTGCTTTCGGGCGTGTTGCCGCTGTTTGGGCATCGCGTCTTCGTGGGGCTGGGGCCGAATTATGCGATGTTTGTGCTGGCGGGGCTGACGACGGTGTACTGTGGGGTTGCGGTGTTGTTTGCAAGGTATGGGAAGAGGATTCGGTTGAGGAGTAAGTTTGCGTAGTGTACTGCTGCTTTGGAGGGGAAGGCAGTTGGTGATGGGGAGGTGGTTGGTAGAAAGGGAGGTCGATAGGGAAGGTTGTCGAGCACAGATCTTATTACATTAGTACACGGACAGGTTCACAGAAGTCATTGGCAAATTCCTGCGATAGTGTTTCTGGTACAGTAATCATGTATCCTTGAAAATGTGTAGCTGCCACATGAGGAACAGCCCGTCGATTTAGCTATGAGGGATTTTCTGTCCAGCTTCCCGAGCGTAGTGATAAATCGATCATCAAGGGAACACGATACTAGCATCAGACAATACTTCGTCGGCATACACGATCGATCCATAGAACAGACTATTGTTTGAAGTGATGTTCGACCCCTTGGACTTCGTCCCAGATCTCAACGTCTTCGTTGTGTGAAGAAACCGCAGCAGCCGTGCTCTCCGACCAAGCCGAGGCCCAATTCTCAAATCTCATGATGGACGTTCACGACAACAAACAGAACAAGAAATCTCGCTTCTGTAGTGCCAGGTGTCTCGCCAGTCCAAGCAAGTCACTACATAGAGTGCCTCTCTCGGCCTGCTTTCAATGGTTACAAGCGTAGCACTCAGGTCACTACAGCACCGCTAAACTTTCGAGAACAGCCAACAATTGACTCTCGCGGATTCGCAAAGAAGAGATGCCGACGATTGGGGACTCCACAAAAAGACACGCGGAAAATGGGTGGTCTCGACCCAAAGGACGGAGCCAACGCTTCCGGGCTCCACGGTTCCATCAGATCAGACATCTGACGTCTTCAAGATTGCTTGGGCGCTGGGCGATGACGGTGCGGTACATGCAGTAATGCTTGAAGTGATCATGGCAGCGGACATCTGGATGAACAGGTAACGAGGCGATAATATCGTGTTTCGAATGGCCGCTGGATTGATGTAGCCCCTGCCCCTGGCCCCTGGTAGGTAGATGTAGCTTTTACTGTAAGTTCCCGCTCGTGCATAAATGTAGCTCAGCCCTGGGGATGCAACAGCATGATTAAGCGAGTGATGCCGCGTACATCGAGCTCGGAATCGATGGGATGCAACTACGGAGACGAGGCTGTGTGTGGTGGATAAAGGCAGGAAGGATGCTGATGCTTCTGCTCGTACAGTGCGCCTCTTGCAATGTCGCATCACGCCAGGCGGGCCGACGGGGCATTTTAATCGCTCTCGTTCTCGCTTCTTTCGATTGTTTCCCCGTCCGTTTGCTGGCCTCATCATACCTCCCCACCTGCTGCAGCTAGTCAGCGTGGATGTTTCGGCGTGTACCGTTCCCATCAACCTTGAAACTCCCCCATACCTGCATACTTCACTACTACGCATTCGCATCCTGAGAGCTTCTATTCCTGCATTCCCACCCTTGGCACCGCATTGCATTGCCAATCGCCCCTCCACTTATTACTGTACTGCCAGACAGACAAGCCGGCCTGCACACTACTGTTGCCGTCGCTGCCGTACCTGGGAGATATACAAGGATCGTGGACGGCTTGCCACTTGGCATCGCCGACTTGCTTGCTGCACGCCTGTGACGCCGCGCCCCGCCGATCAACACGATTGGCGGCTTTCAAGTGGTCTCAATTGCTCACAAGCGACCAAAGAACAAGGCATCCCCGGGCTCGCAGCAGCGGCCTGTGAGACGTGAAGACCGACCGTCATGCCGCGCCCACACTTGAGCCAGCACCTCAGCCTCAATCGCTTCAAATCCTCCTCCAACACCGCTTCCGCCAACAGCACAGCGCCCTCCACCCCACTCGCCCAGAGCAGATCACACTCGCCCGCCAGGAATGGAAACATGAAGCCTCCCACCAGCACTCCCGAAGGGCCGACGAGCAATTCATACATGGGAGACCACAAAGGCATGGGCCTGGTGCTCAAGGTCGAGGTGCTGCGAGGCAGGAACCTCGCGGCGAAGGACAAGAGCGGCACTTCCGACCCATTCCTCGTCCTCACACTCGGAGACGCGAAAGAAGCTACGAGCGTCATCAGCAAGACCTTGAACCCCGAATGGAACCAGACCTTCGAGCTACCGGTCCTGACCGCCGACAGTGCTCTGCTGGAGGCTGTTTGCTGGGACAAGGACCGTTTCAGGAACGACTACATGGGCGAATTCGACGTCATCCTTGAGGATCTCTTTGCTTCTGGCTCCACGTCTCCCGAGGCCAAGTGGTTCCCAGTCAAGGCCAAGAGAAGTGGACGCAGAAAGGCCAAGAAGGACAGCAACATTTCTGGCGAGATCTTGATCAAATTTACCCTTTACGATCCACTCAACACTGCCGCGACTGCCGAACAGACGCTCCAGAGATTCTACGGTGTTGTGGCTGAAGACGACGATGATGAGGACGACGATGATCTCTTGGCCAGGATTCAGACTAGGGATCTCGATGATCTGAGCGAAGAGGATGACGAGGACAAGGACCCTTCAGACGAGACCGACGAGGGTGTCTCAACACCGTCCGGCGATGGCGAGGAGAAGCAGAGGCGGAGGAGGCGAGCTAAGATCAAGAAGCTGAAGAGGAAGAGCAAGCTCAAGGCATACGAGTTCAGCAATACAAGTGATGTGGCGGGTGTGCTGTTCCTAGAGATCAACCGCATTACCGATCTTCCTCCTGAGAAGAATGTCACACGGACGAGCTTCGACATGGATCCTTTCGTTGTCGCCTCATTGGGCAGGAAGACGTATCGCACAAAGGTCATTAAGCATGAACTCAATCCAGTCTACGAGGAGAAGCTTGTCTTCCAAGTCATCAAACAAGCAGTAAACTACAGCCTCAACTTCGCGGTGGTCGACAGGGACAAGTTCAGTGGGAACGATTTCGTTGGAACAGCAAGCTTCCCGCTGAGTAAAGTCACGGCGCTGCAACCTGACGCAGACCCAGAGACGGGTCTCTACGCTCTTCCGGACCTGGACAGCCTTCCTGCAGGAGGCGATAATGAAAGTGAGCGAAAGAAACGTTTCAGGAACCCCTTGTCGCGGACCACTAGCCGTGATACGCTGGGCAGAAGCAGCCGAAACGCCTCTTCCACAAACCTGCAAAAACCGCACCGCAGCTCAAGTAGCAACAGCTTGAACAACCAAGCACGCCCGAATCTGATGGAGCGCAACAGCAGCGGCCCGACTTCCAACCCAAAGAACCGCTCACTACCTGATATTAGTGACAGCCAAGCACTGGCCGACGATCACGATCCTGGTCTTGCTGCTTTTGAGATCCCGTTGGAGCTGAAGAACAAGTCACGGTGGGAGGCCAAACACAATCCTGTACTCTACATTCGGGCCAAGTACATGTCATACCAAGCCATACGACAGCAATTCTGGCGGGCAATGCTTCGCCAGTACGATGCGGACGATAGTGGTACAGTCGACAAAGTTGAGTTGACCACTATGCTCGACACTCTCGGATCGACCCTGCACAACAGCACAATCGATGGCTTCTTCAATCGCTTCAAGGGTCAGGATCAGGGGGAGAGCGTTCTAACCATGGACCAAGCCGTTATCTGTCTTGAGGAGCAGCTTCGCAAGTCACAAGATACCACAAAGTCCATGCACATGCCTCACTGGAAGAAGTCGAAGGTGCAACAGGTCAAGGCGAACGACAGCTCGCCTGATCAAAGTCCTGGCGGCACTACGCCAGCGTTGTCCCACGGCAAGGACTCAAACTTCGATCCGAACACAGTCAATGTGCCCGCTCTCAAGATCAGCGACATGGGCGCGGCTGGCGAACAGGGCGCCTACGTTCCCGATGATGATCTCAACACAACCGAAAGCGACATGGAGAACGATCTCAACGATGAAGACAGCTCAAAAGAGGAGCACGTTGTGGAGATTCAGGAATGTCCCATCTGCCACCAGCCACGACTTGCCAGAGGTAGCAAGAACACCGATGCCGACATTATCACTCACATCGCCACTTGTGCAAGCAGCGACTGGAAAGCTGTCAACAATCTTGTGATGGCTGGTTTCGTCACGAGTAGTCAGGCGCAGAGGAAGTGGTATAGCAAAGTCATATCAAAGGTGAGTGCAATCGATTTTGGATATTTCAAGGTGTTGTTTGCATCATGTACTGATTTTGTCGACAGGTGTCATACGGTGGCTACAAGCTCGGTGCCAACAGTGCCAATATTCTCGTCCAAGACAGGATTACGGGTATGATCAACGAGGAGCGCATGAGCGTCTATGTACGATTGGGCATTCGTTTGCTGTACAAGGGCCTCAAGAGTAGGCGTATGGAGAAGGACAAGAGTAAGTCACACTTATGCACCGAGACTGGAGCTTCTTCACTTCGGCATACGCTTCCTGTTGCTGCCGTACCGTTAATTGAATGCTGACCCCCGTGATAGTTCGCAAGCTGCTCAAATCCATGTCCTTCAAACAAGGCCGCAAATACGACGACCCAGCGTCTGCCGCACAAATTCAAGGCTTCATCAACTTCCACCAGTTGAACATGGACGAGGTCCTTGTCCCCACAAAGGACTTCAAGAGCTTCAACGAATTCTTCTACCGCGAGCTGAAACCCGGTGCGCGCCCCTGCTCAGCGCCTGACAACCCACACATCGTCGTAAGCCCAGCAGACTGCCGCTCAGTCGTGTTCAACCGCCTGGACGAAGCACAGCGCATCTGGGTCAAGGGCCGGGAATTCAGCGTAGAGCGTCTCCTCGGCGAAGCCTACCCGCAGGACGCCAAACGCTACCACGGAGGTGCACTCGGCATCATGCGTCTCGCGCCACAGGACTACCACCGCTTTCACATCCCCGTCGACGGCATCATGGGCGAGCCTAAGCTCATCGAAGGAGAGTACTACACCGTCAACCCCATGGCCATTCGCTCTGCGCTCGACGTCTACGGCGAAAACGTCCGATACGTCGTCCCCATTGACTCCACCACCCACGGCCGCGTCATGGTCATCTGCGTCGGCGCCATGATGGTCGGCAGCACGGTCATCACGCGCAAAGCCGGCGAACGCGTCCAGCGCGCCGAAGAGCTCGGCTACTTCAAGTTCGGCGGCTCGACGCTGCTGCTGCTGTTCGAGCCGGGCGTCGTGCAATTCGACGACGACATGGTCAACAACTCCAACACTGCCCTCGAGACGCTGATCCGTGTCGGCATGAGCATCGGTCACTCGCCAGGCACCGAGCCACACAAGCCCGATCAGCAAAAGGACAACCCTACGAACGCTGAGAAGCAAGAAGCCAAGCGCCGTATTGAGGGCAGTTTGGCGCCTAGTCGAACCGCCAAGGGCGTCGATATGGCTGCTACCGTGTCGTAAAGGAGGACTTTAGTGTGACTCAGTGCCGAATCTTCGTCAAGGCGAGATCTTGGAAACCATGGATGTTCGATCAATTTTGCAGATAAGAGATGCGTGACTTTTGAGAAAGCAAAGCATGGAGAGACATGGGTTTGAAGTTTAGCGGCATATTTGTTTTTCAACAACACACGACCGAAACGTTCATAGGGAGGAGCATTTTGCATTTTTGGGTATCGACCAATTCATAACACCTGAGTTTATCCCAACTGGTTCCTTTCTTTTAATTCTCATTGAGGTCGGTTTTATTTCGGAGGCTTGATCATTGTTTGGGGTAGTGTTTGCAAGGAACGAAACTATGCACTTGAGCTGATGGTTGTGTAGGTACTTTTCCATCATCCAAGTTGCCAACTTACTTGCGTACATACACTACAGTTATCACCATTTCTACGATTACGACGCGGTCTTACGCAGCCATATGACGCATTACTCTGCTATGCCACTTCTAGCATGGAGTGAATACCGTCGAGCGCGTACCTCGCATATATAAGAATCTCTCTTCCACCAATACATTCGCCATCCTCTTCCACCACCACTCAATCCTTCTCTCCAACTCGCAACATCAATGTTCGAGCCTACCGAACGCCCGCCCTCGCCTATGCCAGTGCCATGGCCGTTCCGTCCACCGCATGAGTTGGAGCCTTCGCATCCCCTGTACAACCACGTACCGCGCGAGCGCGAGGGTGAACGAAAGAGTGTTGCGCAGAGGATGTGGGATGATGAGTGGGAGGAGGTTGATCGGGAATGGCTGCAAGAACGAGAGAGGGGTCAGGGTGATGTTGCTTCGCGTATGTCGACACAGGGGCATCAACGCGAACACAATCAAGGCCAGCAGTCCAAGTCTGTCGCGCAGAGTCTATGGGACGCCGAGTGGGAGGACGTCGATCGTCAGTACCTGCAAGATCGAGAGAGGAGTAGGAGGACTGTGCAGAATCTTCAGCATAACCTTGTTCCGCCTATGCTGCCACAGGGGCATCAACGTCAGCCGGATCAAGGCCAGCACGATCCTTCCACAGATTCTCGCGGCGGCCGTAAACGCTGGATTTATCGTGGCCAGAGCTACGCGCGAGACAGTCCGGATAGTGAATGGGTGGAGGTTCCGAAGCCTACGGTGCATCAGAAGACTGATATCTATGGGTTTGCGCCGGGGAATCCGTTTTATAGGCCGCATTTGAGGTATACGCCGAGGGAAGATGGTCCTGGAGATGGAGACGCGCAGCGTGGACAGGCTGCGATGCCGCCGGTGAACGGTGGACCGCCACAGATGCCGCCGCCGCAGACAGGAAATGGGGACGGTGGTGGTCATGCTCAACCCATTAACCACGGCAGCAATCCTCAGTCAATGCCGCTGCCGCCGTCTCCGCCGCCAGTACCATATGGACCAAGGGATATGCGCAGAGGTCTTGGTCCTGCTGGCCATGGATTCACTGGACCAAGTCAGCAAAGTCGATACCATGATCCCAGACACCCTACACAACCCAACGATGTGCGAGGATCAGCAGGCCACGGCCAGCCGCTTTCTCCCGGCGGTGCACAACAACAAGACCAGGTTCCAGCCACGAGTGAAGCCCCGCTTGGGCGCCTAGAGACTCGCGAAGACCCGTGGGAGTTTCTGTTCGGCAGCAAAGGCTACGTAACTGTCGCTCCGGACGACGAGCCCCCATTTTGGTGGGATTGAAAAGACTGAGAGTGCGACACTTAAACTGGCTGCATGTGATGTCTGTGGCAGCACTAAATAACGCAGGGATTTCCTAGGGAGTAGGAGTGGGATATGGATGATCACCACAGGATGTTTCCACTGCTCGTTCATCGTATCCTAATCACACAGCTCGTGCAAAAAAGAATGAGAGAAGTCAAAAACATACAACAGGCGGGATTCCCAGATGGTCACCCACTCTAGTACTAGTCGCCCGGTTCAGTGCTTATGTATGGCAGAGCGGACGGGATGCCCAGTTTTCACTGACCTATGGTCGTATGTATTGATAAAGGATAACGCACAAAATATATAATTATGGAAAACATACTAGAAGTTCGTATGATCGAATTGGCCTCGCTGTACCACAGTTACAGTCCGCTAGTAGCGCTCTTGATGGACCAAAGTTTCACCGCGCGTTCAGAATTCATCGGGCCACTGCCTACCTCCTACTACTGCCTTACTTTGCGGTCTAGCTTCATAGATCCTATTGCTTGCCGTGCCGCTGAGAGGCCAGTACGAAGTTTGAATCTAGAATTCTAGATGCAATGGTCCGATGGATTTTGAACGCAGGGTGGGTTGACCGACAGCATTTGAACTCGTGTACGGTTGATTAAAGGTATGTTGTACTACTCAATCTCCATCTGTTGAGAACCCTGGTTGATTGTTGCCATGGTTGGGTTGTGCCTGAAGGATCAAGGAAGTGGTTTACTGAGATTCGTGCTCAGTCTCAAGATCAATTTGCCATTGACAGTCAAATTGTCATTGGACTTCCTGAGCTCGGGGCTAACAATTTCTGTCTCCATTTAGTGAATGCTCGAGTAACAAAAACGAATGCGAGACTCACCATCCCCGCCCTCGTCCAGGTCGACGATACTCCCTACGCGTAAACTGACGACGCCCAGGAAACCCTGATCCTTTTTCTTAGACTTCCGTGAGTCGAAGATCTCTACCACGATGATACTGTCCTCGGTGACGCGTCTATAGTACAGGTCAGTGTCAGCTTGATACGTGACCGCGGAGCAACATTTATTGTGATACGCACAGGTCGAACGATTCGTTCCAATACGGGTTCAGAGTCTTCTTCAGTACACCAGTTTTGCTTCTCTGTTCGCCGCCAACAGTAACGACCGCAAACGGGTCGGGGAAGGCTAATACCACTTGTGTTAGTACGGCTCAATCGAAAGCTCGGGAACTCTTACAGAAGATATCTCTTTTGTATAAACCGTCCGCTGCTATCACTAGATAATTATCAGTCTTCGCAATTTGTTTAGAGTCGCAGAGCTGGCACACCTGCGAGCCTCAGATTAGGTACCAACGGTAGTTCAAGATCTGAAACTGTTGCATGCGGTAGCATGCGATTGTCCAAAGTAAACAGGGATTCAATCCATGAAGCCAGTCTGGTGTTGTGATCGACGTTATAAGAATGGCCTTCTGGTGTACGGCATATTTCCCAATTTGGTGGCAGCGCTTCAGTAGCATCGCCGTCTGACCTCGATACTTTGGCAGGAGACGGAAAGATTCTTGGAGCCTTAGGCTCAGGATCAAACGCTCTCGCCCGTTTCAAATCGGATGGCGGCATCTGTCCTGCGACATCAATCACCGGCCTCAAGGTAGTTTTGGGAAAGGGCACCATTCTGGTAGTAAGAGGCGATAGATTGTATTCTGTAACAATGTCAGGAGCAGCAGCTTCGGTTTCCTGAGATGGCGGCCTAGCATTGGATTCTTCCCAAGGTTGTGGTCGGACGGTTTCCATCAAGCTAGGCGGGGATTGCGCGCTCTGCGAAGCTGCATCTTGGTGTTCGTAAAAATGTGTCTTTCGCTCCGCAGATTGATGTTGTTGAGCATCAAATAAGTTGCTGACAGCAAGATAATCTAAGTGAGCTACGCGGAGCTCGCTGAGAGAATTTTGAACAGCGGAAATACCTGTATCACTAGATGAGGCCTTCATCCACTCATAGTGGAAAGTGTCTTTCGAACTTGGCCTATCTGCCGGCTTGGGCTGTAATACAGCCATGAGAAACTCGATGCATGGCGAAGTAGTGCTCTCCTGGAGCAGTGGTTCCTTGGGAAATGCCGACCTGCCTTTAAAGTACTTGCGTAGAGATGATGGATCTTTGAAGGCCACCTGTAACGTTAACATCTGGAAGAGCAATATACCCAAAGCCCAGACATCTACTGCCTGCGTGTATGAGTGTGCTTCCTCGTCGTCCACCGGTCGGCTTGCTAGCAACAGCAGACCTTTGTCTAAAGTAAGTCATCCCGATACCATACTGACCCAGACTTACGGTCGCAGATATGGCAAAGAGCTCATAACTCTATGCCAATCTTTTCAGAACGCCGAGATGGAAGTGACGGAGCTTTTTCTGGTCCTGAGAGCACTGTGGTTTAGGATCCAACGCCAGATCCTTGTGCTCCGCAACGTTGAGGTTGCGAACAGTCTTGGAGAGGAGCTTCAATACTTGCAGATGCAGATGCTGGGAGTGCTGCAGTCAAGACTTCAGGAGCTGACGACAAAGATCGACAAGCTTGCCAATGCATCGTTGTTTCGACGGTGCGTGAATTCGTGTCCAGTGCGGCGGTAGCCGGTGAAACCTTGAAGCCTGGAGTGGAGCATGAAGCTTACAGTCACGACAGAAAACTTACATACGCAATATACATGAAAGACTCCTTAGAGGACTCGATAAAAGAACTTGAGACCTGGTACAACCGTTGGGATGCCTCATGGTTTTTGATTGCACGTCTCGCAGCCCCAGTGGTTGACCTCGCAGTCCGTGAACAAAGGGCGAAAGAGGACCCATTCGAGCGGCGGTCGTTGACCATTCTAGACGACTTGCGCAAAGCGCTTCGTGCTGTGGAGAGCAAAGATGGCTATTCTTTCGATCTTCTGCCAGCCACCGTCGCTTTCGGCCTCTCTGCGAAGATAAAGTATTCGACGGTCTGCAAAGCCATCAGATTTGACACGAATGAGGCTGTGCTGATTGATACCATACCTCACCGGGAGTTCACCAATAAGGCTAATCTTCAGGATGACGTCCAGAAACTTGCCCGGGTCTTGTCAACTATGGACTCGAGCACGTGCAACGTTTTGATGTGCACGGGTGTTCAGGAAATCACCAACAGAGATGGGCAACTTCGAGGCTTCTCTGTCTTGTTCCAGCCTCCGGCTATGCAGCAATCTCAAAAGCAGGCAGACACTTCTCGAGGCCCTGATCTATTCAATGAGCAGGTGAGTAGATACAAGGGATATGAGAATTGGCACTAATGCGTCCGGGCACTAGCTTAACCTTCGATCGCTCCGAGACCTATTGCTCGACAGCACTCGCGCAAAATCATTAACCTACCGCATGAGAGTGAGCAGAAATATCGCAAGATCCGTAATCTTCCTCCACAGCGCATCTTTCGTACACAAAAACATTCGACCAGAGACGATCGTCACCACTGAGGAAGGAGAGTCCTATCTCGTCGGCTTCCAGTGGTTTCGAGCTGCCGCTGGAGATACTCATATGCTCGGCGACGCAGTCCAGTCAAACAACCTGTATCGTCACCCGACGCGACAAGGCGCGGCACCAGAGGAGATGTACTCCATGCAGCACGATATCTACAGCCTTGGTGTGTGTCTCCTCGAAATCGGCCTCTGGACGTCATTTGTCACATGCGACGACGTCTCGACTGATAACACGGTCAATGTTCCTGGACTACCAGAAGCCACACTCCAACCTTTTCCGCGTAACAGAAAGAAGCGTCCCTACGAGGTGAAGAGAGTATTGACAGCCCTTGCGCTGAGTGAGCTTCCAAGTCGTATGGGTGAGAGATTTGCGGCGGTCGTGGTCTCCTGTCTCACTTGCCTGGACAAAGACAGCGCCCTAGGCAGCGTCGATGCTCTATTGGAGGACGACAACGGCGTTATCCTGGGAGTGAGTTACATACAGAAGGTTAGAGTCCCCTCGTTATACGCTCTCTGTACACTTATTGACGGATAACATAGATTCTGAATGAGATAGAAGAGATCACAATGTGATGAAGCTCTGCGAGTGCACCTCGCATTGACTGAGTTTTTGTCCGAATTCATCCGGGAAAACTCAGAATAGACATTCGTGTTGCGCTCCCACCCCAATGATCAAGTTCATGACTACCTAATCGTCTTATTCGGCCTGCTTCCTACCACACGCTAACTGCCTTCCCCTTTGCCGCTTTAGTCAATCGATCGTTGCTATATTGGAAGCACTCCGGTAGCCCCGTTTGTTGCCACGACTGACCCATCATCAGCTTGACCAGGCCTGGCGCACATGTAAAGATTCTCGCCATGCCATGTCCGTTATAACCTGCGCAAATCCACTGCCCGGGCTTGCCATCGACCGATCCTACCATAGGAACAGAGTCAGGCGTCATGGCAATGATGCCGCTCCAGTAGTGCTCCGCGCCTTCGCCGTGTCTGTTCGCCTTGCCAGCTCGCTCTGGGAAGAGCTTGGTGTACTCTCGTTCTGACGTAGCAGCAACTTCCTCATTGTAGTGAGTGTCGTCGAAACTTACTATGCTTTGCCGAGTCTCATCTGTCCATTCTGGGTTGCCTCTCGAGACTCCGAAGATGACAGTACCATCTCCACGGCGTTGTATCAACGAGAAGAAGTGATGGAGACTGTACCGCAGAGACATGGTGCTAGTCATTGCGTTTGCACCGGCGAGCGAGAAGGTAGGAACGAAAGAGTGTGCTTGGGCACGGTTCGGCGTGATAAAGCTCGAGAGCTCCGGCAGAAGGTAAGAGGAGTAGGCGTTCGTGCAATGCACCACGTTCTCAGCGGCAATCGTGCCTCGGGGCGTTCGAACATCCCATCTTGTGGGTGTATGCCCACCCGCATGAGGTTCGATATCGATTGCGGGGCAGTGCGTCCATAGCCGGACACCTCGCTTGATCATGTCACTTAAAATCCATTGGGCAAGCTTCGCCGGATGACTCGAGGCAGCAGACCATTCATACGCTGCAACGGCAGACGCGACCTTCGTCCGTTTCCCTGCCTCCTCGGCACCATAGAAAGAGACATGCGAGATATCGCCACCAGCCTGCCGATACGCCTCGAGACTCTCCGCCTCATACCGGGCGAACTCTGGCGTGAGACAAACATCGAATGTAGTTGAAAGCTCGAAGTCACAGGGGACGCTGTGTTTCTTCACGAAGTCATCGACACGTTCAAACACCAGCTTCTCGTTCTCGATAATCTTCTTCGCCTGCTCCGGGCCGTGAACCCTGGCATACGCACCGAAGCCACGGAAAGCGTCTGGGCGGACGTGGCCTGCATTGCGTCCGCTTGCACCCGAGACAGCTTCTCGTGCCTCCAAAATGACGATGTCTTCGCCCAGCACTCCAGCATCTAGAAGCTGCCAGGCTGTCAAAGACCCAGAAAGACCTGAGCCGATGATGAGATATTTTGTCGCCGCTGGAGCATCTTGATCATGGTTCTCGTGGAGGTGTGGAAACGCTCTTGTCGTCCGATGCCAGTATGACAGGCATGGATCCTCAATTGGCAGAGATATCAATCCCGGAGTAGCAAGCTTGTCAACGTCTTGGTTTGGAAGTGGGGATGGAAGGTTGGCGTTGAGGTCGAACTCCGCGTGGGGAGACATGGCGCAGGACAAGCTTTGCGAAGCCTTCTGAGAAACTTGGACTTCAATTCCACTCAACAGAGCGCAATCCTTTGGCTTTTGAGCGTTTGCACAAGCAAATAGCCTTCGAGATCATGGTACAAGATAGGGAAAGATAGAGGTGATCTCGGCCGACTGATCGACCGTCTTGCCCGCTTCCAGTTGGCCGTGGTGACGGCGACACGCTTATCCGCTGCCTATCACACGACCACTTATCTCGCATATAAACCAACATGATAGCTATCTCTACCGGTATCGGCACGCGACGAGTCGCAAACACGCCGATCGCTACGACTCTAAATTGAGCACTGCTGCCGATAATCTAACCCATGAGCCTTTCCTACCTCATCCAAACATCGCTCGCGGCGGATACTGCTTCCTTCATACAACGAAATGGGTCTCTTCAGCAGACTTGACCGTCCGGCATTCCTGGCTACGACAGTGCAGCGATCACCTGAAGAGAAAGCCCTGGTACGCCGTCTGGACTGTTTCCTACTCTTCTTCGGCTGCGTCTCGCAAGTGATCAAGTATTTAGATCAGCAGAATATCAAGTTTGAACTCTCCGAACCCTCGAGAGGTGCGCTCATGCTGATTCCGACCATTTAGCAATGCCTATGTCTCGGGCATGCAAGAAGACCTCAACCTTCAGGGAAACGAGCTCAATTACTTCACGACGACCTTCAACGTCGCCTACTGCGTCATGCTCATCCCATCCCAAATCATCATGACCTATGTCCGCCCTTCTTTCTGGTTGTCAGGGCTGGAAATCGCATGGGGGGTCATGACCGGATTGATGGCGATGGTCACTAGTGCGAAGCAAGTCTATGTTATCAGAGTGTTTCTGGGGCTGTGTGAGTCCAGTGCCTGGCCGGGCATGATGACTTTGTTCATGCATTGGTATACGCCTACGGAACTGGCGAAGAGGATGGGCTTCTATCACAGCTGTCAGGCGATTGGAACCATGATGTCTGGTGCGTTGCAGGCAGCGATCATGAGCACGCTTGATGGTCACCACAGCTTGGCCGGATGGAGATGGCTCTTCGTGATCAATGCCATCATTACAGTCATTTGGGGCAGCCTGGGCTTTGTAAGTACTCTGAGATTTCAAAGAAAAGCGAAGACTGACCACCACCGCAGATGATGCTTCCGGACTACCCCAATAAGCCTAATCCTCGAGCGTTCTGGTTCAATCGCAACCACGGAGAGCTTAGCATGGCAAGACTGGTCCGTCACAACCGTGCTGAACCCAAGCCAGTCTCGCTGGCCGCTATTAAGCGCACGTTCAGCGGCTGGACCGTCTACTTCATCGCCGCGCTGTACATCTCTACAGTCCTCGCGTCGTATGGTTATGTGTACTTCTCACTTTTCTTGAAGGCGATGAAGTTTCCGGATGGCAGTCAACGATGGACAGTCGAGGAAGTGAATGTGATTCCCATCGGTGGAAGTGCGATCAATGTTCTCTTCGGTAAGACCTCTGACTACATGTGACACAGTGGCGGATTGCTGATGATGGTAACCAGTGTGGATTTGGGCGCTGCTTTCGGATACGTTGCGCACCCGCTGGACGCTGATCGTTGCCCAAGGTAAGTCTTCCGTCCTTCTCTAAAACGATACCCAGCTTTTACGAGACTCACCCGAGTGCAAAACGATGCTGACAATCACATCCCAGTTTTTATCGGCCTCGTGCCGTGCATCACAATGTCCATTTGGACGTCCCAACCATCTTCGACACCAATTTCGGCGGCGTATGCGAGCTATTTCATCAGCTACATCTGTCTGGGCACCGCGCCATTGATATTTGCCTGGCTGTCAGAGCTGTGAGTCTTAGACTGCAATCTGAACCTCGCGCACCGAGGTCAACTTGCTGACACAATCTCCCAAGCATCCCACAAGATCCCGAAGCTCGCTCCCTCATCGTTGGCGTAGCAGTCGCAGGCTATTACGCGATTTCGTCATGGAGCCAGGTCCTGGTGTGGCCGGCGACACAGGCGCCGTACTGTAAGTCCTTCGTACTAACGTGAACCCTGCTTCCGCACTCTGACACAAACGACAGATAAGTACGGCTGGCAGTCAAGCATTGCGATCTGGATAGTGGTGTTGACCATGACTTGCGTTCTTCGATTCATTGACGTGCGATACTTGCGTCCGAAGCGCGAGGCGTTCGATGCGGCAGCATACAACGAAGGACACCCAGCTGTTATTGAAGGTGTGGGCAAAATAGCTGATCGCAGCTCTGAGGACAGTAAAGCCGATGCTGTGGCCGTAGGTGTCAAGCCAGTGGGTTCTCCAGCATAAAGTTAGATCCATGTATTATCATTTTGTTACGCCAGCATCTTTCACGGCTCTGTTTACCTGCAACATCTTGCGATTTCCAATGCCGACCTACGTTGCCAACTCCAGCCAGTCGGACCTCCGAGGGGAGACTCATGGAACCCCAGAAAGATGATTCGGGGGCCCCTGAAAACTGTTCGGGCTCTTATCTCCGGCTTTCAAGCTGGTCTACAGAGCTGGTAAGGCTCAAGAGCTATTGTGCATTCAGCGATGGGGAAAGATTGTAGCATTTGCTCTACACCTTCCATTGTTAGCTCGGACAAAACGGCACAGAGCTGGTTACGCACTGAAGTAACACGTCCGGGTCTAGGTAGCCGATTCAGAACATACATCAAGGTACTGCTGCTATATTTCACACCGCATCGCCGCGACTCATCGAGACATCTGTCCGTACGTTTAGCGCTTACATGAGAGTCGTATCAACTGCAGAACACATGACATACATGTATGCAAGATGAACCCTAGCCGAGGCTCAATGGTTACATCGAGCTCTTCGTAGGTGCCGTATATTGTCCGACGTTGATATCGTTCGATGTTTCTCCGCATTCGCCTTGTACATATGTAGAGGCCACATGATACACATGATAGTCTTGACTGTTCGTCAAACATCTCACGACCATGTGATTCGCCCCATGTTGAAACCAGCGTCACTTTGATATATGTGAGTGATCGTCGAATAAATACATAGCACACGTGAGACATGTACTCAAATGGATGCAGACGAATCGATTGAGTTTCAACGGCCATAGGGTGATGGGATTTAACAGAAGGCTATGCGGCGCCGCTGTACTTGGATTCCAACATGTCCCCGATTTTACCTAGAGTACCATGCGCTTACAAATGGATATTCCATCGGAGAATTGACCGATCAGTCGATTAGATGCAATCCCTTGATGCAGGTAACTTATTCATGCGCGGTATGTGGAGTGCATACTCGTGTTCCCGACCCAAGGATCTCTCGTGACATAACAACCAATCAGGTCCATTTCGAGCAAACATGTACCGAGGCATGGGAAATATGAGACACTGCGAGCTCAATCCTCGTTTGTAGACTTCGGAGCGTCTATAGGGCTGTATCACATGTGGCACATACAAGTCATGAGCCAAGACAGATAACATCACCCCATGGCGTTCCCAATTAGTATACTGGACGAGTTCTCGAAGCTGAAGCTGTAGCTGCAATACCAGCTGTGTGACTTGGAAGTCAGGCTGAAACACATCTGCGTGTTGCCGAGGTAGTATCTGAAATCGATGTTGGCACGTTTTCACGGACGCCGATCTGCCATCTAAAGTGGTATAGACAATGTGGAGGATCGACTTCAGCGTAGCGAGGAACCGCAGGAGCTCTTGGTCCCAAGGCTTTTCCATCCCGCAGCGAACCTTCTTTGCTATACCATTCACAATTCTTGCTTTGTTGGTTCCTGTCATATCCACTGTTAGTGCAACGAGGAACAAATTTGCCTGAAAGCCGTTCGAGAAAGATATGACTCCTATCACTTGGCACGCAGTAAATTGCTGACAAAGTGATAAGGACTGCAAGTTTCGGCGTGAAGCAATAAAGAAATCAGCTTACGGCGTTCTCGCGAATTGAAGTCGGGGAACATCCCAGTCATGAGGTGTGTTGCAGGCTTGCAGGATGCAACAACAGGTTTGTACCTGCATCGTAGCAGTCCGTGCCTCGGCGTGTATGGACGGCTCTCTCATGCAGCTGGCTGCAGATTTCCATTCTCTCCAGATCAGCGCATCCACGTGGTTCGTCTCGAACTCGGCCACATTGCCCGATTGCGAAATATATGCAGCACCCGGCGAACGGTCGGGTAGAGACTTTGCTCTCAGCCGTACATCACGCTGAACAATTGTGCTACTTCATGCCGGTTGCAGCTTAGATCAGGACCCTATCACATCTTGGCCAACCTATCACGATTGCTCGAAGGGCCCAATGGCGTGGCGCAATACTGATTCGAACCCAATTGCCTATCACATCCTGGGCTCTAAGTTGATTCACGACATGGATATACAGTATACACTCTAAGAATGTACCACGTGCGTTCACCACATTGATCGATCTGGATAGTTTGATGCTCTATATATGACTAATGTAAGAAACCACACGAGGCCCTCGGCGGAGCAATCGCACTCTTTCAGGTCTCCTCCGCAGAAGCTTATCTACCGTGCATGGCAAGGTCCACGTTCAAACTTTAATGCCCACACCTCTCGTGCTAACAGCAAAGATCGTCCGCTACCTCTACACAACCACTATTCTACTACGAGGTTAGGAAACACCTTGACTTGGCTTACTAGCTGCGTATCCCCGATCTTGCCGCGGGCTACCCAGTCCCGAGCCAGATGAATCCTGGCTGAAAGGTTTCATCCTGCTTCATGACCTTGAACGGACACTAGGAGCTACTAGCCTCACGTCAATACTAAGAAATCGAGGTCCGCCGCGGCTGCCCGACGTGGGCATGATCTATAAGAAGGCCGATGGACGACTGTGAAATGATAGAATCAGATCTTCAAAGCCATTCCAACAGACTTCAATACCTTCGACAGACCAACACTCGTTGTTGTAACATTCGCTCCAGACCCACCCTCGCTCACCACCTTAACGAACAACCAACACATCCTTCAACAAACACCCTGATAACAATCTACCCGCAAACATGAAGTTCACTACCGCCGTTGCGTTCCTCGCCAGCACTGCCGCCGCCCTCCCCACCGCCATCGAGAGCAGACAGTCTGTTGGCTCGACGGTCAACGAGCTTACCAACGGCAATTGCCGTCCCATCACATTCATCTTCGCTCGTGGATCCACCGAAAATGGCAACATCGTACGCATTCTCATATTGTTAGTCTATGAATGCTTCCCCAGCTGACCTGTCTTTGTTGAACAGGGTTCTACCGTTGGCCCTCCTACTTGTCAGGGCTTGAAGTCCACCTACGGCGCCAGCAATGTCGCCTGCCAGGGTGTTGGAAGCCCCTATGATGCCACCCTTGGTGCGAACGTTCTTCCCGAAGGCACCACGACCGCTGCCTACGGTGAGGCCCAGCGCCTCTTCAATCTCGCATCCACCAAATGTCCAAACACAAAGATCGTTGCCGGTGGCTACTCTCAAGGCGCGGCGGTTATGGTCGCTTCCGTCAGGCGTCTGTCCACTGCTGTCCAGAACAAAATCGCCGGTGTTGTGCTTTACGGCAACACTCGTAACGCCCAGGAGGGTGGCAAGATCCCTAACTTCCCCCCTGCGAAGGCACTTACTTTCTGCAACCTTTCCGACGGTGTCTGTGGTGGCGGTCTTGTTGTCACTGCTGGCCACCTTACTTACCAACTCGATGTGCCCGAAGCCGTTGACTACCTTGAGGGTCGCATCGCTGCTGCTGGCGGCATCTGATCAGATCTCTTGTTCCTGCTTGATCATGAATTATGTCAACGTGAAAAAAAGGGTTGTCGAGATTCTTATGTTTTTCTTTTTTGGGTGAAGAAGAGGAACGCAGGATCGGTAGGCAAAGGGCCGCAAAATCCTAAGACAAGATTCAACATGACAGTCTCTATCTCAGTGCTCTCAATCTACTTGTGCGACCTCAATATTCCAGTGTGAAGACTTCCACAGAGCTTCTCTTCCGATGAGCGTGAAGCCAACGATGATGCAGGCTTCCCACTGAAAGCCAATGTAAGAACCACAACATCACAACCTGGCCATCTGCGCCTGTGCTCGTGCGAGGTTCTCATCCGGCAATTGGCCTATCAGCTGCTCCAACTTCGCACACAGTTGTTCAGTCTGCGCCGCCACCATGGCAAAGAAATTAGCCGCCTCAGTCGGATCCGAAGGCGGCTGAGGAAGCAATGTCCCGAACCAATCTAGCCGCGCCTGCGAGAGCCATGCTGCTGTCTTCGGCTGACTGGCCCATCGAAGACCATTGCGGTGGGACTGCAACGTGACCGCCATGTAATCCGTCGTTTCGTATGGATGCGGCACGACACGGCAGAGCTCGTTCTTAGTCTTGTCGTCCGAGTATGTTGCTTCGACGTGTGCGATGAAAGCGGCGCTGAAGACCTGCTGGCAGTAGCGCACGGGTTGAAGGTTAATCTCGCAGCCACGAAACACAGGAACTGGCTGAAGCTTCGCCAGCGCATCCGCGGAGCAGTCGACGTAGAGTGTGTCGGTGGAAACCTGTCTCTTGCCATGCTCCAGAGTCACCTCGCCAGGTTCAATTCGCACAACCCGACCTTGGCGCACAATTGTGCCAATCTGCTTCACCTTTTCCAGCTCTGCTAGCGAGATGGTCGCGCAACGGAACATGGTGGGCCAGACCTTGTCATCCAAGCGAGTGACTTGCACAGCCTTCTCTAGGCGTAGAAAGAGGTCCTTGGGAGACTCTGCAGCCATCACGGCTTCGTTTATAGCTGCTACACTTTCGGCAGTCCGCTCGGCGAAGGCTGTGCCTGGCTGCAAGCCTCCGCGCTCGAGGAACCATGAGTCTCTCGGCATTATCCACGAGATCTTCTTGGGATCGACACCGTACTCGAGTAGCCAGAGACAAGCATCGATGCCGGTCTTTCCCGCGCCGACCACTGTGAAAGCGTCGTGGGGTCGCTTAATCTCGGGCAGCTGGTTGGGTGTGATGAGACTGACACCTTCGGCGACCTCGTATGGTGGCGGACGCATTGCTGGTACCTGGACTTTCATACAAGTCGCATCCACAATTCGAGTGTTCTCGCCCACCTGGTAGACCTGACCCGTGATTGCAGATCGAAAGCTGCCCTCGCCCATGTAATCGTGCTTCGGGAAATATTGCACCCGTCCCGAGGGCAGGAAGGTCTGGTGCATGACAATGCTGTAATAGGCACACACCTCGTCCCCAGTAGCCAGCTCCGCGAGGCCTTTGTTCAGCCCTACTTGGTCGATTTTGTCCTCGCCAAGGTGGCGAGAATTCACGCCATAGAACGCGGATGGTTGATGCAACCGCACGTACGGATACGCAATCGTCCAGTGCCCTCCAGGTCGAGCGTAGCGATCAACTATGATCACAGATGCGTTGGTATCGGTGAGCAGGGTGTCGACGAACGCCATGCCCATGGCACCAGCGCCAATCACGAGGTAGTCCGCTTGAAGGTTCCGTGCCATCTTGATAGTGATAAGTGGTAGATCTGTAGAATTTACAGTGCAAAGCGAGTTGACCGGTTCAAGGATTGAAAGTCAGATGATTCAGGATGCTGAGCTCGCCTCAGCATTTCAACAAAGCTACTGTCGTGTAATCTGAGCGAGCTGAGGATGCTTGCGCTTACCCACACCTAAGCGAACGAGGGGAACCTTGTAAGGTCCAGTGGGGACACTGTAAGCGAGGGTCGAGGAGAGCACTGTATATTTCTTGGAGGTATGGTCGTCTATGATAGTCTACTTGGCGGAGGAAAAGCAGCGGATCTCGATACCGTATTTCTCGTAGTGCAGCAAGGCATCATTGCAAACTGCGGTTGCTAGAAACTACAGATTAACGAGACTGAACAAGTAGGTACTGCATCAGCAGTAGTCGGTCCCTCCACCAGCTCTCTCCTCAAACCTGGTCCTTGGAAGTGTTCCTCGTAATTCCGTTCTGGGCCTGTAGCTTCAGGCATCGTCATGAAAGGCGGCGGCCGCGGTATGAGAAACGTGATAGCCGTCTCATTCGTAAGAGAAGCTGCGTGCGGTATAGCACTGGTGCACATCTTCGACAAGACCGCCATCGAAGCCTATGGAGCCAAATGCATCACCATCTGCGCGAATGTGACGGACGAAGCGCAGGTCGAGGGTGTCCAGAAATTCGGCCACGTCGACTTAAGCTGCCAATTTCACCATCCTGATGTCTTTGATACCGATACTGCTGCGTGGAACCAAGTCTCTGACGGCGATTCACTGTAACCCTGGCTCTGTTTAAAACACGAGATGAAGCAAGTGGTGAGACACGTTTAGATATCCACTGCAAAGCATGACGAATATCTGGCAATTCTCAAGTACCGATTACGTAATCACATATCTGGACCCCTACTGGACCTTGCTATCGAACGCTACTTCGCTTGCCGACCTTGTAACTCTTTTCTGGATTCTGTTCTTTTCTTCTAAAAGGAGTTGACTCCTCTCCTTGTCGCCAATTACTACATTCCCTACCTCCCAACGCCACAACAAGCATCATGGAAACTGCTCAGCCTGATGGGACAATCACTTTCCATTGTTGAGGACGCAATGCTCCAACAAAAGGCACCTACGATCTCCATTGTGCCGCCTATGTCGTTGAGCTGAGGTACCTTCACCTGGCCATTCTCATGCGTGTTGATATCTTTAGAGCCAGATAGGTTCCAGGCCACTCACCGGGCGTAGTGAACTCTGGAACTGCCAGCGCACAAGGCTGAATAGACCCGTCGCGACCAAAAGCAACAAGGCTGCGAAGCGAACACCTGCCGCAAAAGGTTGCGCGAAGATAACGATAAGCAGCGGATTGGAGTCATCACCTGCGGGTGTGCCGTGTCTTTCACATGAAGGCTTGTACAATACTCAAATTCTGGATGCACAGCAGCTTGCTCAAGCCACGATCCAAGTGCATGTGACGACGATACTGTTGTGGGCGACTTTTAGTTGAGCAAGTCAGACTCCCGATCACTGTGGCTTGCATTGGTGTATCCAGCGTGCCGAAGCCTCTCCAAAGAGCTCGTCATTGGCATAGTTGGCGGGGCTGGACGGATATGAATAGTTGCCATGGCCTTAGGTTCCTGAATGAATAGCCTTCCCAAGCACCATCAGTCTGACTACAGCAAAATTTCGATATCATGAGATCGTGGGCAATACTTCACGCAGTAGCACTGGTCCTTGGTACCACAGCTCAGTCCAATGACGAGGAATCGTCGGATATTGCCTTGTGCAACAGCACGTTCACCAAAGCCAATGGTGTAAGATACTTAGCAAAGTAATTAGTACGAGAACGAATCACTGAGCCTCTTAAGACTGGTTTTTTTCCGATTGACCCCGAGATCTCCTTCCCATCAAAAGGCCGCATTCCCAATGCGACATGGGCAATATCTCTGTTCGCTGGGATTCCATTCGACACCACAGTGCAGTCGATCCTGTGGTACAATACAGGTGGCCTGGATTTTTCAGACAGTCTCTCTCTTGGGTTTGACGTCTGCGCAATATACCTTGGACTCGGAGCATCGAAGAATACGAACCTACGTTCACAACACGACGATGGATCATGCCTCGCAACTCTGGATGCCAGTTGTATCGAAGCTGTTCAGCGACAAGCCGAAGAGTCTGCGATGCAGTTGGTCGGATCGCCATCATTCATATCCGATGGCAACTGGACCGCTAACTCAGTCGTGGGTGTTTGCGACGAAATTGCTCGGACAATGACTTCAGCCTTGCCTAAGCCATGCAAACCGTACTACAACGAGACCAAGTACGACCCCACGGCAGTGGCCTTGACAACAGGTTACAATAGTACGGGCCTCTTCTTCGGTTTTCCAGGCGACCCTTGCATGCTAAAGACCGCCAATAATTCCAAAGAGACGTTAAATGGGGTTTTTGGCTTCCAGGCCGCTGAAGCCAACGGTACATCGCACACGCAGTACGATTCGGACCTGCACGGCGTCTATGGTGTCTATGCGGTACTCACGATGTTTATGCCTGTTGCCAACTTGAAAAGGGAAGTGTTCGTCACTGGAGCATCCTCGAAAACGACATATCTACGTGTCACGGACTACAATCCTGGAAGCAGGATCCCAGCATCTCGCGGCCAACCCACACCAGTGCAGATGCTCAGCGCGGGCGGCGTAACATTGAGCAAAGGCGAGATAGCTGGAGTTGTAGTGGCAGTCGTCGTTGGCTTCGGTCTTCTGGTGATCGCAGTGTTGATGTGGTGGCTACGCCGGAGAAGAAAAAGCCGAGCCATTGCTCAGTCATTGCTATCGAACAGCTCAAGTCACGAAAAGACTTCACAAGTTGCAGTGGCGACCAAAGAAATTGGGGATAGCGGTGCTCGCCACGAGCTTGATCCTGCAAACCAACGCCTATCCGAATTGCCTGATGTCGGGAGCAACAACCCGCTCGAGCTCGAAGGATCAAATGCAGAAGATCAACATACTGGAAGGCTACCGTCGTGACTTATTCGGATTACCCGATGGGTATTCTTCCAGAACTTCTCGTCTTGATATGTTCTTATGTTCTTTACGGAGATCAAATGGTTCCCTTGTCTCAATAATTTCATATCATTAAGTCCTGTTCGTGCTGCTACGTTGCTGCCGAGTCCACAGATGTTAATCAATCCCAATGTCCCCTGACCAGCTGACACTATCCTACGAACCCACTGCATGTGTCTTGTATCACCGTGGTTGACGCTGCGTAGAGCATCATCTCAATCAAAGCGTAACTCTGACACCACGAGCGAGCATATACGTCTTACCATGCTTTATCATCGACTACCTGTTCCAAAGCACATAGCTGTCAAAAGACATGCAACCAAGCAGGCAACTCAAACTCCAAAAAGTAGAAGAGCAAATCACTCCATATCTCAAACCCATGTGTCATAATTCTCACTAAGTTATCTCAAAGAAAAGACGAACACAAGTAGGTAGGTATTGGGCAGCGCAGCAAATCTCAGGACGAGAAAAAAAAAACCAGACAACCCAAAAGCCACACCTCCGTCCTCTCCCACAACACAAGTATATTCCACCTCCCTCTAACGACTCTTCCGAAAACACAAACCAGAAATCAGCGCCGAAGAAATACAAGATGGAGAAGAAAAAGGGGTGGAAGGAAAAGAAGAAGAAGAAAAAGTACAGAAATCGCCCCGTCGCCTCAAAGTCGAATCACTTCAAAGAGCGAGCGGAGCAAAACAGAAGCAAGGCATGAATGCTGATTGCTGAATGATGATGATGATGATGATGATGATGATAGAACGATGCTGCTAATGCCTCTCGGGGGGGTAAAATCCAAAGAACAACTTCTCTTCCAAGCCCCCACCGCCTGCGTCTCAAGCAACAAACCAATCGAAAAGTTTAGCAATCAAAAAGACAAGAGAAGAAGAGGAAGAGAAGAAGAAGAGGGGCAAACGTCAGCCAGTCGTTAGAACGACAATCGTGTTAGCCAAAGGGGGTGTTGTGTAGTCAAAAGAGTCGCGGGCGGTAAGATAGTGCTAGAGATAGATGTATGAGTTTCGATAGGCCGTCAAGAATGCAAGAAGAATGCTTCCATGCTAGAGATTGTGGTGCGCTGGGACAGGATGTTGCAGCTGGTTGTGGTGATCCAAGCGGCAGTGTGGAGTGAGTGTTTGGACAGACACACACTCTGTGTAGATCTTGGAAGACAATGACGATGCGTCGCGCAGGGGGTATCTTGATGTGAAAATAACGTTGGGTCGATCAGTCATGGGATATGGGCAAGGGTGTGCTTGAAGTAGCATTTAGCTACTGTTCGCGCGCCACAATTGTTCCTAGAAGTGAATCAGCAAGCACTCTTCCTCCCGATATGAAGAACACTTACCCTTTGCATTGGGTCTTCGTTATCGGCTTCGGCGCTGGGTGAGGCTATGCCTGTTGGTCCTGCATCGGTAAAGCCACGGTCGATCAAGGCCGGGCGACGTGGCGATTGCCTACTAGCATCTGAGCTCTGATCAGTTCCTTCCTCTTGAATTCGGCCGCGGCCATCGTCTTTTCTTTCGAGCAACGCACCGCCTAACGTAGCGCATTTCAGTAATGTCTGAATGAGCTGGTTTGGCTTCAGCGGCTTGCTCAAGTACTCGTCCATCTGCGCCTGGATGCACTTCTCGCGATCGCCCAGCATGGCGTGCGCGGTGAGCGCGATGATGGGCGATCTCGTCAAGCCGTTGGACGACTCGTATTCTCTGATCTTGGACGTCGCTTCGAAACCGCCCATGATGGGCATCTGGACGTCCATGAGAACCGCGTCGAATCGCTTTTTCTTGATGGCTTCGAGAGCTTCCACGCCGTTGTTTGCCACTGTGACCTTATGGTTGTGTTTTGTCAATATCTTCACAGCAAGTTTTTGGTTGACAGCGTTGTCCTCTGCCAGCAGAATGTCGAAGGACCTGGAGTGATCCAGTGAGCTTGGTGCAGCTCTGCCTTCCAACGCCGGTATGAGCGCATTGCCGAGATCAACCGGCAAGCAAGGAGTAGTCATGTAGCTAGCAATGCCGTTTTCCAGTGCGTTTTTGAAGCTGACCGATATGGATGGTGCGACCATGACAATCGGGATGTACTTAAAGCGCTCCGTGTTACGAAGCTTCTGGGCCGTATCACCGTCGTCAACAATGACACAGTCATATGCATCAGCCGTCCCGAGCTCGGAAGACCACCCACCAGGCCCACTGCTCAAGACAGTGGGAATCAGGTTCAGCTCGCGGACGGCGGCGGCAATGAGATCGACACAGCCAGTCACACCGCTGTCAATGAATAGCACTTGATGTTGCCTGTATTGCTGCAACTGTGGCTTGATGCGCTGGAGGTCGTTGGGCCCGATCTTCACGACTGTCGTGAAGAAGAAAGTGCTGCCAGATCCAAAGTTGGACTCGACCCACATCTTTCCTCTCATCAAGGTGACCAGACGTCTGGAGATGGATAAACCGAGACCAGTACCTCCGAACTTGCGGGTGGTGGAACCGTCGGCTTGCTGGAAAGTGTCGAAGATCAAGTCAAGCTTGTTGTGGTGAATGCCGATACCGGTGTCAGACACGGCGAACTTGACAACAACCTCGTCCTCGGCACAAGCAACGCTGTGATCCGCTCCGATCTTGACGCGGACCTCGCCGTGTTCTGTGAATTTGATTGCATTGCCTGCCAGGTTCAGAATGATCTGTCTCAATCTGAAGGAGTCGCCAACAATGAAATCGGGCACAGAGGCGTCAACGTCATAGACCAGGCTAATGTCTTTCTCGTTGGCCCTCACAGCCAAAGATTTCAGGCTGTTAAAGACCTGGCTTCTCAGAGAGAAGGGCTCTTCTTCAAGGATCATGCGGTTCGCCTCAATCTTCGAGATATCCAGGATGTCATCAATGATCGTCAAAAGACTGTTGGCCAGGGAGAAGACAATATTCAGCATATCGCGCTGATTTTGCTCCAGTTCAGTGTCCAGGGTAAGTTGAGTCATGCCAATGATACCGTTCATGGGCGTACGGATTTCGTGGGACATGTTCGCCAAGAACTCTGACTTCGTCTTGTTTGCAAGTTCGGCAGCCTCACGCTGTTGGTTGTTTCGCTGGATGGATTCGCGCAAACTGTGAACCATCTTGTTGATCTTGTTCTTCAACTCGTTCATTTCACCAGAGGCCTCCACGGTGATGGTCTTCGAAAAGTTGCCCTTCATGGCTGCATTGGAGATGTCGCCGAAGGCTCGCACTTGCGATGTCAAGTTCTGAGCCATAGTGTTCACGTCGGTTGTAATCTCCTTCCAGCGACCAGTGATGCCCTCGACTTCAGCTTGGCCTCCCATCTTGCCGTCCACGCCTACATCGCGGGCGACACGTTTCACAGCAAGTGACCATGCGTCGAGTCGTGTCACCATGTCGTTGATTGTGTCCTTTAGTGTCTGGATTTCTCCCTGAGCGTGTACGTCGATGTATTGTGTCATGTCGCCGCGCGCAATGGCCTGTGTGACATCGGAGATGCTGCGCACTTGATTTGTGAGGTTTCCGGCCATGGTGTTGACGTTGTCGGTCAAATCTTTCCACTTGCCTTCGACGTTCTCGACCTGTGCCTGACCTCCAAGTGTACCTTCAGTTCCGACTTCTCTTGCGACCTTGCTCACTTCAAACGCGAAAGTGCTCAAGCGGTCCACCATGGTGTTGATTGTGATCTTCAAGGCCAGGATTTCTCCCTTGACCTCAGCCTGCACCTTCTTGCTCAAGTCGCCATTGGCCACGGCTGTTGTGACTTCGGCAATCTCACGAACCTGGGTTGTAAGGTTCATGGCCATTCCGTTCACATTTTCAGTAAGATCCTTCCACGTTCCTTCCACGCCATGAATGGTAGCTTGCCCACCAAGTCGTCCTTCGGTTCCGACCTCGCGCGCGATTTTCGTGACTTCTTGCGCGAATTGTCGCAATTGATCCACCATGGCGTTGATGGTACTCTTCAATTCCAGAATCTCACCTCTGCATTCAGCCTTGACCTTTTGCGTGAGATCACCCTTTGCCACAGCAGTAGTCACGTCGGCAATATCTCGCACTTGGGCAGTCAAATTGTTGGCCATGGCGTTCACATTTTCCGTAAGATCTTTCCACATGCCGCGTACGCCTTCGATTTGTGCTTGACCGCCAAGAACACCCTCAGTACCGACGTCTCGAGAAACGCGTGTGACTTCAGTGGCGAAGGTCCGGAGCTGATCCACCATGGTGTTTATGGTTTGTTGAAGCTGAAGAATTTCGCCGCGGGCTGGACGCTCGATCTTGCGACTCAAGTCACCCTGAGCAACGGCTGTTGTGACCACTGCGATTTCTCGCACCTGATCGGTAAGGTTGTTGGCCATGACGTTGACTAGAAGTTGTTAGTTTGGCACACTTTGACTTATTTCACATAATTGAAACTCACCATTGCGCGTAAGCTCAGCCCAAATACCGTCTACGCCTGGCACTATGGCCTGACCTCCAAGTCTACCCTCTGTGCCGACTTCTTTGGCCAAGTGGGTGACCTGTCCAGCAAACTCCTGCAATTGATCCACCATTGTGTTGATCGTGTGCTTGAACTTAGCAATCTCAGGATCCTTCTCCATGGCATGGATCAGTACCTTCTTGCTGAGATCACCATTTGCGACAGCCGTAATGATTGTGCCGATTTCCTTGAGCACCTTCTGGTATGTAGCGTTAATCTGCGCGTTCTTCTCGATCTCCCGCTTAAGTTGCTCGATCGATATGGAGCTACCGTAGCCGTCGAGGACAGCCTTGGTGGCGGCCTGTTGGTGATTTAATTGTGATTTGATGCCATCGATGAATTCCTTTTGGCTCTTGATCTCTTCCGACTGTCGCTCTACGTGTTCTCTTAAAAATGTGAGTTGCTCCTCAGTGAGCTGGCGCGGCTCGTGCTTCTCGCCATCGCCCTTAGCAAGTAGGCTGTTGACCCACGACTGTGACCGTTGTCGATTTGTGACTGCCTGGAAACGCGGCGAGGCAGAGATGTCGCCGCCGAACGCTGAAGACAGAGGCTCATTAGGCGTCACAGGGAGCGATCCGGAGCCATTGTTGGCCTTGGCTTCCAGCATTTGTATCCGCGTAGCCAGGCTTGTCAACTCGCGCTCCAGCGTCTTCTTCTCCACCGTCTCCTCGCCTGGCAGGGTGATCCGCGCAGGATGCAGGCCGTTCACCACGGCGGAGGTCGGGAAGGAGCCATCGCTCAGCGGAGTGAATTGCTTAGCAAAGTTGGACAGGATCCTGGCGACCGCGGCCGAGGTCTCTTCGTTTGGCATGGCAGGAAGGCGCAGGAAGGAAGAAGTGAGGTCCTCAGAGGTGCATCTGCGCTTTACGACGTGGTGCGCAGCGCTGGAAGTCCACGCCTGAGGGGCAGGGCGTTTGGCCAGGGTGTGTGTATTGGCCGTGAGCTATCGCTCGCTCGGCCACGTGCTGCGCTGACTGCGCGGGTCGCATGCACCGCTTCAGAAGAGGCCGCGAGGGGGGTGGTGCGGAGGCTGCTTAGGGGGTGGCGGCGCTGATGTCGCAGGCGTTTTTGGTTGGTGAGAGGGAGTGTGACGGAAGGGCGGTGGGCGAGGGAGATTATTGGGCTGGTGTGGGCAGGTGCAAGGGAGACACAGACGTGGGAAACACGCGCGAGGGCTTTGCTTTGCTCTGCTCTGCAGTCGCTGGCTACTGGCTACATCCGGGAAGGGTTGCTTGCGGCTTGCCTGTCTCTCTCGCGTGTAGGAGCGAGCCCCCCGTGGCTTCGGTGCTAGCCAGCGACAAAAGACGACTAGGAAACCCTTGCCGGCAGCGCGCACGCTCATTTGCAGAGTAATTCGCTATAGGACCCGTGTGCCCGACGTGACAGGTGGGCTGCGAGGGCGGTGCCGTCTGCCGAAAGAAACCGTCTCTCGAGGGCCGTGTTTCTTCCGAGGGTCTACAGTATCTTCCAACCCACCGGATACGAGTTTGCTCGGCAGCAGCGGCGTGAAGAGTGGACTACCTACCTGGTTCTGGCACCATACACGTAAGACGGTGGAGGACTCGAGTTCGGAGTGGCCACTCGCATTCACAGCTGCTCCTCCTCCTCCTATCGGCTCATCACTGCCGTCGATTGCCAGGCTCAGGTCGTGTGTTTCGATCGCGCGGCGGGTAAGATTACGAACCGTCCCGTTGTACGAAAGCAAGAACCACCTCTGCATGCACGGAACAACGGTAAGTGGGCATTAGAATTAAGCGCCTGCTGAGACCCTTACGTGCGAGTCAAGTGGCATGCCAGGCCAAATCCATCCAAGGACAACCCTCGCTTCTTCGTCTTCGGGGCAGAGGTCTTTGTACCGCTTGCTATGTCATCAGGCGTGTCGAACACGGCTTGCAGAGATGAGAAGGGAGCGAGCGAACGCAGTGTCACCGTTTCGCTTTTCGTTTCGTTTCGTAAGCCGGGGGGGCTGCTGCATCTCGCCGTATCTTGTCTATCAGCCTACTACGCCAAACGAGACACCAGGTGGAGTGACCGGTCGAGATACTCACATCCCAAGTCTCTCACACCACATCATACTGCGACCCTCATGGCAGATGCCTTGCGCTGTTTCTCCAGCTATACTTGCGGTGAGATCGAGATCATTATGCCCAACCAAACACTCTCTTGTCGAAGTGGCTGTCTTTTGTTACGCCGTAGCCCTATCGGGCTGGCATGCATAACGCAGGGACTTATCATAACGTGCTCACGTGGCGGAGAGCAATGCAAAACACCTTGCACAAGAAATAGTACCACGAAACACTTACAGTACTCTTGTCGTAGTACATGCAGTACAAGCAGTCTGTAAAGTAGGAGGTAGCTGCATCTCGAAATACACACAATCCCAGCCTCCAACCCTTGCCGTCGATCTGCCAAATTACCGCAGACTTTCCACTGCGCGAGTTTGTCCTGGCAGGCTGTCTCACGTGCTCGAAGACCGCACTGCGAGACGTCATGGCATGGTCATGTCAGTATTGCCATACACATCATCAAAGACTCAGTAGACAGTCGTTGGCAAATCTCCGCCGCTCACACCCTGGCGGATCGCCTGATCACAAGGTGTCTTGCACTGTGGTGAGGCGGTCAGATCAAATGCCTGTAGAATGACGATAACCTCCTCCAAAAAGAGGCGCCCCTCGCGGCTCACGTCCAAGCCACCCTTACGAACAGCAGCAAGCACAACACACACCGCCATGGAATTATTGCAGATCAAAAGACGCTCACATTTCACCGTCTGCACCGCCTCACCCCTGGAAGAGCTAACAGACCAATCTCTACACACACCCCTCCTAAGAAGTCATGTCTCGCCGTCAAACAAAACAACGACCTGCTTCCCCACAGTAGGGGCAATGCAGGGCAAATCCTCGCAGGTCGCCCCGAACAGGACGCTTTGCCTTCTTGCTGGTCTCTGCGCGGAGAAAACGGTGCTTCTTCGCGCGTGGGATCAATTCTATATGGAGAAGTCCCGAGGCCGGAGAAAAAGGTGATACCGCGGTCTATCTTGACTTTTGAATGATTTGAGATTCGAGCTTCTTCGGCGCTTCTAGCTGACTTCGGAGCCTGTAGAAGGAAGGACATTGCTAACAATGTTCGCTGTGGTTGTGTACTGTACGACTTGCGAGGGCTACTTGCAGACATGAATTAGGTATTGAGGATGCTGCACTAGAGAACATGCTTTTCGGAGCATCATGGCTTGCAGCAACGATTACATACTAATCAGCGACCCCGAATGCACCAGTAGCTTTTGCGTTGCCCCCAAGGCGTAGCATTTTTTTTCCACGCAGACTCTTGCTTGCTGGCTACTGTACATGCTCCGTCGAGCAAAAATGATTTCACTTCCTCTCCCTATAACCATCGAAAAAGCAAAAGAATAATTCCGAATCGGGGAATTGAACCCCGGCCTTGTCGGAACTGATCATCTTTCGATGATTGAGAGCGACAAATCCTAGCCACTAGACCAATTCGGATGTGGTTGTTCGAACCATGGTGGTCCGATGAGGAAGGACCGACCCGTTTCAAACATGAAGTGAAGTCTTGCATGCACGTCGACCTTGTCACCAGCTTCGAGCATCTCCAAGTTCCAGTCAGATCCATGCTTCGGAGGCATTTTGGGATATCATCAGATGTATGGGGCAGTCGGTCGCTGGCAGTAGCTCTGAAGAAGACTCAACGAGCAGGATCACAGAGTCCAGATTCGTATCCCAGGCGCAGTCACGCTTTGCTCCAGAAGTTTAGTATGCATTGAGCCAGTTGGTATCACATCTCTCTTCCCAATCTGCTAGATCCAGATCTTCCACGCCTACTCCCTCACACGGGCACCAAGTGGCAGCCAAGCAGGCCTCTCCCTCCCCAATCGCGCCGCGGCGTCAGCTCCAGCCTCACCATCTGCCCATCGCGCAATACCTTAACCAGGATCGTGTGGTTCTCATTCTGCTGCACCACATGAGCGACCTTCCCCAGCCGCTCGTGGTTCGTCCAGTCCACGTAGCCAAATCTTGTGACTTTGTCGCCCGCCTTAAGCCCCGCTGTGTCTGCCGGACTGTTCTCCACCACTGTGTTGACTCTGGCGAAAGGTGGCTCGATCGCTGACGACACCGGCTGCGTGGATTGCTGTGCTTGTCCGGTCGTACTCGCGGCTTCTGAAGGTGTGGTGCTCGCAGCTGGTAATGCCTCTGCGCTTTTGCCCGCTGCGAAGTGCTCATGAATCGCGACTTCCAGCTTCGCCATCACGTCCTTGTAGTCATTCTTCAACCGTACGATCCTCGCTCTTGTTGTGCGGATTTGCGCGACGTCGATGTCTGCTCGGGGAAAGCCGTCGAAGGTGGTGAGGCCGGTGTTCATGTTGACGCGATGCTAGAGATGTTGTCATTAGCTCGTGCGACAAGGATGTCCTATTTGGGGGCTGTTGTGACTTACTGATTCTAGGACCGAGCCCAAGGCTGAGAGTTCAGCTTCGAGGCTCTCTTTCTGCACGCTCAGTTCTTGGAGCGATTGCTTCTTTGATATGCCGTTGGTGGTTGCTTGGGAGCTGGGCCCGGAGGGAATGGTTGGCGCGTGGAGGTCGTCCATTCTGAGACCCATGTGTTGTTGATGTTTGGTGGCAGTGTGTTTGAGGGCGTGAAGAAAGGAGCGGGTATGTTTGGTGATGGACGAAAGGTTCTAGAAGTTAGAGGGAAACGAGTTGCGGAACTCTAGACATCTTCACATGCGAGCTTACGTTATGCATCGTTACCTGATGATGTAGGCGGGGTACCTATCTTACCCATCGAGGCATCGAGACGACCAATATCAACATGAACATGTTACCTGCACGTACGTTCCCAGTACACGTAAACACGTGTGTCGCCTCTGTGTGAGTAGGTGATATTGACAAACACATCCGCGTATGCTGTTTGGTGTTGATCGTTGGCAGTTCCAGGACACCGCGTCGGTTGTGCTTGCTTGTTTGAGCTGTTCAACTGTTAAAAGTCGAAGATGCCCATCAAATAACATTACACCCACAGGACAGCGACAGCAAGGCACCACAGGGCAATCAGGCGGACTTTCAATGTCTTCCTTGAGCAGAAGACGTATGATCGTTCCTCAGAAACGCGCTACATGCAGATTTTGGAGTTTCTGACAAAACATTGCCACCCCAACCCCAACCCTTAGCGCGAAAGCCATTCGGGTTTGCCTTTCCGATGCGCACACGCACCTCATGTGTTCATGTGTGTGCCATCATCTACATGTACAAGCATCTCGCAGGCCCATATTAGTGACGATGAGAGCGGCAGGACAATTATGCGATGGGTTCACAGCAGAATCAACAAAGGAAGGCATTGTTTGAGAGTATGATTTTTCTATGAGTTATTCAAAGTGTGCTGTCTGCCACTTGCATGAGTGATGAAAGTGTGAAAGAGTAGAGAGTTTGATGGGCCAAAGATACTGCGCCTTGCGAGCCACCGATCATGGCCGTGTACGTCAGTGTTAAGGCTCGATCTGTCCGCTGAGTGAAAGCAAAGTAGAAAAGAAGAAAAGGACATGAGCAAATGGAAACCATGCAGACTGGATGCTCCGAGGAGATCAGTCTTGCACAACTCTCGGGGGGCGATCATGAAGCTCTACAACAGTCGGGATTCCCAGAAGGATGGATGTATGAATCGAAGGACGGCCCATCCCAAAGCCAGAGACCGAGATGGGTCAGACGCCCATGATCAACAAACTCTCAATCGGACTCAGAGTCGGAGACCTCCACGTCGTTGCCATTGGCCTTTGCCTTTGCCACCGCTGCGGCTCTGTGTCTCATGTCCTTGTGCTGCTCACGGACAGCGTCCATGTTGATGACAGTGCGAGGGTTCTTGATCTTTGCGAAGGTACTGCCGGACCTGGCGGTTGAAACGCTGGCCACGCTGCCGGTCGGCGAACGGCGACCAGGGGCACCGTAGGCGTTTGGATTGAATCCGCCTGAACGCCTGCCAGAGCTGACCGCGCGCGAGGACGCGACGCTGGAGACTGCCATGCTCAGAGAGTACCCAGCGCGACTGGATGTCTGGGCGTTGAGACTCGGGGCCAGCGAAGCAGAGGTGGCAGTCCCATGACTGGAGCCCATGTTGGAAGCGCCCCCGTCGTAGATGGTGCCACCACCAGTGCTAGGGGCCTTGCGGCTGTTCAACGGAACGCCACCAGAGGAGTCGTCGCGGCCGCTGAAGCCAGTGCCGTTGTAAGAAGAAGTGCTGCCGGAGGTGGTCGAGCGAAGCTGGACCTTGTTGGTAAGTGATGCTGGCCGAGCATCGACAATGTCAAATTGTACTCACATCAACAATGTCTCGGAACCGATTGGTGATGAAAGTCTCGCCACTTCCATCGCTGCCGCCGTCACTGCCGTCGTCCTCGTCACTGCTGAGAGTGTCGTTCTGCTCGCGCTCGGAGCAGTACCAACAAAGCTACGAAGGACACTCGTTAGTGAAAGATCACAAACTCCTGTGAGAACAAGACATACCGCCTCATCCTTCCTGTTCTTCAGCATGCTCTTGGAGAAGTACTTGCTGTTCCTCGGGAAGGTGGTTTCACAGTGGTAGCACTCATGCTCGACGGCCGGGCCGCCGACGCAGAGAGAGCAGCGAACAAAGCTTTCAGACTTCGGGTCGAAAGCTTGCTTATTCTTCTTGGCGTGGATGATCTGCTTTTGCAGGTCGGCGAGACGGTTCGCGGAGTACTGGTCCGGCTTTTTCTGGATCTTGCAGCCGTTGCACGGGATGCTAGAGACTGTTAGCTGGCTCTGCGGGCGGATGAGAGGCTTTGCGGCGTACGTGAGGGGGAGCGGGACGCTGTTGAACTGCTTGAGGTCCTTACGTGTAGCCATTGTGGCGAGTTCTTGGTGTGTTGTTGATTAGGGTTTGTGTTGTGCTGCAACGGACAAGGCGCCGATGCGAGCTGAAGGAAGAGGTTGAGGTGAGGTGGTTGAATGTTTGGTTGGTGTGTGGAAGTGGAAGTGGAAGTGGAAGTGGAAGTGGAAGTGGAAGTGGAAGTGGAAGTGGAAGTGCTGTGTGGTTGAAAAGGTTGAGGCGTTTGCACTGTGAATTAGGAAGGCGCGCGAGAGCCACGTGCGTTTGTTGCCGTAAAAGAGGAAGGAGCGAGTGACGCCGTTTGCCACACTTCACATGTCTCGAAGCGAGGCATGGAAGAACGTAAACACTAGATCCGAGGACATCGTGCAATAGGGACTGACAGATGACACTCGATCATTCCAGCTCTTGAACTCAATTGACCGTTTGACCATGATCAGATTGACTCGTCAAGACAATTCGGATGGCGTGTACTAGGACCCTTTTCCAATCTTAGGTAGGCACCAGTAGATTAGTAGATCACAACTCAACTTCCTTGACGCATGTGATGTAGATCCTTAGATGCTTGTTGTAGACAACCTGCATGACGTGACCAGACAGCAAAGTTGTCCAATTAAATCAATACACAGCGTCAACACAGACATATAAGCAATAGATCCGTGGACGGTGCGAAATTGTATATGACACGACCATTGAGAGTGGAGAAATGGATGCTCGAGAGTTGTCCAAATTAGGAGTGAAGAGATCTTTCGTACATACATGACAATCGCTAAGCCTCGCAAAATCAAATGTGCCCGTATGCAAGCTTGATAGTCTTGATTGAAGATAGAAGGTACAGAAAGTGTAGTAGTTGCGTACAGGACAAGGAAAGAATCATGAGCCCGCCGTAATCTGGTTGTTACCCCAGAATGCATCTTGCAAGGTGTCTTCCCTCGCCGTGTCTCGCATGGTCTATGGTTGGTATCGATGGTATAGTGTTACAGGTGTGTCGAGAGTTGGTGATGATTAGGTCGTGGGTGGCGGTATTGAGGTTGGATTGAAGCGGATATGCTGGCGCAACGCTTACTTGGTCTCTGCCTTGAGGAAGGTGATAAGGTCTGTTGTAAAACTATTAGTGATGTGTTCACAAAGTGATCAGAACTCGAAGCGTGCTTACCGTTCCTGTCCTTAGCCTTCTTGAGGCCACCGAAGGCCATCTTGGTGCCAGGAATGTACTTCTTGGGGTTCTCGAGGTACTCGAAGAGAGTGTTCTCGTCCCAGTGGACGGCGCGGTCCTTGTTGGCATCGGTGTAGGAGAAGCCGGGAACCTGGCCAGACTGGCGGCCAAAGAGACCGTGGAGCTCAGGGCCAATCTTGTTGCCCTCGCCGGCCTTCAGGGTGTGGCACTGTGCGCAACGGGTCTTGAAGAGACCAGCGCCCTTCTTGGCGTCACCTTTAAATGTAATGTTAGCCTGTGATCTCAGCGATAATGCGCCGAAGAAGTAGGAGGGTGCAATGGACGGCGGAACGAGACGGCTGGCGATTGAGATGCTGGACTTAATGGACCAGAGTCCATGGGCATCTCGTGAACTTCAATGCGCCTTGTCTCGTGTCGCGCCTCTTCTGCGATCCTCGTGCTTCCGAACGCGCCAGGTGGTGGAGAGAAGCATACCGGCTGAGAAGCTGTCCTTGCCCATTGTGATAGATGTGATGAGTTCTGGTGAACTGTGTATGTGGTGATGAATTAAAGTGTCGGTGAGAAGTGGATGAGAGTGTGGATGGAGATTGCACAGATGGCGATGTCGAGGAGGCGAGCACTACAAAAATGTTCCCAGCAACCCGCTCGCAGCAGGATGGTCCATGCTCAGTTTCCGTGGTCTCCTTTCATCAGCGAGCCACGCCGAGCCAATCACCGCGATTCTTTGCATTTCTGCTGACCGGATTCCGTCTTTCGCCGATGCCTCTCCGCCACACGCCGTCGCCGCAATAGCCCCAACGGTTGTTTGAGCGCGATTCTACTTGGCCCATCCGATGCCCTGAGCCGCTTGTCCATATTGCATTATTACCCAGGCTATCATGACAACGATAATGACACTTGGGACCGCGCATAAATATCTTCACAGCATCCTGACGGAGAGAGCACCAAGCTGTACGGCCTCTCTACTCTCGCATCTGCGAACAGATGACGCCGCAGATCTATCATCGTGGCGTGCAGAAAAGTGTGGCTCAAAAAAGCTAATCTATTCTTCAACTTGCCTTTTGCCGTGACGTCTTTGATGCACTGCGGCTGATCTAGTTTTTTTGGTTTCTGGTGAAAGCAGGGCAGCCTTCTGGAACCGCGCTCGCCGCTGTCACCATCCGTTCCTGGCTTAATAGCCGTCCACGGGAATAATCGTGACATCAGACAAGACTAGATCTAACGATTCTGCTCTGTCACATGATATGCAAACAGGCGACATATCGGTCGCACATGCTATCTGTTCTTGGGCTCGACTGGAGAGAGCCGACGAAAATATGTCTCTCATGTCACAATACACCATCTGGGTCTTCAGGATCACCTCCATATTCTGCACGCTTATCATGAGGGAATAGCCTTCATCAAGGGTAGGAATAGCCAGACCATTACCAGGAACTCCGTACCACAGAGCCGTGACATTGATGTTGTGTTCGAAAGATGGAGACTGTCATATGCTGACTCAAAGGAGTTTCGTTAACTTATCTGGGAATATTGCTAACATATCACGAGTTTCCACACGATCTAGATAATTGACAGTGAGCGACATGCACAAGAGAGGTGGAACTACCACCCAATGTGCTCAAACTCCTTTCAACGCAACGAAGCCCAGACGCCCTACAAGTCCTCATTCCTGGCAGTCTCGATCACTGGCAACCTCTCAGTCTTTCGCACATGGACCTCATCATCCCACTCCTCTAAGCGCACACCACTCCAACCCTGCTCCATGATCTGCTGCCACTTGAACTCGCCGTTGGCATCCACCGTCCCATGCCTCTCGTAGTCTTGCGACGTCTGCGGAGCATGCACATCATCATCCCACTCCTCGATGGGGATTTCACGAAAAGCGTTTCTCCCAACTTGCTGCCACTTCCACGTTCGCCCTCGCAAGTATTGTGCGTCACCATGCCGGATCCCGCAATATCCGTGAGGCGGATAGTGCCCGTCTTTGTCCACGTCGACGAGCTCGAGGGACTGCAACACTGGGCGGTGCGTGGAGGTATTGAGGGATTGGAAGCTTCTGCCTCCCTGCACAGCTCGTGTCTGCGCGATCAGGTGGTTGCTGCCGCAGTGGGCGAAGCAGTCGTTGGAGCGGTAGAAGCGCACTGCTATGTTTTGCGAAGTTTCAGCTTCGGTTTGTTCGGTAGTGATGCCCAAGACTTTGAAGCCTTGGAAATCGGTATAGCAGCCGGTGGTGCGCTTTAGTTGGATGATGGCTAGTGGTGGTTCTTTGCATTGCGTGTCAGAGCAGAGAGTCACTTCTACCTGCGCAGAGGCGAATATTAGGAGAGCAGCGAAGGCGGAAAGGAAAAGCATACTGTGGTAGATAATCTCGGGACCAACTGAAGGCACTTTTAAAACGGTGGAGGGATAAGTAAGAGGTTCAAGCGATTCCTGTTTGCGTGAGATCTCGTTGGAATCCTTCCCGCGGACTGGTCTCCTAGCGTGTCATATGATCGTCCATACCAAGTACTGCGCCTTGCTGGGCAGCCTCTAGCTCACCACTGCGTCCTTGACATCGGACAGCAACTGTCTCGAACGTACATTGTGAGGAGCGCAAACTAAATGTGGGCCATGAACAGCGTCCGATTTGGTAAGGAGTTCCTTGACCTCGTCGAGTTGGGCTTAGGTGCCAAGGTTCTGGAATAGATATAATCTGAACAAAAGAATGTAATATTCTACATACACACGTTCATGAGAGGGGGTTATCAAGCATTTCACCTTATTAGAATATCTATTGGCGCAACCGTGACAGCATGTCGAAGTCGACACCGTAACAATTGGTTTCTCACGTAGCGTGGCCTTTGAAAGATCCATCCTCAACTTACCATCAAGCCTTGGCTTTCTTCCTCTGGAAATCCAACACTCTACGCTCCTTGTGCATCCTCGCGCTTCGCCATCTAACATAGAGCATGACTGCATCCTTGAGTACGACGAATAAACATCCGCCAACCAAGCTGCGGCCCCACTTCTCTTGCAGAAGGCCACGACTAGAGCGAAGTGTAGTTGGGCCAGAGAATGTCCTCAATCCCAACGCACCAAGCAGGCCTCCAGCAGCCACACTTGTTCCTGAGATTGCTGCCTCTGACATCGTCCACGATGATGGGAGAGCAAGGCGAAGAATGTCACCGGATAGCTCTGCAATTGTGGGAAACGCGAGGGCGCCGAGGACAGTCTCGGCTACTGTCGTAGTGGAGAAGGCAAGGCGGCGTTCGTTTTGCTGTGCCTGGGGTTGTGCCTGTGCTGGTGCGCCTGCGATTTGAGGAGCAGGGCGGTTGTCAGCAACATTGGGAGGTGGAGCGGCGACAGCACCTCCCTGGTCTTGAGGCAGATTGCCGTCGTTGTCGGGTGCTGCAGGTGCTTGTGCTTCGGCGGGGATGTTGTCGTTGCCATTGTTCCCTTCCCAGTCGTCCCAAATGCCACCATCTATGCGCACCTCGAAAATGTTATCCTCGTCAGCGGCTGCCGCCGCTTGGCCGGCCTCCTCATCCGCCTGATCGCCCGTGTCGTCCTGTGATTCAGCACGCGGTTGAACCTCACGTATCCACTGCCTCTCTTTCTTTGCCCAGACACGTTCGAAGTATGCGTTGTACGCAGATCTAAGATACGGTAGAACAGCGAAGGCCATGCTCGCGCTCGGAGGCCATGCCGTGAAATCTAGTATCTCACCGGATGAGTGTGCTTGAGTTGCGAGGAAGAGGACTGGTAGCGCCGGAAGCACTGAATCTGCGAGTGAGGTTCGTGACAGAACTAGTAGCGGTGTGATAAGCGGTACACCAACGTACAAGCGCCAGTGTCTAGCATGCTGTGCGAACTTGTAGAGTACGGTGGCCGCAATCAGTCTTGGTGGTGAGTCGAAGTCCAGGGGAGGCGTGACCATCTGCCGCAAAAGTGGCTGCAGGATCCGATAGCCGTCCTGCGCTCCGAAAATGCGATATATGGTGTGCACGCCTAGAGCGAAGTTTCCTTGTACGATGAGTCCTCCAAGTAGCGAGAGCGCGCTCGGCCACACCAACCGTTGAGCCAGCCTCTCCAAGCCTTTTGCGACATCCACGATATAGTTTCTAGGCCGCGCCAATTTGATCTCGCTCTTGCACTGCGGGCAGGTGATCTGCGGTGGGCCAAAGGAGCGGTTCCTGATGTTTTTTGTGTTTTCAGCATCGGCTATCCAGTCAAGCAGGCACTCCTCATGCGCAACAAGAGCGCAAGGGCAAGGATTGCGCCATGGCGAGGTTTCGGGGGTATCCTCGTTTGAATCGGAGAAGCAGATCCAGCACTTCTTTATGTCGGAGTCGGGATCGTCGGCTGATGGCTTGGGTAGCGGTGCTTGCTGTTGCAGTTCTGGCTGATCCTCGGCAGGGGCTGCTTCATTGTGATCGAGGATGACGACTTGTGAGTCCTCGGAGTCGGCAGAGCGCGTGAGGACGGGCGATTGTGGTTGAGGAGAGGATGTTTCGTCGGGTGAGCTCTGGTGCTGAGGCGGCGGCTGCCTCTGGGGCATCGACGCCATAGTTGTGTGTTGGTGTGAGGATATGGCGGGAGGGAATGATGTACTTTGAGCTCAGCTCTGACCGTACGGCCTATAGGCCTGCAGAGTCTATTGATGTTGCGTGTAGTTGCTTTGCTTGAAGAAGAAGAGGGTGCAATGGTCGAAGCCTCGGCCCTGCGTTTTGGGTTCACTTCGCCAGCAAACATTGCGTCATAAGCATGAGCGCCAAGCATTCGATCCATGGACCTCTTGGTCTCAGCTACATGTACATGTGTTCAGGCTCCATACAGGAGCTCTCTCAATGGCAGTACATACTTTGAGACCCGATCGCGAGAGGACATGCAGTTCTTGCGCATGAATCTACGTACAGCTCCGGTCCCATCACTGTCTCAGTGGCAAGTGTAGTCATTCTTGAAACCTAGGTTAACGGTATTTGCGTAAATGATCGTGAGATATACACAAAGCTCTAACGGTGTCTCAACGGTAGCTTAGCTTAGCAGAAGGCTACATATATCGATACTGCCAAAATGACTATTGAGAAAGCCGTCCTAGACTCATGCGTGGCAACTGTACGAGTGTTGCGCTTGATGCTCCCGGTTCACAGGATATAGATCTGGACTCGTAGGAGGTAGCATGTCTAGGTAACGTACGGAGATAACATACGCAAAAGAGTCTGGGCGAAGCAACTTTCGACTGTGCTCTGTATAGGAAACTAGAGCCTATATGCCTCAATCGCAGTACCGCTCCACACGCGCTCTTGCTCAGTGGTCTCAACAAGATCGTCCAGTAATTTCTCCACCGTGCTAGCCCACAACACCCAAGGGCTGTCATCGCCGGGACCATTGACGTTGCACACCGGCCAATCGCTGCCGAACATCACTCGTGCTGGCCCAAAACATTTGAGCGCCTGCTGGACCCAGGGCTTGATTTGAGTAGCAACATCGGTCTTCGATGTGGGTCTCTCCAGCAGTTCTGAAAATGCGCCCGAAAGCTTCATGTAAGTCTTCGACATGTGCGACAACTTCTCGATCGATTGAGTCCATCGGTAGTAGTCAATGTGCTCTTGACCCGGGGTTGTGTCGTTGCTGAAGTCAGGCTTGCAAAGATGGTTGATGACGAACAAGACTTTCTCCTCATCGGAGACTCCTTCATGCGCTTGCTGCATTGCCATGTAGACTAGCTCAAGCTGCCATGCTCCACCAGAGTGCTGATCTACTCCAACATCGAAAGAGAATCCGTATTGGCCAAGGATCTTGAGATTGGCGGCGAAGTCTTCACCCAGGACAAGTGCTTTGAATTTTTCCTGGTCGTGTATCGCTTGGAGCAAGAACCGGAAGCCTTTGATTCTCTTCCATGTTTCGGCTCCAGCTGCTTCTTCAACTAATCGTAGCCACTGTCGAATGGTTTCCGGTGACTGGTTCATCGGCGCCCAGAGCACGATGCCTTGCAGGATCTGGCTGTCTCGCTCGCCGTATTTGCCCTCAACGATACTGCGCACAAATCTGACCTCGTCCAGAGGATTTGCCGCCCACTGAGCAAGATCTCCAGACGGTGCTTCGTAGCGACGATCTGTTTCGACGTAGACTACACCGTCGACTTCGATGCTGCTTCTCTCTTTGACTTCTTGCTGTGAAGCCTGGTAGTAGTCTGACAATACATGTTGTTTTGCCAGCGGCATGCCAGGCGTCATCCATGTATGCCCACTTTCATTTGATGCACTCTGTGGCCATAGATGGATATGGCTGTCAACGATCTTTCGCGGAGCCATGCTTTCGAATGAACGGTAAGGCGTAGAACAGCTAGATAGGGGTGAAACCGAGTCGGCAATGCAAGTTTTCTTGAATATACTGTACGAGCTACACGGTGGTTAATGGCCGCTTGTGTATATCATGACAAGCCTGTTTCTGTCTCGATGTTGTGCGGTTGTGGTCTTGGTGTTGGTAGCTTGAAGTATCGGCCCCACCACCACAGCCACAGCCGCCAAAGAAACACCTCGGCGTATACTGACCCGACGCCCCACTGTCACTTCGTCAAGGTGATAGCGAAGACGATTTGGGTCCAGTTCAGTTTGAGTCTTAGAAGACGTCGCTGGAAACTATTTTTTACGTGCACCTTATCAAACAATTACAGTTCACTATGGCTCGCTTACTTGAAGGAAAAGCCGCCGCAATCACAGGAGGCGTAACAGGTACGTTTTACCCAACAAAATATCCGACGAAACGGCTAATAGCGATGTATAGGCATCGGCCGCGCCATTGTTCTCGAATACGCTCGTCAAGGCGCCAGCATCGGAGTCAACTACTACCCAGACGACAAATCAGCTGCACAATTCGAAAGTCTAGTCGCTGAGGCTGGCGATACCGGCAGCAAGATCATCGGAGTGCCTGGCGACATTAGGAAACCAGAGGCGGGACAGGAACTCATTGCAAAATCCGTCGAGAAGTTTGGACGACTTGACATATTCGTCAGCAACGCTGGTGTGTGCGAGTTTGCAGATTTCCTGACGTAAGTGTTCATGTTTCCTTTTCTTTTGCTTGACCTGAGTTGACGGTCGTATTTTAGCATATCACCCGACCTCGTCAACTTCACAATCGGCACAAATCTCAACGGTGCCTTTTTCGCAGTCCAAGCCGCTGCCCAACAAATGGCAAAGCAATCGCCACAAGGCGGCAGCATCATCGGAGTATCTTCTATCTCGGCATTGGTTGGTGGCGCGGGTCAAACTCACTACACACCCACAAAAGCAGGAGTATTATCTTTGATGCAATCTTGCGCGTGTGCACTCGGCAAATACAGCATTCGATGCAATGCGTTGCTTCCGGGCACGATTCGTACGCAGTTGAACGACGAGGATCTGGCTGATGAGAACAAGAAGACGTACATGGAAGGCAGAATTCCTCTTGGTCGACTTGGGCAGCCTCATGACCTTGCAGGTCCTGCAGTGTTCCTTGCAAGCGACATGAGTGCTTACATGAGCGGCTCACAGATGCTTGTCGATGGTGGCGCTTTTGTCAATCTACAGTAGACACAAATGGAAAAAAGACCATTCACAATGTGCAAATGTACTTGATGTCTTGTAGATAGAGGTCGGCAAATATCCACATAGAAATTGCAGATACTGAATGCTTCCAGAGCAAATTTCGTAAAGTTACACCTTCTTCCTCTAATGACCTAGTCAAACCCTCCAAAATCCGAACCATTGCCATCGTCCTCCTTGGACTGGAGCTTGGCTCTTTGTTTGCTGCCGGCAATTGCTCCCTTCCGCTTGTTCTCTTCTCTTCGCACGTATCCAGCCTTGGTACTGATGCGAGCCTTCTTTGCGCCTTTAGGATCGCTGGCCATGCCTCTAGCTGTGCGCACCTCAACACCACGCTTCTTGAACTTTTGCTTGTCGTTTTTGCTCAAAGAAGGCAGAGCGTCGAGAAGCCATTGCTGTACACCTTCGCCAGCAGCTGCGCCTTGTTGCTTTTGTGCCATTGAGACTACGGTGGCGACATGCTTCATGTAGGGGATATCCTCTTTGCTGTATAGAGTGACAGCCACGCCACCTTGGCGGCCTGCTCTACCGGTTCTGCCAACGCGGTGCACGTATGCAGCACTCGAGGTAGGAATGTCATAATTGACAACACCGTTGACACCACGGAAGTCGACACCACGCGACAGCAGATCAGTCGTTATGAGAACCCACACCTCGCCTTTGCGGAAACGAGTCATCACACTGTCACGTGCGGTATCCGAGAGGTCGGAGTGAAGCACCGCAATACGACTGATGCCTCCAGCTTCTGCGGGAATGTCGTACAACAGCTCCGAGTGCAAAGCAACGGCTCGCTCGATTGTTTGTGTAAAGACGAGGAAAGGTGGCCGGAGAGGTGGACCACTCTCGGCGCTAGAAGTCGTAGGGTGAAGTAGTTGTCGCAATCCCATCAGCTTGCCCTGCTCGGTGGCGGCGTATATAAGCTTATGCTCGATGTTGGGTACAGCAGAATCTTTCAATCCCACAACCAATCTGACCAGTGGTGCATCGGAAGTTTTCACGTCCTTCTCCTCAGCAAGGCGCTTTTGACGGGCAGCAATGGTTGATCGAGCGAGGTCCTCAATGTTGCTGCCCATGGTAGCCGACCACAAGCTCACTCGAAGATCAGGATGAACCAGCCTATGCCATATGGCAAGAGTTTGTTCACGAAAGAGTGGATCCAAAAGCACATCAGCTTCGTCCAATACAAGAGACTCGACAGCTGGCAGGGCGGCACGATCGTTGTTTTCCTTATCCTCAAGTATGCTGTGAAGGACGCCTGGTGTTGAAACTAGGATGTCAACCTTGACTGAGGAATCATCCTCTGCTTTCGATTCGGCGGCATCATCGGTCGTTGCAGAAGAGTGGTCCAGATTCATGCCTTTGCGTACTTGAGAGATCTTGGTGCCAGTGTTGAGCCCTAGTTTCTTACCCTCATTCACTATTTGTCCTACCAACTCTTTGGTGGGCGCCAATATCACGGCTGTGGTATGCCTCGACCCACTCTGCTCTTTTCGTAGTCGCATGATTTTGCTGAACAACGGGATCAAGAATGCCAGGGTCTTGCCACTACCGGTTGGAGCCACCGCAAGTAGGTCAATGTATGAAGACTCATGCTTGACGGCTTCTTGGCCGTCAGGCGCATGCAAAAACGAGTTCGGGTTGTCCAGCAAAAGAGGTAGCGCAGCCATTTGTACTTCGGTCGCAAGATCATAGCCTTGATCAGACACATTTTCTTGCACCCTCTGTGGTATGGCGAATCTGCTCCGAAGTGTGTGGAAGCGTTCCAGCGGCCGCGGGTAGACATGTTGATTCTGCTCCTTCTTGGCCTCCTTCGCCTTCTTCTTGCTCTTCTTCGATGTTGCTTGCGGATTCAACCATGTCATTTTGAGCTTGTGTTGCTTCAAAATTCTCCGGGCTTCTTCCTCGGTCTCCTTGTCGTCGTCCAGGTTTGCGCTTTCATCCTCAAGGCTCAAGTTCGTGTCATCCAATTGCGATTCCTGCGGTGGTGGCGAACTCTCTGTCGCACGAGCAGCTCCACCACCAAAGAAGTCTGGTCCAGCCGATTCGATCACACTGTGCGATTTTGCCGATTGCCCTCTCTTTCGCTTTCTTGAAGCAGTTTTGTCGGTTTCATTGCGCTCGCTGGCATAGAGCTGGGGACGAGCCTGCTGTCCACTAGGTAGTTGCGCGACATTTGCAGGAGCTGCCTGCTTCTTCTGCAGCTTCGTAGAGCGCGACAAAAGCTTTAGAGGATCCATGTTGGCAGAATGTTGTCCACTCGACTACCAGCATCGCTCGGATCAAGATGCATCCCAAAAAGTTGCTGCTGGAGTGGCAGAATGGCGCGGGCGGTGTGAGCAGTCCGGGGCTTCCCGAGACCAACCTCCGACCTTCATGAATTTCCCAAGGAGATCACGACGACCGCGCCCATTGCATCGCCGTCTCCGCACCTCACACGATCTTTAATACACAATGTCGGCCCGTATCATGCCCCGATTCGCCCTGCGCCAGTCGCGCATCGCCATCCAGCGTCGCGCCGCTTCCAGCACCTCCGAGGCCGCCGCCTCTGGAGCCAACAAGGCCAAGCAGGTCGGCCAGGAGGCTGCCAGCAAGGCCCAGGAGACCGCCAGCAAGGCACAGGAGGGCCTTTCGCGCGTTCAGAGCTCTGCTGGCGAGAAGCTCAGCAGCGCTGGCTCTGCGCTGAGCAAGAGCTTGGCTGGCATTGGTGGCAGGACTGGACAGTTGATCAGCTTCGTCAACAGTATGTGCACGCGATCATCGGCGCATTGACGAAGTCACTAACATAATTACAGGCATGGTTCCTCCTACAATCTACTACGGACGCGTTGTTGGTGAGCTCGGCAAGCTGGCCGTGCAGGGCCGCAACATGGCACCTCCGTAAGATTCATGCCATCTGAAACTCTTAAATATCTCGTACTGACTGTTTCGAAGCACTCTCCAAACTGTGCAGACCTACCTCCAGCCTGTGACCAAGGCCATCCAGAACCCTTCGGCATTCATCAACCGCGCACCTGCGCCCAAGGACCCCCAGTCATTCCTCAACCGCGTACGGGACATGGACTCTGCCACCCTCAAGCAGGTCGGCATTGTCACCGCTGAGGTGATTGGTTTCTTCTCCGTTGGCGAGATGCTCGGCAGATTCAAGATTGTTGGCTACAGGAGCGAGGCCCCTCACGCTCACTAGATGACATGAAGTTGTAATGGCGAAGGAAGAGGACAACAACAGAGCTGGGGTTGTGGGGATGACAGGTGTGACCCGGACACAAAAGGAAGAAGCCGGTTATGACAGCCATATCACCGGAACGCTAGAGGCTTCCTCGGGGCGTGTACACTATTTTTGAATATTACCATCCTACGGTATTAGAATTTCCTTTCTCGACAGTTCTTGTTACAGGACACCTACGACTCCTTTGCGGTGATTCAACGTACATGAGGATGTCTGGACATTGCCCCATTCAAGAACTGTGATGATTTTTCTCTTGTCGCCCTTTAGTAAGTATTCGATGATATGGTGAGCCGCTGTCACAATTTGTTAAGGGTGAACGGCGACAGTTGTATGTATGTTGCACTCCGCGCCAAACGAACCCGTTCGACATCCTCGACGCACGCGCGCTGTATTAGGCACAGTCGCCGAACGGGCTGCAAATGGCAGGCGCTGGACTTTTGGGTGGGCAAAATTAACAAACGACGAAATTCAGACTCGATTGGACTACTCTTTGGTTTTTATGCTTAGACGCTGTCACTCATAAACGTGGAAATAAGCTTACCAGCCATTGGACAATGGTCTTACATAATCCTCACTTCAGTTACTCCTAGCATTGTGCCAAGGCCGATGCTTCTTGCTTCAACCGAAGCACGCTTCGACACTTCCGCTTCAACACTCCCGCGAAGACTCCCTTCGCATTTCTCAAGCCACAGAACGCCTTGGCGACACCACAAACAACCACGGCTTACAAATCACTGAATTGTCCTCGAGGTTGGTACTCCTTGCTGGCTCATGCTAATTACCATAAGACGAAGATCATGTGGGCGCGTCTACACGCCTAAACGGGGCCTCTGGATGTGAAGAGTGTCATATGCCCGTGGTCACGCGCTGTTTCGGAGAGATCATCAGACCCTGCTGCTACAACCCACAGCATAGTTACGAGCCGGCATCGCCTAAAGAAAAAGAAATCCATTGTGCCCTCTGTACCTGCCTCTTTGAGTACGCGATCGCTCGACAAGCTTGTTCAGGCCGGCCACGGATACTAGCTGAAGACAGCAAGCATACCAGACTGACGGATGCGAATATCGCTTCGACCGGCGACCGGACTGATACCACCTTCATTTTAGTCACAGAGCCGCAAGAACTTTATGGTGCGGATCGCCGAGGCTGCCATACACAACGGGATGTGCCAGCGAGACGCTATCAAGCACATGTTAAAACTTTACAGGGGACGCATTGAGATCGCCCGGGGCCAAAAATCATGATCAGAGACATGGCAATAACAATGGTAAGGCTAAGCTCCGCGTACAACACACGCCACGCTCCGTCGACTACGTCTTGGCAATCCTACGGGATGGCCCTGTACGAAGATGAGGAGATTACCATGAGGGACAGCATCGCTGCCGCGGCGCTCGCGTAGCGACTTTGGCTCAACGACACACTGCCGGCATGTCAAGTTCTTCAGGCCATTAGTCTCCTGCAGAAGAAAGACCTCAACATCCTTCGAAGGTTATCAGAACAAAAGTCTGGCACCAGCACGACCGCGCTCGCAATGCCACTTTCGGTTCAAGGCGCTGTTCACTTCGAAAAGGCCCACTCGTGCGTCGTTGTACCTGCATCGGACACTTGCCATTCCTGCTGTGTGACAGCCGGGCCTTCTGAATTTCTTGCTGAATGACGGCATGGGTGCATGTAAGTGAACGTCACTCTATACAATTACAGCGATCGCAAACGACCGCTGGCGTTCGAATGGCAAAATATTAGGTGATGTTGACACTGAGTGGTGCCAAAATGAGCACTTCTCCCGGACAGGCGAAGCCCACGACTCGCTGACCTCGCTTGATCCTATTGTTCCGTCGAATTGCTCAATGCAAAGGATCAGTGTCTCGCCCAGTAGATACGCAGTTGCCCTTCAGGGCAGCCGGGGCTGTCGGAAGGTCGGTCCTCTGCAACGTTGATCTCTAGTGCCTGCATTCGTGACGCGGCCAACCAGCCAGAGGTCCACAAGCTCATCCTGCATCTGATGGTATAGCGCATCCTGCGAGGTCATGCAGCCAACGTGCAAGCGAGCAGCCCGCAGACGCTCATATCGCAGGCGGCACGGGGGGATCTTTCCACGCGCAGATCATCAGCATTGGTGCAGGGTTGTCACCCCGGATTCCTCTGAAGGTTGCACGAGCGAGGCGCGAGCTGGAGATGCAAGCAACCAATTCATGCGGGATGTACTACTCAGGCTGGCCCTCCCGCTGCTATAAGTATAGCAGTAATCGAGAGCATAAAGGGCTTGACGTCAGACTCCTCGAGAGCATGGCACTTCAGCCATCACGAGTACTGTTTCCTTGTGTAACAATCGGGAGTAGCGCCGCAATGTCTCGCGCAGGCAGGTCCGCTGTCAGTAACATGTGGCCGTATCGCAAGATCGGCAAGACTTGCAGCATTGCTTGCTGACGGGACGCCCTTCCTCCTCCACGGTGCAGACTGCAGATGTGCGATGGTATGCGAAAGCAGCAAGCCCTGTTCTGCCCCACGCCAGGGTCTTCTGCATAATGTCCACTTTGCGGGTGCAGACGGAGTATCACGGTTATTTCGAATGCCTGTGCAGTGCAGCTCTTCCGTGACGAGCGCCGCAATGGATCCCGCAGGTAACGCTCACGACGGGGTGGAGAGACCATCCACCAGCCTCCTCCATTGCTTACGCAAAGAATGGGGGCATTAATGCACCGCATGCAGCTCCCTCAACAATCTTGCTCGCGACGAGTTCGGCAGAAGAGACTATGAAGTGCTGGCCGGACATGCTCCTGCTCTGAGTCGCTGCTGTAACTAGACGGAGTGGGTAGCGAAGCTTTGCAGTCAATGCTCACCAGTTCACCACCCTAGCACACTGAGGCTAGCGTGAAGTCGTCATTAGCACACTTGGAGGATTAGCCGTTGTGGGTGAAAAGCAAGCCCTCGACCCCAGCCCACAATCGGCGATATCGTCAGCGCGTGGCGCGCTCTCAACGTGTGAAGACGCCGCGGCGGCGCCGGAGCCGGGTACATCGAGCGCGCGCCACCACGAGCGCTTATGGACGATGGGTGGATGGATGGTATGAAGGGATCGCGCGCGGTGATGGGAGGGTGTCGAGGCGCGTACACCCAGAATGACTGTGAGAAAGTACTTACATACCTCTACATGCGAGAGATACCCACGCTCCGCCGCAGGCCTGGCTCACGGCCACCCGGACAGCAACCGCCGCCGCCGAGCATGCTGCCGGCCACTCTCCCGTATATTGCTCCGCCTAGGCCGAGTGTGAATGCGGCCGTGGGCTAGAGCTGGCAGAGGCCTGGTCGTGTGGTGGGTGGGGAGCGCTAGACCCTGCGCCAGCAAGACAGGACTGGCCAGCGACTTCCGACAAGCCCTGGGAGCCCGCCGTCGTACGGGCAGCGCGAAGGCAATAGCATCAGACAGAGATCGATAATAGCATAGCAGCTGGCCGGTGGGCGGCGCGTACAGTACGTGATGCTGCCACCACCACCAACGATACCGCCACTGGTGTCCGTCTTGACTACTGGTACGACTGGCACGCGCACACACTCGACCAACATTGCCGCCCTCCCAATCCCAGCAGCTCTGCTCTAACCTGACCACTACTGGACTGGGCTGACTCTTGTTGTGGCCGACTCCCACTGTGCGTGCTAAGAGAGCGAGTTAGCGAGGCCCTAGCACGGGCCAGCCGCTATCTCGCACAGAGTCAACGAAAGGCAGCAGACGACGCGACCAAGCGGGATGAGGGGGCGCCAGCCATAGCTCTCTGCAGGACACCGGCCAAGCTCGACCTCGAGTGGACCGACCTTCACGCGCCTCAATTGCTCTTTACCCAAGTGATCTCATACTGTATGGAGCTGCTGCAGGCCAAAATCCGTGCTAGATGAAACAGAGCACATGCGGATCCCGAACAAGCGTGCATGACAACCGAGGAGAGCAATGGCTAACGCTTATATTCCCGTTTGGCCTTCCTCTGATCGTTTCCCTTTCTACATTTCGTCGCCTGTGAGGTCTATGTAGACATCGCGGCTTGCCACTCCTCTCGTTTGCACGTGTCAGCATGGTTTCCTGGCTTGTTATCGCCGTCTCTGCATGGTAAGTTTATCACGTCCGCTGGTCTGCCTCTCAGTGGCACAACAGCCACCCTGTGTCACCATCGCCCCGTGCATGCCCTCTAACCATGGTTTCAGGTTGTTTCGATATGTGCGATTAATCGTGAATTGCATTTCTCACTGGACCTACCGTCCAGTACCCATACCGGACAACCCAACATATACCTCACAAGATGTCACTATCATCTTGCCCACCATCTCGTCTGGTGGCGAGGAACTCGACCGCACGATCCGGACATGTCTCCAGTCGGAGCCCTACGAAATGATCCTGGTCACGATCGACTCCAACGCCGATGCCTTGACGAAACTCGCACACACAATCAACTCGAAGAAACTACGAGTCCTCAGCATCCGCGAAGCGAACAAACGCCGACAGATGTGCAGGGCGATCCCTGAAGTCACCACGAAGGTCACCATCTTTGTCGACGACGATGTCATCTGGCCGAAGAAGGTGATGCAGTGGATGTTGGCGCCCTTTGAGGACCCAAAGATGGGTGGCGTCTGCACCTCACAGAGGCTGCAAAGATCGGAGAATGTCAGTGTGTGGAATTTCTTGGGAGCGGCATACCTGGAACGCCGTAACTTCGATTGCTCCGCATGCCTTCACATCGACGGTGGCCTCCCATGTCTCTCCGGACGTAGTGCCGCATACCGCAGCAGCATTCTCCAGGATGAGGCTTTCACCTACGGATTCACCCACGAAGAGTGGCGAACTTGTCAGCTCAACGCAGATGATGACAACTTCATCACTCGCTGGCTATATGCACACGATTGGAAAATCGGCATGCAATATCACAAGGAGGCTGAAGTGCAGACTACGCTCGAGGACGGTCCAAAGTTCCTCAGTCAATGTCTCCGCTGGGTTCGCAGCAACTGGCGCAGCAATCTGACCAGCTTGTTTGTTGAGCGACACTACTGGTGGTAAGCATTCGAAATCCAATCAATTTAAAGCCCACCAGAGATTGATTCAAGTATAGGACCCAGCCATGGAGCACATACTCTGTCCTCCAAACGACCGTGACCGCATGGGCACTTCCCTACGATTTGTTCATCTTCTACTCGTGGCACAAGGCGACTGAGCAGTGGCCTGCCGACGAGAAGCAGGCGATCATGATTGCATTGGCAGCATGGACCTTTGTGTTTAGCAAGACTGTCAAACTTTGGGGCCACTTCTTCCGCTACCCAGCCGATGTTGTCTTCATCCCCTTGTACATTGCCTTCGGCTACTTCCACGGATGCATCAAGTTCTGGGGTCTCCTGACTCTCAACGCCGTGAGTAGCAATATTGTTGAATTTTTCCATGCATTTGCTAACTTTTTCTAGACTACATGGGGCAGCAGAGACGGTGCCGATTCCGACAACCGCGTCCGCATGATCCGTTTGCCTCGCTACGGTTCACCTGACCCTGAAGGACGCAAATCAGAGACCTTCGAGTTCACTGATGAACTACTCCTGAAGCAGGAGTTCCTGCCTGCTTACGAATCACACAGCAAGCACTCACGCTTGCCCCTAACGACCCGCTTTAACGACTAAACGAACGACTGTTTGCCCTTCCACGCGCGCGCATTCGATACCCAGGCGTCGTCTTCTTTTCTTGCATGCGCGACGCACATAGATGCTTAGATGGAGAGAGCCGAGGAGGACGAGGACGAGCCGACATTCTTGCCACACGAGCAAAAGGCGTCTTGTGGACCGAAAAAGAAAACCCTCCGAAAAAGGTCCTCCCTGCTTTCACTCGACTTTCGCGAACAAAAAAATTCCCTGGCTTGCCTTTCTTGCAATAGCGATGATTCTCCGGCTTGTGCAAAAGCGTTTTTTCTCGGAGCTGCGTAAAAAGGATGGGATACTGCTGGTTTCTCAAGAAAGGAAATGGCGGTCTTTTTCTCGCTTTCACATCGAAGACGCTTTGCCGTCTACATCTCATTGTACTTGTAGACTTAATAATGTTCACACATCAAAAATGCACACATCAATAACGCATTTGCGATTTCACTGTCACATGCTTCACTCAAGCGCCATTTTACTTTCACAGTTCCAATGTTGGACGTCCGTTTAGCTGCATCATGCTGTGTCACCCCAGGCGGTACCGGTACGTCAAATGCACAGAAGCGAGGCGCCCGTCACCATGCCGTGCCACATGGAGGAGCGGCACATGCTCGTGTTGCCGATGCAAGTAAACGAGCGCCTCTGATTGATGCCAATAGTCAAGGCCGGTCACAATGCTGGTCACGATCAAAACGAACACCACTCACCGGTCGACTTGCAACAAGGGATCCTCGACGGTCATCGCAAAGTACCAATTGCGGCGCAGGAAGGGGCGCATATCTGCAGCTGTGCAGAGTATTTGCTTGAGCAGCTCAAGAGGGTGCATCGGCAATAGCACGCGGCCAATCAGCGGCGGCATCGGGAGAATGGCGCAACCACCAGTGCGCCGCTGCATGTCTCGCAATAATGTACGTGTTTTAGCCTCTGGTGGCTTGCATGTCACTCTCTGCTGTACCTATTGGGGGGTGGCCGGATCATTCCGACAGTTATCGCTCCGTCGTCCGACCGGAGCTCTTCTCGATTTGCTGTCTTTCTGCAAGTGTCGACGAAATTTTCACATGGTGTGCCACTGCCCCGGGTCTCATGGGTGCGTCTGGTTGTGGTGACGCGCATGCAAGCAGGGAGTACTGTTGAGTACAGTGGTAGTACTACTGAAGCTCGCGAGGATCTCCGTCAATGATTCAGCCCGAGCGGAGACCTGCGCTGGAGGGAACCATTACTATTGTGTCACACAGGGATCAAGGGTCTGCGAAGCAGATCACACTACTCAGATTGTATGTCTGTCATCTTCATCGACGCCTCGGGCCGTGAACCATCGGCGGACTTGCGATCAGGCGACTGATCATGGCCTTAATACAGTAAGTACACTCAGTATTTGCAAGCATGGCCGTTATGTCGTTTCGACGAAATGCTGGAGGATCTCGTCGCTGCCATTCTTATGTCGCGGCGTCGGCCAGGCCTTTTTTTCGGGGGTGGCCAACATGACCATCGAGACGTGGATTACCGTTGCATTGGGTCGGCCTATCTGTCTGGATGTCTGCGAGCGTCTCTTTCCTGAATCCACAACGAAACTTTTCTTACTCTTCTGGACAGCGCTGAGCTCCATACACGACTCAGCCGGCTTGGCCCTTCCTTCGATGGACTGGCCGACTCCACAGGTGAAGAGTGGTGGCTCGTCTAGCGCACACTACGGGACTACGTATCCGCTCGCTGCCTTAGAACGACGACAAACTTCAGCTAACAGCCTCACGAGGTTGGGGTCAGCTGCATCCGGCAGGTCTCTCAAATCGCGAAGTGTGGCCAGGTGTCCCGACTCCAGCGATGTTATCTTCGATCATCTTTAGCCCCACGGGTGCCATTCGCTTGTCAGCGCGTCAGCAATAACAGTTGAGCTGTCCGCTGTGGAGTCATAGCGGCGATTTCCACATCCTCTTATACCCTCCCATCGACTATATCTCAGGGTCTCTGCGGGTCTGATAGGTTTCAACGTTGCGTGCGCTGATACCCGAAAATCATATGCTCATGCGAGTCATAACTCTGCTGAAAGTTAATGCGCGCCGTCGGGGGCGCCTTGTACAGATTACGGAATTCCTTCTACACGTGTAGCCTTGTACCCCCATGCCCAACGTGTCCTTCGAATGCGGCGGCTGCTGCTATAACGAGCCCTGGTATACATGAATCCGACCACATTTCACACGGAGTTTGTCCGCCTCCGACGGAAAGTCTGATGGCGACTGACATGGCTGTTCGGATTAGCGGTCCAGATATCGTCTGGCCGAACCGAACCGATTGCAAAAGGCATCCTCACAGCGTGAAGAGGTGCCATCGAGGTCATTAGTGGAGAGTACATACAGACTTTCGGCTCGGCCATCTTTGCACCTTCGTGCAGCAAGAAGAGTGTATAATCTGCGGACAGATTGCGCTATCGAACCTCAAACCATCCGCACTTGCGCGTCGATAGGTCTGGACTACTAGCTTATTTATTGTCAAGATACAGTTTTTGTTGAGTTTACGCGGAGTTTGTGCTGCTGTGTGAATAACACAGCCAGTCTCTCGGTCTGGCTTCAAAGTTCGTACTGCTCGCCCTCCCGATGAGAGGCTAGTACGGAGTTCGAACCTAGACCGCGAGGCAGCTTACAATCAAAGCCAAATACACCAAGAAGTTGGGGTCATCAACATGCATGTACGTTATAGGCTACTCGAACTAAGCTAAAGGCTCTCCTCCAACTCCTTGAGGCCCTGGTATGTCTTCTCCCACTTGCTCCATTCCTTGTCGTCCTCAAATCCTCCAGCGATGGGAAGACGCGCACCCTTCGCGCCTCCGAAATCCCACACGCGTGCAAGAGCTTCCTTCAAGCCTACCACTCCCCAGCGAGCGACCAGCTTCTCGCCCTCGCAGATCTTGAACTGCAGGTCGCGAAGTTCCTTGATGTTGTCTTTTGTGATGCCGCTGGCAATGGTTTCGTTGAACAGGTTGAAGAGACGGACGACTACACGGGGGAAGACACCCGCCAGGCCATCGATGGCAGCTATGATTGTGTTAGTTCTTGGTTCGATGTTAAATGATGCCTGTAGGTGGAAGGTACATACCAACGCCTCCAATTGCGAGGACGGGAAGCAGATTCTGGCCAAGTCCCGTGAACACAGAGAAATGTTCGTGATCGATGTTAGGCGAAGCCGCGATCAGAGTCTGGTCGTCGATAATGCCGTGCGAGAGCTTGGTGCCTACGATGTTAGGGTGGGCAGCAAGCTTCTCGAAAGTGGAAGGCGCGATGTGCAAGTTGTTGGTGACACCGGGGTAGTGGTAGATCAGGATAGGTAGCGCAGCCTTGTCTGCCACTGCTTCAAACCATTTCTGAATACCAGTCTGGTTGACAGCTGTAGCAAAGTAGCCGGGACTTAGGACCAACACGGACTCGGCACCTGCCTCTTTGGCCTCCTTGATCTGTTGGATAGTTTCTTCGATGTTCTGAGTTGCAGTGCCGGCGATAATGGGTCGGTCTTTGTATCCCGCCTCGTCTAGGGTCTTTCTTTGGCTCTTGATCAATTCATTGCGTTCTTGGGTTGTGATGTGGATGGCCTCGCCGGTAGTACCCAGAATGACGAGACCTTTGACGCCGCCCTTCACGAGGAAAAGAGAGTGCTTGGATTGCGTTTCGAGGTCAAGTGGTGGTGTTACGGGATCGTAAGAAGCGGCTCCTTCTTTGGCGAAGAAGGTAGGGACGGGGACATAAATGCCTGCGGGTGGGGGAGAAGACATGGTTGTGATAGGCAGAAGTTTATGATCAATTGACAGATATGTAGTTGAGGTGAGAAGTTACAGTAAGGAAGATTCGAGGAGCTATCAACATAAGATGTAGTATGATGCGATTGTGTAACATTTCGTCGCCTTCGCACGTCAATCAAAGACCGATTACCGGCACTCCACATTCTACTCGGTTGTAGCTGACCCGATGGTCCAGAGAGATATGCCGAACATTTACGTCGGTAGATACATGCGGGCTTTGACCAGATGACAGTCACGATGAGAGCTTGTCTCAGAGAAGAGTTTAGTTCTGACGATGGTGCAGGCAGAGTGTCTTTTATCTGTCCTGGCTACATAGTCTAGGTTTTGGTCGGGGAAGCATCAGTTCCTGTTTCACAGCAAGCGATCTATCGGAAGTCCGTATGCCACATGTGATGTTGTCACCCAGAGCTCTACATCCAATGATTTCGTTCGACAAAAACCTGTGGGCTGGCAGTGTATTGCGGAGGGAAAACCACACAATAAACATACATTCTGGTCCCTCGATTCTTACTAACTCATACCAGTGAAAAATACGTACACAAACATATGTACAGGAGTCGTTCGTCGATCAAACGCCGAATTGTTAGGGTTGAGATAGGGTAGGATATATCTTGTTTCTTGGAGACACAAACTCTCGACAGTGACTTCACAGACCGATCGGAATCACATCCACCATTGATTGAGTCGTAAGTCGTCGGGTGACTTATGTTTGAATGACACAACAGGTCGCAGGCGCGCCAATTCGAAACATATGCCAGGTTACCATATTTTCGAAAGTTTTGCGAGCTGCTCAAAATACTAACAGCAACCACGTGGCGAAAACTACGTGTATACAAATTACAGAACAGGGCGCGGAATCAGAATGCAAGCAAGAAGTGAGGTGAAGTTGGCAGCCACGTGACGCGCGCTTAGCTTGTTGCCCACCTCACTCATTCCACCTTCGCGCCTGGTCTCGCTGTGGCAAAAGAGCACCAACGGCAAACCACAAATGCCACCAAAACAACCAAAACGCGCTCACCGGAAGCATGTCGACCTTCAACGGCAAAGTGAAAGAATTCCCTGACATCCGCATCGACCACTTCCGATCCTCCGGCGACGACACAAGGCTACCACTGGCTCTATTCCTCAGCCATGTCCATTCTGACCACCTCGAAGGCCTGGAGTCCTGCAAATCACCCTTCATCTATTGCTCGCCAGCAACAAAAGAAATCCTGCTGCGCCTAGAGAAGTACCCGCATCGCATGAACTTCGCCAAAGGGATATTAGAAGCTCGCAAGCAGACCTACAAGCACCTCAGGAAATTGGTCAAGACTATCCCGCTCGAGACTCCCACGGTGATTGACTTGGCGCCTGGGAGGTCCATACGTGTTACTTTATTCGACGCGAACCATTGCGTTGGCGCGGTCATGTTTCTTATAGAAGGCGACGGTAAAGCCATACTGTACACGGGCGATGTTCGCTCGGAACTCTGGTGGGTGAACAATCTCGCTCGTCATCCACTCATGCTCGCATACGTATCGAACGCGGGTAAGGCGCCACTGAAGCAGCTTGGTTGCATCTACCTCGACACCACCTTTGCGAACAAGCAGAACCCGTACAAGCAATTCCCATCCAAAGCTGAGGGGACGCTTGAGCTGCTGCAAAAAGTCTCGCGGTATCCGAAAGACACCGTTTTCTACTTCGATACGTGGACGTTCGGGTACGAAGATATCTGGATGGCGCTGTGCGGCTTCCTGGATAGTCAGGTGCACGTCGACGATTATCGTTACAAGCTGTATCGAGCTCTAGCGACGGGTGAAGGTATCAGGGCCGAGGAAGCTGCACGCTTGTTTGGATACAACTGTGGCAACCACACGCAGGAAGGCTGTCTCACTCGCCGCCAAACAAGACTGCATTCGTGCGAGCAGGGTACAGGCTGCGAAGTCTTTAAGAAAGGTACGTTGACACCAGCAGTTTCTGTGAATGCACACTGACAATGAAACAGCCTTCGTTCGCATCACCCCAATTATAAGCCGGCATGAAGGCGTGGAAATGGCGGAGCTAGGAGCCGGCGGCGGCAAAGGTGATCTCGACCAGCAGCATGAGCTGGAAGTTGGCGACACTAGCGCCCTGGGGATGCTGATGTCGCTATGCGCCACGAAGATGCAGGACCAGCCGAAGCTTCTGAGCAGCGTTATGGAGATGCTTGCTTCGATCATGCGAGATCCTGTGCGAGCGATTGCTCTTGACTTTGCTGCATTACATCCTGAGCAACCTGGCGAGTATCAGGAAAATATCGCAGACTTCGAGGAAATGCCGCTTGAGAGCCTGATACCGGCTTTGATCTCTCTTGCTGCGAAAGCAGGGGAGCAAGGTAATGGAGATGTAACGACAATATCAGCACGTCTGGATACGGATCCGAAGACCCACGATACCAACCTTCCAAAGCAGATCGTGAGTACCTCGCCATCGTTATATTTCCGATCATATCATTGACAACCCGTGCAGACCTTCCCCTACTCTCGCCACTCTTCGTACGAGGAACTCTGCTTCCTCATCGAAGCCTTCAAGCCCAAAGACATCTGGCCCTGCACCGTGGACAAGATCAACTGGTCCGCAGCCCAGTCGATGAGCTTCCTTTTCGGCCACCTCTACAATGCACCCTGCAAATTCGCGCACGATCAGGCAATGTTTCGCAAAAATGGCGGCGACGCAGGAGTCGTTCCATGGCCAGAAAATGGAGCCCCAGAAGATCATACAGAACCGTCTGCGGAAAAGGTCATGAGCCATGAGCGAGGAGTATGCTCCTCTTCATCAAATTTGTCATTGCACGATCGGTCAAATCCAAAGACGTCTCACACTCACTCGCGGGATCATATGGGGCAGGCAAATGGCCATGATGCGGCTCCTATGGTTTCAAATATAGATCATACCACCAAAAAGCGACGCCGGTCTGACGATCTATCGGAGAGCGACCATGCAGTGCTGTCTGTCCCGGCAGAACGCAGCGCTGCCAACGTCTCTGCTCGTCTATCCGCTGATCTGAAAGCATCATCGGCGGCACCACTGTCTTCGTACGAATATTCCGAAGCATGGAAGCAGCAAGCTTTCGAAGCAGCACAAAGCACGGGATCGAGCAATTGGAATGACATCACTCTAGTCAGCGTCTCTGGACATCAAGAACGCGAAGAAGAGCTGTAAAACAATAAATGGTCAAGATGGCTGCTTATTCATTTCATGTCTCATCATGTAAAATATATGGAAAGAATCCCGGTCTCTCGTCATAGCTTGCTCCGAACGCTATCCTCCAATCGACGCTAAACAACAAGATCGAACTCAAGCCTCAGCCGGAATACCAGCAGCCTGCTTCGCCTCACCCATCTCATCCCTGCCCTCCGCAAAGACCTTATCAAAGTCATACTCCGCCCACCTAATATCCGGGTTCAATCCCGCAAACTTCCACACGCCCTCCACCTTCTTATACCAATGGATATTATAGCTGTGCGCATGGCCCTTGACAGCAACGTGCTTGCGGGTCTCGTCGCTGTACTTCTGGTGCGGCACGCGCAGCTGGTGGTAGCCGGTGATTTCGGTGTCGGAGACCTTCTCCCACTTGGTGCCGCCGATGAAGTGCTGCGTCATGAGCGTCGGGTCGCCGAGGACTTTGGGGTCGGAAGCCATTTTGACGAACTCGTCGGCGGGCATCGATTCCCACATTTTGTTGAGGAAGGAGCGGTAGTCGATGCGGAGGGTGGGGGCGATGCATTTGGAGAGGCGGGCCCAGTCTTTCGTGTCGTAGGAGCAGGCCCATTCGTAGACGGCGGCCATGCAGCCTTGCATCTCTGGGAGGGAGTGTTAGTGTTTGATCGGATACGGACAGTCTATTTGGGCTGCGAGGTGGTTGTGAAACTAGGCTGAGCAGCAGTCCAAGGCCCGACGATTGCTATTGCACAAGGCATCTGCTCGAGCAACCACTTCTGACTTGGATCCATGAACACCCAAAAGAGTTATCTTCAAAGTTCCAACATCGTGGCATTGTGCTGGTAGAAAGCCCGCCACACTGAATCAATTCATTCGCCTCCAAGTGTAGAGCAAGACTTACCCTCCAACGAGATGATCTTCACAGGCTCAAGCTGAGATTGTTCGGCCATGATGTCTGTCTTTTCCTTTCTTATGGTTTAGGGAACAAAAGTGGTATAGCGATCAATGAGAAGAATGGCGGGATGAGAGTAGCAGTAAGAAAGATACAACAAAAGCAAAGCAGCGGTGACGGGCCAAAAGGTACCTTGATATATACATGTAATATTGAGCTCTCAGCTATGATAGATGCTACCCACATGGGCGGTCGTCCGCATCCGCGCGGCACGATCATTGGTGCTTGGTGCGGTGCTAAGTGGTGTCCTGCGTCGGACATGTGTGCATTGGATGTTGAGCGGGGCCGGGCCCGTTGTGCTTCGCTGCTTCACGACGCCGAACGCGAGTGCGTGTCGGACTATTAGTAGCAGCAATGTTGGTTGTTTGATATGGGCGATGCACGGTTGGTTCGGGGGCTCTGTCTGAGTTTCGAGATCTACATGCTTCTCAGGGCACGGGTCGTTGGTGTTCCTGCGCAAGCTGCCATGCGAATGTGAATGTAGATATTGACGTGTGATCATATGTCTGGATATACTGCCAGATCTGATCTACTGATCTACATGCATGCCGAGATGGGAGCATCGTACTTAGAGATCTGTACAAGGTGGGGTTGAAGGATGTTGGCGGTTGCTATTTGCAGATCGGACTTCGGTATATGTATGTATCTTAGTCTAGCAACAACGATAATGCATGATGCTCCGATCGTTTCATCTCACCAAAGCCACTGCGCCTCATGAGATCAGCCACTGCAACCATCATGGTCCATATCTTCGTCTTGCATACACTCTTGCAAGAATCTGCTCAGCAGGAACAAGTCCACTTCCAACCACAATCCCAGTAGCATAGGGCTCATGACGTTTCACAAACCCAATTCCACCTTTCAGACCAAGCACCCCGCTGTCTAGAAACCAGTTTCTCAGAATCGAAGTGAACATATCTCAAGGTAGCATACAGCTTACATGTAGGTATTGCACACTCAACACTCATCTCCCTCCCTCACCACACACCCTCTATCCCATCCCTCTCCATCCACCCAAACAACTAAACAACCCCAACCGCAACCATGGACCTCCTCATGGGCCTCAGCATCGCCCTCCCCATCGTCTCCACCACCGCCATCGGCACCGTAACCGGCGTAGGCCAAGGCGTCGCCGAGCAGCGCCGCCAAAACGAAGACAGCAGCAACCAAACGCGCATGATGAAATTCCACCTCGACGTGCACCTCGACGCGCGCACCTCGCGCTCCAAATCCCCCGCGGCCAAACTCGCCAACCGCATCGTCACGCTGCGCGACGACAAACTCTGGCTAGACCCTCAAGACCACGAGACGGGCCAGCCGGCGGACGAGAGCAAGCACCCGTTCACGGGGTTCTACGTCGCGTATCCGGATAGCGATCGGGAGTATACGAGAGGACTGGTTAGCACGATCTCGCGCGATCCACCGGTGTTGAATTGGATTTATGTGGATAAGGATACGTTGGAGGTCAAGTACTCGAGCCGGACGGGCAGTATCGCGCACCACGTCGGGAGTTTCGACTGGACGACCGACGAGCCCGAGGACAGCCACATCACGCTCATGGACTGGGAAGGCTTCGTGGCTATCCAGGAAGCCGACGGCAAATGGGCGCTGTACTTCGACTACAACGACGACGGGTTGAAGGCCGTGAAGAACGGGCGCAAGAGCTGCGAGGTGAGCTTGGTGCGGCGCTTGCTGGAAGTGCAGGACTTGAACAAGTGGGGGTTGAAAGAGGAGGGTAACATTGGGTTCAAGGCGACCAAGGAGGTTTGAGAGGTCCTTGCGCTGGCGGCGAGGATGGAGGACATGCTCCAACACCGCGCAAGACGTGCCCATCGCTTGCACTCTATGCCAGACCTCGAGGTGCATTCTCCCAGCAGCGTGCGACGTGCATGCCACTTGGGCTGAATCGATCATCCGCAACTCCAGTGCTGTTGATTGTTCCAACTCAAGCTCCCAGCGCGCGGCGAGCTCGTGCCCAGTCGAGTGCGTCGAGGAGGTCCGTCTGAGGTCAGTCCCAGTCGATGAGATTCAAAGTGTCTTGCGGCCGAAGACCGCGAGTAGGCGCTGTAATGGTTGTAACCACCGGAGAACAAGGCGAAATGCAGACCAGTGTCACGGGCTACAGACGACCAGTGTCAATTGCAAATCTAGGCGCACAGTGTGTATTCACGAGGCGGCGATCATGAGAAGAAGAAGCAACGGTGGTTCGAATAAGGGTATCATAAGCGATCATCAGCCATCCACGCGATCTGCGTCAGAGCGTAGCACTCGCCTGTAGCAAAGATGTTCGAACAAGCAATGAAAAATTCACCTCCTCTTCACAGGTGTGCCCGGCACATTCTCACATGTCCATGACCATCTGGTTCTCCTTGTCCTCGTCATCAACTTCTCCGGCTTTGACAAGTGTACGGCTGGCAGCCTCCCTCGCCACCTTGGAGCCAGCAGACGAGGCTCTGCTCACCTTGCGCAACGGCTTACGAGCACTGGCATCTTTCTTTTCCGGAGATCCATCGTGGAGGTTCAGTGCCTTCAGAGCTGCACGCGTGCGCTTGCGTCCAGGGGTTTCGCCGGGACTGTCGGACGAGATGGACGACTTTGTGTCATCCGTGACCGGCGATACCGTGTCGTTGTCGTGTGAGCCGAGAATTGTAGAGAGGAAGTCACGTGCTGTTGTACAAGTCAGTCAAGACGTCGCAGAATGGAGGAAATGGCTGGACAACATACGCTTCACGGGTGAAGACCCTTCTTTCCTGCCCTTGACGTTCGCGGATGGACATGCAGGATTATCGTGGACGACTAGGCCAGAGTCGTCCACCGACGTACAGTTCGGAAAGTACGTGCAGCCAGTGTGCATGCTGACATCTGAAGACCCACGAGAAGCATTGTACAGCCCAAAATTGCTGCGGACATCGTCGGCACCCTTTGCACCATCCTGTGCATGGTGGTCGGTTTCGCCAGCTTTGGCCACCAGTGCGTGAAGTGGCAAGGGAGGTGGCGGCATCTGAGCCGAACCTGTCGACTGTGCCTCGGTCTGCTTTGATGGGCTCATGGCGACGATCAACTTCTGGAGTTGATCGCTGGGCAGGCGTATTTCAAGCTGAGTTCTCTGTCCACGGTAAGGGTCATGAAGAGAGGGGAGTGCCACAGACCCGAAGATGTTCTGCAGCTCATGCCCACTGACAGCGTCGGTGAGGGTTGGGCCGTGGATGGACGTATCGTGGAAGTCATGCATATTGCTACCCTGTAGCGCATGGATATCGTAATGACCCAGCGCGGGCGTCGGTGGCGGCGGCATGGGGATCCCACACATGGGAGAAGATGCAGGTGCACTGCTGTTGCTGTATGTACGTCTGTGGACAACGTTGCCAGGTCCTTGGGCATTGTCTGAACCAGTTCCGATGAGGTTGCCCTCTGAGTGCAGCGGTTTCTCAAACATCTTCGGATTTGGCCAGGCAATGCCAACGCGCTCTAGATGGGCTGGACCATTCATCATCAGTTCCATGTCTCGGCAGCCTGAACAAGGGATGGGGAGAATGAAGAGGACACGATATTGCAAGGATCTTACCGATCGGTGCCGGGAAGAAGGCAAAGCACACGATGGTGGACAAAGTGGTGAACACCACCTTGCCACCCAGCTGCTCTTTGAATCCAGCAGCCAGCTCGACCTTGATACGGCCTGCAGAGTCGGCAGCGTCCCAGTCACGCTGTGCGATTGCAGACTTGCGCCAAGTGGGCCAGGTCAGGTCATGGACGAAGGTGTTGCCGTTGCGATCGGTGCTGGTGCCCGTGGCTATCACATGTCAGCAAGACTTGTTCGCCCATGTGCAAGCACGATCAGAGACTCACAGATGGCTTGCGGCCAGGAGCAAGTGTGCGGGTAGACCTGCGTTCTGTGAATGTCAGCTGATCCGTCGACCACATCAACCTGAAGGCAACGAAGACTTACGCGACAGTTTCGCCGTCCACCATGACCTTGATCTGCCACATCGCACGATCACCAAGGCCCGACATGGCCAGTGACCCGACATGGATCGGACGAGTCCATGAGTGGAGAGAAATGCTGAATGGGCTCCCATCGAGGACTCCGGGCACGAAGCAAGTGAGCAAAGGCTTCACAGTTGGCACTGCGAACACATGTCAGTCATCCCCATCTGAGCTCGGAAAGTCGTTCGAGGCCTTGGATGAAGTGAGCATACCATTGCCATTGGCAGGACCGCTCTCTTGCACGGCGTAGCAGGTGGTCTTGAACTCCTTGAAAGGAACTTCGCAGTCCTTCGGATACAGAAGGATGTCCCAGTCTTGGTAGCGCATGGCGTCTGGCTTGCTGGTGGGATTGCTGTGTTTGCTTTGGATGTAAGTGAAGAATGGAGCGCGCGCGCAATGCCGTGTAGTCAGCAATGCACGAGGATGTAGTGATGGAGAGAGGATGAGATTGAATACTGTCTCGAAGATCAAATGATCCAGAGATGCTGAAGCTGGCAGGCGCGTTCCCAGGCATTTTCGGAAGGCGCATCTTGAGGCAGGCACGATTCTCGACCACGCTTGAGCGCAGCGCAGCCTAAGGTGAGCGTATGTAGCATGTATCCAGTGCCGTCAAGTCTTCGCAACAGTGCCGCGCGGATGTGCGTTGCATACTATAGATGTCAGGAGGCATTACCAGCATCCGCCACGGTGTCGCATGCCTGAAGCCATTAGGAATGAAGGCGTCGCCCAGTCACGAGCTCAATTCAAGCAAGACAAGCGTATATAGCATGTAAACAGTGCCATCAAGTCTTTGCAACCATGTCGCGATAATGTGCGGCGCATGTTACAGATGCCAGGAGACATGACCAGCATCCGCCATGTTGTCGCGTTGTTGAAGCCTGTGAGACGCCCCCCAGTCACGAGCGTGAGGCAGCTTTGACAACACATCTGACCGGAATCATGTCAGCACAAGTATGTTGTTCAATGCGTGTGGGAAAGATGCGTCTTGCTTGCCTTCGTCATCGAATACATGTACAGGAGCTAGAACTTTTATCGCGTCAAGAAAGTGTAGTGCCGACAACAAACCCACAGCAAAGAACCCGCTCCACTGTATCGGCTCGCTATAACACCGCATGCCTGCACGCATGTGCTCTAGACAACATCAAGTGACCATGAACTCTCAAACATGCACGCAACGACGCGCACGAAAAGTGCCGTACGATCATCAGCAGAACAACCCAAAGTGGAAGAACACACAACAAGCAATAATAGTGTAAAAGCACAAATAATCATTCGCAATCTCGAGCAAAAAAGAGGTACCTCGTCAGACACAAAGACCATTGGGGTGTTAGGTCGAAAAGGCCAGAGGCGAACCACTAACACAACAACCCTCCATCCCAACCATCAAAGCAAGACGCAAGCAAAAAACAAAGAGCAAATTGACCGCCAGTGCCCCCTTGCCCACCCGAAACATAAAAGGAGTCTTTTTTTCATTTCGCCTCTCCCTCGCGCCCGCCGTGTGAGAATCGTGCTAGAAAGAAGCCAAAAGCAGAAAACCGCTGGTGAGTTTCCATCGTGCCGAAGAATAATAGTACTAGTAAAGCAGGGTCATTCGTGGTTTCGTGTTCCGTTCTCGTAGCGAGGCGTCGCAGCAAAGGCCCATACGCAGTGGCTGTTGTTGTAGTGATAGCAACGCTAAAGTGTGCTGGTGGCAAAAAAAGGAAAGGGAAGTAGTAGAGTGGAAAAAGAAGCATGCAAATCCGAGAAATAAAAGGCATGTCTTGGTGTGTGTCGTCGTGAATGGTGATGAATTCCCTTTTGATTTTTTGATTGACCAACTCCCGCTAAAGTGCAACCTCACTCAAGGCAAGAAGGACGCAGAAAAGACGCTTTACTGGCGCGGCGCAAAGTTGCCGTACGGGTTGTGCGGCGGCATGCCCATGGAAGGGTAGACTGGAGGTGGAGGCGCAGGGCGGTAGGGGGTGCCAGCAGGGCCAGAGTTGTTCTGAGACCGGCCCCAGCTGAGACGGACACGAGAGTTACCGATCGGGTAGCCCTGCATCTGGTTGATGGCCATCTCAGCGGCATGGCGCTGGACAAACTGGACGAAGCCGCAGCCCTTTCCGGGAGGGATCTTGACGTAGGTGATCTCGCCGAAGCCCTGGAAGAAGGAACGGAGCTCGTCCTCGGTGACATAGCCGGAAAGGCCGCCGACGAACACAGTGGTATTGTTAGGGTCGGTGAACTGGTTCATGGGCTGAGGAGCACCGTAGTAGCCAGCCATGGGAGGAGCGCCCATAGAGTACATGCCCATGGCGTTAGGGCCGCCAGGCATGCCACCCATGCCGGGAGCGCCAGCGGCACCGCTCTTGTTCTTAGGAGTGGCCGTGCTGATGCGCATGGGCCTGTTGCCGCAGTATACACCCTGCATCTCACGGAGAGCGAGCTGCTGGTCACCCTCGTCGGCGAAGCGAACAAATCCGTAGCCTCTGGAGAGACCGCTGATGGGGTCGGTCATGATCTTGGCGGACTTGCAAGAGTTGTACTTGGTCTGGAACAGCGACATGAGGACGTACTCGTTAACCTCAGGTCCGAGGTCGCCGACGAAGATAGAGAACTCAGGACCACGGTCGTCACGGCTGCGGTCGGCGAGGCCACCGCCAGAGGCCCAGTTGAGCTTGAACTGGCGGTTGCTGTTAGGAATGACCTGGCCGTTAAGCTGGAGGGCCTTGGAGGCGGCATCGGGGCTCTCGAAATCAACGAAGCAGTAGCCAGCGTTGCTTCTGGTAGATTCCTGTCAGCTTCCAAAATCTTGGATATGTCAAGTGTGTTTTGCGCTTACCCCGAAAACTTGTCGCGGATCATCTTGACGTTGACCTGGTAGCCCATACCGAACCAGACAGTGCGCACAAAGTTCTCGTCGATCCATGGCTCGAGCTCGCCCATCCTGAATGTCCGTCAGCATCCGATCACATTTCGCAGTGTGTCGCATCTACTCACCAGAGCGTGGTCTTGCCCTCCTGGGGCTGGCCGCCTTGAGCGCCAGGCGTACCCGAGGTCGGGGCGCCCTGGAACTGGCCCTGAGGCTGTGTCTGGTCCATCTGCTGGCCCATTTGTTGCTGGCCCATCTGCTGCTGACCCATCTGCTGGTTCATCTGCTGCTGGTCCAATTGCTGGCCCATGGGATTCTGTTGCTGATCGGGACCGCCGGTGGCGCCGAATCCACCGTGCTCCTGTGCGGGCTGTTGCGGCTGTGCGCCGGACTCGCCGAAGGCAGGGTAGCTCATGTTCGCGAAGGTTGAGTGGTGAACGTGGATGGAAGAAAAGTTGGTTGGAACCTGAGAAGGAGGTGGTGGTCAGTTGAGTAGATTTTTAAATTGGCGATAGGCCGGATGACGCCAGCGCATGCGCCATGTGAAAGAAAGTGGTGCGCACTCACGTGGTAAAGTTAAGGATGCTCAAGCGATGATCTGGTCGCAGTGACGAGATCAATCAATGGCGCGCGTGAAGGTGTGGGCGTTGCGAGGTGAAGCGACGCAAAGTGAAGCACAAGTAGCCGCTTGTGAACGTGAAGTTGCGCGAAACCGGAATGGGATGATGGTGACGAGGGAATTCGCAGAGCTCGAAACCGAATGAATGGTGGGAGCAGTGTTTCGCAATCGAAGCAAGCAGGCAGGTAAGCAAGCAAGCAAGTCTGTCGGAAGGGAGGATGAATCTGCAACAACACGCGTGAGCCAAGCGTCGCAACGGGTAGTGCAGTGAGAGGGAGGGCGTGTGAGTGTGAGTGGGACAAGAGTAGCAAGGCGTGTGCAAGCCGGTGTTCGGGGTGTGTGCGCTCGAGACGCGGAAGCCTGCGACGGGCCGTGTGGTTGGGCGCAGGACAATGGCTCCGCGGACAGCAACAGGCGTAGTCGCAACGGCGATGCAGGGAGCGAAGTGAAGGATAGGGGGTTTGTGTGAGAGGCTGCGGTGGCGGTGGCGGTGGAGGTGGTGGAAGTGAAGGGATGGAAGAGCTCTGTCATGTGGCCCGGCAGGCTGGACGACTCAAGGAGTTTTGCGCCGTATGGTTGCGACGCCCAGCAGCTGACGGCGATGCGATGGTGATTCCGCAGCGGGCTGAGCTGAGCTGCATCGATGATGTGCGGACAAGGATGTTTTGAGCCGCGTTCGATCGCCTCCCGACCCGCCGGGTCCCAGTGTGTAAATGAAGCATTTGGTGCTGGGGGCGGTGCTGGTGCTGGACTGAGCGGATGCTTGCTGTCGCCATCGCCTCTGAGCTATCGGTGTATCGCCGCCGCCATTGAGAGTAGCGCGCGCATCGCGGAGCGAAGCGAAAAGAGACGATGCACAGCAGCCAGGCCAAGCACCGAGCACACGAGGCAAGGAAGGATGGTGATGATGATGATGATGATGGGCACATGCACTTACCGAAAGACTTAACCGCAGAATGCAGGAACGCGGCAGGGACAGGTCAAGTAGTAGTCAGGTAGCTCAACTCCTCGCACGGAACGCCGGGGGCAATTGCAAGCAAGCAAGCAAGCAATGAGAGCGGAAAACGGGGATGCGAACGAGACGGCGCGGAGACTAGAACTTGATGGTGGTAGGAGGGAGGAAAGGAGAGGAGAGAGAGAAAGGAACCCGTGGCGATGATAGAAAGAAACCCGCCGAAGGGCAAACCACGCGCGCGCGCCAGCCAAGAGCGGGCAACATCGTAGCCAACAAGACACACCAGAGCAGCATCACACACACACCACACTACGTCGGTCCCAGAGAACCTGAACCTACACCACGAGCTGCACGGCATCTCACCCTAGACCTACCCCGCGCCTGTTCAGTGAGATGAGGGCTATTACCGTCCACTAGAGCTACTGTACCTTACTCCTACCAGAGACGGAGACGAGAGCGAACGTTTGTCAATTACCTTGCCGTAAGAGCTCAGCTCCTGGTCTGGCCGATCTGACATCACGTGTCGTTTACTGTACATTGGATGTAGGGACGTGTCTCGAAGGCTGGTACATACCTTAAGTAGAGTGCATGCTGTGTATACTGTAATACACGCTGCCTGTTTTCGCTATCATCACCATAACCTTTCATATCCCCTCCCATAGCCATCCATAAACCAACTTTCCCTCACCCATCTCCTCCCTTCAACCCAATCTCTCCCGTTGAAACCTCCCCGGAAGAGATCTCGCATCGCGCACCCGCACGCCCCTAATAACGCCCACGCCCAACCTATATCTGCCCACGACCGCTGCGAATATCGACCCTACTCCGATCGATTCGGGGGCACACGGACTCGGGATTGAAGTCCGACACCCAACTGACTAACAAGCACGCACGCACAACAATGGCAATGTTGGTCCGAATTGCATTTGCGGCATATTCGTCAGATGAGTATGTCTCACTCTTCGGAAATTAACAAAGGCTTTGGCTGCTTACGCCTGGTGAGGTGGCTCATGTTGGTGGAAGTTGGGAGATTGTGGGAGTGTCACTTCAAATCACGCATGCTCGAATCGCGAGCTTGAACACGAATACCAGTTAATTGTTAAAATGTATCATCTTTGACATGTTTCCTGTAGAGCTAGCTCAATAGACACAACTGTTCGTCGCACAACACGAGCGCCATCAGTTCGACAAGACGCACATGATAGGAAGCCTGAGCACCAGGAGAGATGCAGAGAAAGCAGGTTGATGATCACTTGAGAATTTCCGCAAAAGACAAACCCCAACTTTCTCAGTCCTGCCTCACTCCGCCACGCTCTGCCAAAAGTTCAAAGGGGGCCCAAAAAAACAAGGAAATCGCACGACCCATGTGAGAGCGGCTGAGGCCGCATTTCTCCAGCACAGGCGGCGCCGCTGCCATCGTAACACGTTCGATTTGGTGGATTTAAAGGAGTGTATGCATCTACTGCGCAGGCTTGTCGTCGGTGCCAGCAGGTGCGTCGGAGGTGTCCTTGGACTCGGGCTGGCTCTCGGCAGGTGCGGCGGCAGACTCACCCGAAGGCTCGGCCTCGGAGGAGGTCCAGAGGGTCTAGTGAAGGAGTTAGTACGCGGATCATACATCTTGCAGTTGGCAAGTTCAACTTACAAGGTTGTCGCGGAGCAGCTGCATGATGAGAGTGGAGTCCTTGTAGCTCTCCTCGGAGAGGGTGTCGAGCTCTGTAAGAACATTTGGTCAGCGTTGTCCATCATACGTCTCTGCAAATATTCACTCACCAGCAATGGCCTCGTCAAAGGAGGTCTTGGCCATCTGGCAGGCCTTGTCAGGCGAGTTCAAGATCTCGTAGTAGAAGACCGAGAAGTTCAGGGCGAGGCCGAGACGGATAGGGTGGGTGGGAGCGAGCTCAGTGGCGGCGATCTCAGTGGCAGCCTGATAAGCCTCGAGGGACTTGTCGGCGGAGTTCTTGCGCTGGTCGGCCATGGCGAACTCGGCGAGGTAACGGTGGTAGTCACCCTTCCTGTAAGCGGAAATACAATGGTCAGCCTCGCTACAATCATGAAGTATCCAGTTCTCATGATTGACTCACATCTTGTGGTAGAAGACCTTGGACTCGCCGCTCTGGGCAGAGGGGATAAGGTGCTTCTCAAGAACCTCGAGGATGTCCTCGCAGATCTTGCCGAGCTCGGCCTCGATCTTCTGACGGTACTCCTTGATAAGGGCGACCTGGGACTCGTTGCCCTTGCTCTCCTCCTTCTGCTCGATGGAGGTGACGATGCGCCACGAGGCACGGCGAGCGCCAATGACGTTCTTGTAGGCGACAGACAGAAGGTTCCTCTCCTCGACGGACAGCTCCTGGTCGGCAGAGGCGACGGCCTTCATGTTCTCGACCATCTCTGTGGAGAAGGTCAGCAAGCGCATGCGGTGGTCCTTCATTCAGGCTTTCACATACCCTCATAGCGCTCGGCCTGCTCAGCGAGCTTCGCAAGGTAGACGGAGTTCTCGTAGCTCATTGTGGCGGCTTTGCGGGTTTCTACAGGTTTATGGTTAGCCTTATTGATGCTTGTCAAATGCCGCAATCCGAAAGATCGCAGTAGCGCGGGCCTTCAGCGCAGATGTTCTGTCGCGCATAGTGAAAGTGCATGTGTTCAGCTGTTCAGAGGCCCCGACAAGTAGCGCGACGATGTCGGCACTTGCATGTTGACATGGGCGGGCTGTAGGCGTCATGGAGTCGGCTCGAGCGATAGCAGCAGTAGCACAGCGCAACGCAGCGTTTCTCCGTCGACGTGCCATACCCAGAGCTCTTGACACCCGTCGCATTGCCAGGCATGCCAACGACCACCCTGCGACATGTCGTCGTCGTCGTCCAGGGCTGCGGAAGGGCGCTCTTGGCGGACAGGGTTTTGCAGCGGTGAGGGCGGTGGGGCGGGAGAGAGGGCAGTCTTACGTTGGGTGGATGTTGGTAGGAGATGATAGAGCCTTGGGCGATGGCAGGGCTAGCGTGGGAAGGATTGTGTTGTGGTGAGGTAGAGCGGTGGTGGTGTGGTGGACGGGTTTTGGCGGAGTGGTGTGAGTGGCTTCGTGCTTGCTGGCTGGCGAGGCAGTTGCAGTCAAGAAGCACAGCCCGCGCCCGGCAGCAAGCACGACTTGCGTCACACAGAAGTGCCTCACCTCACGCCTCACGCCTCACCGCAACCTCTCAGCCAGCGAGAGTCGACCCCTCGCCTGTAGTGGGGTTAGAATAAGACCGGTCAGAAAAACGGTGCGGCTTCCCAGACGCGCGCACTTCTGTTGACGCCTGTCTGTCGATCCGAGTCTGCTACGTGTATATCGCGTTGCGGCATATGCGATCTGCCTCTTGCAGTGTTGCCCTCTCTCTGCTATTATCACTCATCCATAACTACATCTGTCCCCATCAACAACGAGCCCGGCCTAGCCTCCTCCTCCCTTCCCCCCAAAACCCTGAGACGGGGTGATCCCGGCACAACGCGTGGGTTTAGCTTACCATTCGCGGCGGCCAATGACGGCTCCAGACACGGCGGGCTTAGGATACGCGATGTTTATTTACAGGTCGAAAAGCATATCGCCTTGTGCCATGTGACCAGCAACGCGTGGGATGAAAACAAGAATTCTTCTCTCACCCCGGCAGGCTCCGGAATAACAGCTGGACACTCTGTCTCTCTACAAGCTGAATACGCTGACTGGTAAGGAGTTACAGAGTGAGCTAGCGGCCATCCTGCTTGGGAAATTGCTTCTCCTGTGAGGACCAGAATCGATGAAACATTGCCGCGACTACGTCTTGTTCTATACCAGGAACTGCCAGCGCTCCTCTGAATCTATATGTGTGCTGTTGCTGTTGACTCTCATGTCTACTCTGTACAAAAATGACCATGCCATCCAACCTCATCACTACCTCGTAAAGTCATCCCAGCGAGCATCTCAATAGCTCACTTCAGCATCTCCGCAATGTGAGGGTTGATCTGGTACTTCTTCAACACCTCCCGATCCACACCCTCTGCGCCCGAAACCTGACCAAGGCAGACATCCTTGGGCGCATCACACAGACACTTGAACGGCTTGCCCATGGCCCACTCGGTGGAAGGGTAGAAGAACGAGAGGTCTTCGCCAGCCTTCAGATCGCGGTCCGCAACCACGCGAAGTTCGCCAGCAACGCCATGCTCGCCTGCGGTCGGTACAGGTTCTCCTTCGCGGATCGGATATTCTGTAGCTGAAGGGTATTTGCCGTCAGGGCCGGGCGAGACCATGCGGAATTCCACGTTGGGCGCGCAGGAGTGGTTGATGTAGAGCATGGGGCTGTTTAGCTCGATGTGTGAGTTGGGTCCGGTCTGGACTGAGGACCACGCGGGCTTCTTCAGTGGTGTGTGAGTAGTGATATAGGCGATGAGCTGGCCTGCTTCAAGGTCGACCTTGGCGCGGAGTGAATTTGACAAGCCATCTTCTCCGTGGGAGTGGTAAGTGAAGTACTTGTCGAGGCCTAGCGAAGTGATGGGGTAGGCCGGTTCTGTCTTTCCCTGGGAGGGATCAACGATGTCGCCGTTCATGAAAGGAGCCATTGTTGAGTTAGGCAAGTGTGGAAGTTGATTGGGATATCTACCTTTCACAATCCTCTCGAGGGTGGGTGAGGGCTTTATGGCATCTTTTGGAATGCTGCGCTTGGCGCCTGGAGGCCTCTGCGTTCACTGCAGAACCCGGCAAGTGTGGGCAACGACGTACGTGGACGAGCGGATGCTAGGATAAGTTACTGGGCAGAGTGGATTCAGGCATGTGGAGGAGGCAGCCAGAGCCAGAGGGCTGTGCCCCGCAGCCACAGTGAAGGTCGTGTCGGTTATGTACGCATGGCAAAGACATGAAGTCGATGATCAGCTCAGTGCCGTCGGCATTGCTTAAGCTTAATGTTGCAGCTTCCTATCTTGTTTGGAAACTGTCGCGTGTTTATGAACACTTCTCTTGGGTGTTTGCTTGGTATACAGCATCGATAGACCGAGGCAGGGAAAAGCAAACTGGTATAGCGATGATGGGGAAACTTCCATTCACGTGGGGGACACATGCACGTGCGTCTTTCGACAAAGCCGAGACCGAGGTGGTCGACGGAGTGAGGTAATCGTCGGTTCTGGTGCGGCAGTGCACCTTCACCAGTGGATGTATGTCAGAACTGACTAGATAATGCTGGATTCCTGATCCAAGACCCAATGAAGGTGCAAATTATCGACCGGAAGGTGACATCCTGGCGTCCAGACACTCAGATACAATTTTAACAGTGGCCGCACCAGACACATGGCCAACACTCCTGATTACAATTAGGAAGGCGTGTCTTCGGCGCTATGTGATGGCGTGTATGTAAACAGTCATGTGGCCGAGATGCGTATGTTCAATGCTCCGTAGTGGAGGCTGGTCTCGACCTGAACGATCACGTAGAGATCTTCTTCGGCCGTAGCAGCCATCGAATGGTCAGAACATGCGAGGAATGATACGTGTCAGAGAAGATTCTGAGCTGCACGGGATGTGATATTGATTGATAGGAACTTCGGTCCATCCGTGTACAGAAGAGAGAATACGACAGCTACCTTATGTACCTCGTCGCTGCCGTACGTATACTTAAGGCTGTGGCATCCTGAGCGATCTTCTCTGTGTGCTAGTACGATACTAGGCTACAGACGATTGACAAGTCAGGTGGCCATTGAGATACTATAGGTACCAACAAAGCGATAAACATGTATCATCAAGTATAGAGATCGAACTATCTTGCTCGCCATTGAGAACGAGACTTAGCGTACACAAACTTCAGCACAGCACGAACGCGACCCTCCGCAATTCGAGGTGAGGTTTGCGCTAGTCCAAAGTGTAACAAGATCGTCCAGCAGTCAATAAACAATCGGATTGACCAACAAACGAAACAGCACTGCACAACACTTCACCGACCAAACAATTGCCCCAGCATAGCCACTAACGGCTACCTGCTGCCAACAATGGACAGCGAGTCACTGCGGACCGCGTCCACATACCTGAACAACCTCCTCCTCGCTCGCGGCCTCCTACGCAACGGCGCCGACATCGATTTTGTGCGGCCCTCACGCGAGTCTCGCGCACAAATCATAAACCTCGTTCACGACCTTGTACTCCGCTCGGATCGCGACAAAGACCGCAATGAACACCTCTCTTTCACTTTACGCGGATTGCGTGCCGAAGACACACGAAAGGACGCCGAGGTCGAGCGGCTAAGAGTTAAGGGCGAAGAACATGCAAGAGAGGCCGTGCAGGCGCGGACCGCCGAGCGTGTTGCGAAGGACGAGGCCAAGAAGGTCGAGAGGAATGTCAAGGGCCTACAAGAGCAGGTGGCTAGACTGAAGACTGCACTTGCGCAAGTCCGGACACAGTGCGCGAACGACGTCAAGAAGAGAGATCTTGAGCTTGCCAGGTTGAAGGCACACCTTCAGGATCAAAGGAGAGGCAACAGAGCTGGCGTCGTAGCGCCGAGCATGGCACTCAGTGGCAGTGGGAGACGACAACATGAGGGCTCCTCGAAAGACTTAGGAGACCCGGAATACAGCTTGAAGCAGGAGACGACGGCTTTCTTGACGCAGCTTAGTCAGAGCTTGAGCGACGAGAACGACGGATTGATTGGACTACTGCGCGAGGCGCTCACAACAATGAAAGAGCTGCTCGGACTGCCAGCCAATACGCAAGTTATGGCCGACAGCGCGATTGGCAGTCGTGGGAGTGGTGATGAGATTGCAGACGGAGGGCATAACATCGTTCAGGCGCTACCAACATCGTACGAGACTCTGGCGGCCGAGCTTGACAACACTCTTTCGCATCTCAGAAAGATACTTACGAACCCAAACTTTGTGTCTGTGGAAGAGGTTGAAGTACGAGACGATGAGATTGTGCGATTACGACAAGGTTGGGAACACATGGAAAAACGCTGGCGAGATGTGCTTTCCATGATGGATGGTTGGCGACGACGCATGGACACTGGCGAGACGCTGCGACTGGAAGACTTGCAGCAAGGCATGGGTCTGGTCTCACCTGTTCGAGACGAGCAGCATGTACGAGGGGAAGACTACGAAGACCCAGACCAAAGCTTCGTCGATGGCGATATGAGCGAGATCCAACTGCCCAACGATGATGTCGACATGGACGAGCCGAGTCTGCGCATGGATGCACCTCATCTCTCTGGCAGCCTGGCGGTTTTGAGTGCGTCGAAACGAAAGCGGAACATCTTGGAGCCACCTGCGTCGTTCGATCTTCGCCCACCTGGGACGGTGCAACGATCAAATGCAAAGGCAAAGACAGCAGAATCGTCACGCTCAAACTATGGCAACGAGCAGGATCCTGAGCTTGAGCAAGATGTTTTCAGCGAGCAGCCTTCTGAGGTGCGAATGACACTGCACGAGAAGCTGGACGCTGTTGCTCGTGAAGCGGCCAACGCTCAGACTCGTAAGCAGGACAGTATGCCCGCTCTCGATGGGGCAGCTGACGAAAACGATGAGCTGCAAGACGATGATACCCTGGGCCAGATAGTGAGCCCGGTGAGGAAAACGAAGATCCGAGGGAGAGCCAAGAGGAGAAAGAGCACTCTCAGCCGAGAAGAGCTAGCGGAACTCCTCGCTGTCGGAGACGAGGAGTAGGATCTGGTGCTTGCACGATGAGCTCCTGTTGCCACGAATGCGTACCTCTTTTGGATGTGCAGACGACTGTATTTTATATCGATCACTATTAATTACCTTCATGATCAAGCCATTACATTCTTCATCCCCCAATCGATCGCTCGTTCAAGCAAGATTCCATGTGGAGTCTCTTGCTCAGTCTCGAGATGCAGCGACAAAAGAGGTAGGCAAGCGAGCCCTTGTGCTACCTTTGGCCATTCGAAGCAAGGTTTGGCCTAATTCTGGTCACTTCCCAGAGCCGATCGTGCACTCTCCCGCATGCTCATGGGTACCTCCAGAGTTGACTTCAAGCTGTCATCCGGGATCATTGATATTGCCTTGCGCATAGACGCTGACACCAATGCACGCTTGGTATGTGTGGACTAGCAGCATACATGCACATGTGCGGGCAACGGCCAAAGATAACAACAACAACGAAAGGTGTGCTGCATGCAAGACATCACGCCCTGATCCTTGCAAGAAGTTCAGCTTCCACATGCGCTGCAAACTCTCACTGGGCGAGCAGAAAGTGGGGCGTTCACGCCGCCAGCCAATAAGCAGCATCTTCTAACCGCGAACCTCACGCCTCCATCTGCACACACTCACACCTCTGCTCACCACCTGCCGTCTGCCCCGTCGTCGCCGTCCACTCGAGGTTAGCTGTTAGCGCTGGCATGCGGGCTTCCGATAGTCGCATTGCACTGCAGCGACGGCGTACCTGTTCAGCCTGCCATCTCCTCCCCCCATCTGCACAAAGCATAAGTATACCAGCCCATGGCGCTCTTGCGCTCTCTTCTCTTTTCTCTCCAGCAAGCCTGTCAATCTCAAGAGCTGTTTCTTAGTTACGCACTTTTTTTATTCCTCTTTTTTATTCCCAAGGGCCTGGTGCTCGTTGTTCATACTCTCAAACTAATAATCCACCCTACCAAATAGCATTACCTGTCGCCGGTCGACATTCCATCAGAATCACAAAAATCAAAACAACCAACACGCTACTAATCAGCTCTTCTTGCCCGCTCAATATTCCGTAACCCCAATATTAACCGACAAAATACCAAACGTCAAACAATCATAATGGCCGCCGTCCAGCTCAACTTCACTCTCCGCACTTCCGCCCACTGCAAGTCCGTCCACTTGCTCGGCTCCTGGGACAACTACAACGGACAACTCCCGCTCTCCAAGGATGCCAACAAGGCTGGTGGCTGGAAGGGCACTTTCCGCTTCCAGGGCAAGACCTTGAAGCAGGGCCAACGCTACTGGTACTACTACATCATCGACGGCTACCACGTCTCGCACGATCCCGCCCGCGACTCCGTCGTCGAGCCCACCACTGGCCGCAAGCTTAACGTCCTCGACATTCCCTCTGGCAAGCCCGCCGCTGCTGCCACCGAGAAGGCCGTCCGCTCATCCCGCCGCGTGTCTGATGTACCAAAGGGCCGCTCCCTCAGCCCGTCCCAGATCAAGTCCCCGAAGCCCCAGAAGCCCCACGCCAGCGCCGCTCTGCGTTCTGAGACCTTCGCCGGCCCGACTGTCGAGCAACTCGCCGCCAGGTTCGCCGCTGCATCCGTCGAAGATGAGGATTCCGAAGAGGATTCTGAGGAGGACTCCGACTCTGACTCCGACTCCGACGTCCCATCTCTCACTTCCCGCAGCTCTGGCTCCAGCACCCCGTCTTCCATCTCCAGCACTTCCTCTTGCTGCACATGCGAGCGCTACGGCATCACCCGCGCCGGCGCCCGCGTCAAGCTCGACTGCGGTGGCTCCCGCTGCGGTTACTCCGACTCTTCTGAGTGCTCCTCCGAGTCTGAGGATGAAGTCAAGGTACAGCGCGCCACCCGCCGCCAAGGTGTCGTCGTCCGCAAGTAGACGCTACCTGCTGCCGAGCTGCACCGATCAATTTGCCGTTCTCACAGCAAACGGAGTGCACGCTCGCGAAGACAACATTGCAGAGATTCGAACCCAACCGACCATGGTCGCCCGTTCATTTCATTTCCCGCCTATTGTTTGGCTGATATTCTGTCCACCCTGGAGTCGCTCCTTTCCCGAAATCGCAAGGCTTGCAGCTGGTCTGCTCGCTTTCGTGTTACGGAGCCTCCGAACCAGGCTGTGCGCATCGCACGCCTGTTAATCCGGCAATGAAAGCCGCGCTTCGCTGCTTCGCGCGAAGACCAGCGGCTCGATATGGGAGGATGAAGAAGGTATGGGGAGTTTGCAGGCTACAGAATGTTGTGAGTAGGCCTGTAGGCAGGGCATTGATGGAGACATGCCTGGTTGACAAGGATGGGTACGATGCCTCCTCCGTTTGAAGAAGCTCGTCTAGCCCAACGTTAGCAGCACTGAGAGACGATAGTGATCTGAGGTGAATCGTTAGGTCGGAGCGAGACCTAGACATAGCTTAGCTAAGTTCAGTTCAGATCAAAATCAAAACGTCGTCGACAAGATACATATGCTTTTCCCTATCTGTTACACAATACTTGCTCTATGTTTTCCAAAAAAAAATTCTAAACCTGATCGTTGTGAGGTGAGATTCAATACTTCAGAAGCCGCGGCCTGCGCTGACTTTTCTGGTTACACCACTCCTTTCCCACCAAATAAAACCAATCGCCCTCTTACTCACAAGGCCTCTCGAGCCCCAGTGTTCAACCAACATACCCGGCTCAAATCTCAACTTCTAGCTGTTCCACAGATTTCATAGCATGGTCCCGTTTTCTCAGCTGCCGAGTCTGTCCAAGGAAGATTGACAAATCATGTCGCGTGAAAGCAGCGTTCAGCTGAAGCACTTTTTGGTTTTGGACCACATGTCAATCCCTGCCCTGTTGTCGTGGAGACCCGAATGCACTTTTCCAATGCATTCATGCTCGCAGCTGTCGTGCTTTGAACCCAGCGTGGTGGATATCACACTTCCCGCTTCCAGAGAGAGCCGATTGGAGGTTGATGCTGTTGGTGGTGAAGAGTTCCTCTGCTGCGCGCATGTCGCTCGCATGCGTAGCCAACGAAGACGGTCTTTTCTTGAACGCTGTGAGGGTAGGCATCAGCAAAGATCTTTGGATGTCTCACCGAGAATATAGGTTGAACTTACCCGTGGTGTCTCTGTGCTCTTGCTGGACACGGATCGACTGCGTGGCGGTAGTATATGCATCGGCAGACTGAGAAGCGCTCGATGATCTGGATGCACATGATGCGCAGTGGACGGTGATTCAGAGTGAGGTTGAATCGAACAAGAATAAGCACGCTGGAACGCTGTACACTGATAAATAAAATACAAACGCTGAAGAACACAAAGCAAGATGATGCTGAGAGAATGGCAAGTTACGACTTAGCTTAAAACGAGAGCATGTGGCGAATATATAGCGAAGCTCCCATGACAAGCTGTACAGTCTACATCGCGATGACTGTTAGCTGCGAGAGAAGTACCATGTGAGATTGCGTGCGGCTTCTAACGGCGTTGGTAGCTAGATCACATTGTTATAGGTTGGAGCAGCGTTCACAGCCATACCGGTTTCGGTTCAAGATCATGGTGCGAAAGCGTGCATCAACTTCAGAAGAACGTACGACGTTGCCTTCGCTGTCAGATGACAAGACCTGGTTCGAAAGTCGTCCAAACAGAAGTGTGATGTCGATCAGATCACAGGTAGGGCGCGCACTCGCAGTGACCCAGCAGCAGCTACCGTACTGCACAAAACGCTGTGATTGCTTCTAGCTCCAACACTAAGGCCATAGAGCCATCCTGAAGCGTTTGCCCGTTGTGTGCGAAGTGAGAGGCTGAACAAGCTGGCTTCTCGATTCGTTCGCTACAGTTCGTCATCCATCGAGGCTGGGCGATCCCAGCTTGCAGAAGTCATTGAGACGCCGCGGAGCCGGTACTGTAAGATCCGGGATCCACGGAGAAGCGCTCGGCTCACGTGTTCCTGGTCGATGTGCTGCGGTCCTTATCTGTCAGCGCCGGTGCCTTGGTAGCCGGCTTGTCTGACAGCGCGATTACAAAGGCGGTATGCGATGTTTGGCTTTCGCTTGGACGCTGTCAGCTATGACGACAGGCATTGATCGAGAATCGTTCACTGAAGAAGCGATTCAATCGCTTTGTTGAAGCAGCGTTGACGGTTGTTTAGTACGATCAAATCGCTAAACCGGGTACGATGAAGGATCTAGTTTACACGTGAGAAAGATCCATACATACCGAGGTGCAAGGTGCGAGCTCCATAGGGTGAAGTAGCTTTACGACTGTCGAATGAGAAGCACATGCTTCGATGTTTCGTGCATGAACTCCAGGCGGCAGGATCCAAGCGAACGTCCAATGGCGTTGGGGACCCGACCCATTACCACTTTTTGTCACCGCACATGTGGCAAAGCAGACAGACAATGACCTCACGTGTATTTGCATAAGGCTGACTATGCGTTGAGAAGAGTTTCTCGGCGACGGGCATAGTAGGTGCGATGCCTGCGTTTATCTTCAAGAGAGATTTGTACAAGGCGTCGACAAGCATTTGTGGAAGATACGTATGGCTGACCATTTGATGCAGAAGCCATAGATTTGACAACGCACATCGGGTGAGAATCAAGGCAGAACATCTGGATTGACAATTCCATGGAAATCATAATTCAATTCGCTAAATGCTGAGTTGTGTATAGATACGTACACGATCATGTGAACGCGTTCGCTGGTTGTGTGGCGACAGGCAGAATGTACCGAAATCATTGCAGCTCAAGCTTCGTCCTGAACATGCGAAACGCGAGTGCACCTTCACTGTGCCGACACATCTCCGTTCACCTCCTTTGCCTTCTCCTCTTCCTGGGGAGGCGGTGCCAACGACTTCATAGGCGCTGGGTTGAGGACGCCTGCCGCGTCAATGAGAGGCGCAGCCGGGTTCAGCTCCAGCCCGAAGCCAGGTTTGTCCAGCTCGCTGATGTCAAGGTAGCCCTTGGTGGGGATTGGCTCGTTGCTGAACAAATTGCCAAACACAGGGAGCACGCTGCGACCATCAGGAGAGTTTGCGAGGTACTCCTGGAAGGGTGAATTGGCTTGTGAGACGACGAAGTGGTAGCTGTACGGACCGCTCGCGTGAGGGACCACGGGCAGATCGTAGGCCGCGGCCATGGCTGAGATCTTGAGCAGTTCGGTCAAGCCGCCGACCCACATCACGTCGGGCTGGAGGATGTCGATGTTGCGGCCCTCAATCAGCTTGCGGAAGCCGTAGCGTGAGTATTCATGTTCGCCGGTGGTGAACTTGATCGTAGGGTGTGCGCGCTTGATCAAAGCAAAGCCGTCAACGTCGTCGGGAGAGAGCACCTCCTCCCACCAGTCGATGTCCAAGCTTTTGCACTTCTCTGCCAATTCGATGATGTACGGGACGTTCAAGCTCATCCAGCAGTCGACACGCAGAGGGAAGTCTGGGCCAAGAGCCTCGCGGTGGCCCTTCAGGTACTCGTAGTTCTTCCTTAGGCCTTCGCGGCCCTCAGCGGCGCTGTATGGTAGGGCAACCTTTGCTCCATTGAAGCCCATATCTCTTGCTGCTGTCGGCTGGGGTCCAGTGCAGTAGAAGTCAAGTCGGTCGCGCGTGGTGCCACCGATCATCTTGTAGACGGGCTCGTTACGGATTTTGCCTTGGAGATCCCAGAGTGCGAGATCAATCACGGAGATGACTGCAACTGGCAGACCCTTGCGGCCGTAGAACATGGAAGCTCTGTACATCTGTTCGAACAGGTTGTTGGTGTCTCTGGGATCTGGTGCGATTGTTAGCAAGGTCATTTCCATATCTTTAAATGGCGTAACACATACCAGCACCGATAAGGAAACGCTTGAAGTGCTCCTCGGTCAACCAACAGGCTGGTGGGCCACCAAAGCCAGTCGCGAAACCCTTGGATCCATCTGTTGCCTCAATCTCAACGCAGAAGGAACCCAGAACGTTGATGCCGAAGTCTGTTCTCGATTTCTGGTACTGAGGGTAATGTGACATGGGCGTTGCGATCTTGGAGTCGATCAACCAGTGGCCACCTTTGACATTGTGGTAGTCGCCGCCGGATCCTACGCCTTGGATCAAGAATGTCTTGATTGCCTTGATCTTCGGAAACGACTTTACGCCGCTTGTGGTAGAGGACATTCTCTGAATTGAAGACAATGCCTGGGTCTTGCTCGATCAGTGGTTTGGGCAGCTCTTTGAGTTTTGGGGTATTGGACAATGGGTATGGGTAAATGGTAGGGCAAACAGAGCAGTCACAGTTGAGGAAACAAGAAAGATACTTAGGAAATACAGTAGAGGAATTAGCCGGGTAAGTATACTTTTTGAGGCAGCTATTAGATCGGCCACCTACCAAAGACCGAGACTCGCGAGAGCGCCATTGTTCGGTGGTGTGGAATCCCGTCCATACGCAGCTGGCGCCTCGGTAGTACTGGGCGTCCAGTGGGAACTTGGCGTGTTGTGGCGGGGAAGCTGTTTGGAATAAGACCGAGCCATGCGCCAGCTCGGTTCCTTTTCTCCCGCCCCCGACCCTGCACCAACGATGAACCACAACGAGGCCGACAATTCGCCCGCCAACGATGCCGAGCATGCTGAGGAAGAAGCATGGAGCGGCGAGGATGACGCTTCAGACAACGATGGAGCTGATACCTCCGGCAAACGCAAGAGACAGCGACTATCGAGGCCGCTCAGCGTCTCATGTGAGCTCTGCAAGTCACGAAAGGTAGCTTGCCATTCCATCTCTTGAGATCAATGCCAGTATATGATGGAAAGAACATATGAGATGTGTCATCGCCTCTGAAGTCGAGCTCACCATGAAGAATAGGTCAAGTGCGATCGTGGGCATCCTCGATGTGGCTGGTGCCAGAGGAACAACGCGACTTGCGAGTATAGAGAACGCAAGAAGCCTGGATTGCGCGCAGGTGAGTGACTAAGTCTAATTTCTGGGCGAAAGATGGCACCATCTCAGTCGAAGGGGCGTGGTTGAGTCGCGATGTGTGGATTGATACGCTATAGTCTCTGGAAGTACTTGAGCCTCTTTGCATCGCGCTCTCCATTATCCAGAAACAGCCTTAAAACATCTGGTCGAGAATACATCTCGCTGCCCTGGGGAATGAGACAGTTGCGCGATGGTAGCTTACCGTCTCAATCGCAGGCTATGGTAGAGAGTTGGAAACGCGACTTGGTAAGTCAATAAACTTCCGGTACTCTCGAAATATCGAAGGCGATACAATCTATCGTGCCAACTGGAACAAACAGAGAACCAGAAGCTAACACCGCCCAGACAAGTTGGAGGGCGTGTTGCAAACGCAGCAAACTCTACTCCAACAACTGACAAACCACATCTCTGGCCACTCTCCCGGCAATCATCACTCACCACATAGTGTGGCTTCTCAGCAACATGTACCTCAAGCTGAGGCTGCGTTATACATGCAGACAGCAGCCATGTACCCTGGAAACCAGCAAAATGCCTCTTATCAACAACAGGCTCAAAATCGCAACTCGTTGCCATCAGTCCAGATACCTGCACCTCCCACAACATATGCAACCAGCAACGCTCCGCTGGAGTCGCCTAGCTTGAATATCTCATCAGCCGCACAAGGTGGACTCAATTTAGGGCCAAGCTCCGTCACCCAGGATCAAGACTTCCCTCCATATGATCTTTTGTACGCTCTTACGGATCTCTATTTCAAACATGTCAATACCTGGTGTCCTATACTGCACAGGCGAACTACGTTGGACTCGTTGTTCGGATCATCTGCTCTCGAGGAAGCAGATCGAATCCTGTTGCATGCGATTGTAGCAACTACACTGCGCTTCTCGACGGATAGCAGACTTACACCTCAGCTCCGCGAGAGATACCATGCAGCATCGAAGCAGAGAGTTCTTCTCTATGGACTCGAAAATAGCTCGGTGAAAGCGCTGCAGGCTCTAGTCATCCTCGCACTGGACATAGTTGGCAGCTCGAATGGCCCACCTGGATGGAATCTTTTGGCGTTGATGGCCAGAAGCGTAGTCCAGCTTGGCTTGGCAGTCGAGACCACGTCTTCCTCGGTGGCGCCGGTGTACCCATCTATCTATACGCTCCGCGCTATGGTGCTTCCAGAATCGAACTCGTTTGTTGAAGACGAGGCACGACGAAGGCTCTTCTGGATGATTTACCTGCTTGATCGGTACGCCACACTCGCAACTGCATTCGAATTTGCATTGGACGACAAGGAAATCGACCGCAAGCTTCCTTGTCGGGACGATTTGTGGGCCCGCAATCAGCCTGTTGAAACTCGATGGTTCCAGCCTCCTGATCGTGCCGAGTATCACGCCGATATACCAGACAATCTCGGCTCCTTTGCCTACTACATCGAGGTTTTGGGCATACTGTCGGAGATTCACCGATTCCTCAAGAAACCCGTGGACATTGGCGCTCTGTCAGATGTCGAACAATGGCAGCAGCAATACCGACAACTCGATAGCAAACTCAACGCCTGGAAGTTTAGCCTGCCTAGCGAACATGGCAACCTATCTCGACTGTTCGATGCAAACAGTAGCAGCAAGATAAACTGTATCTGGATCATGTTACACATCACATATCACACGTAAGTACCCCTCTCTAGTCCAAATCAACAATTACTAACACATCAGCCACCCAGCACCGTAATAAGACTCCACTCCTCCGCCGCCTACCCAACAACCCGCTCCCCCATCTTCACCCCCTCCTACAGCGCCAGCCAGCGCTGCCACTCCGCCGTCGAAGACATCTGCACCCTGTGCAACTACGTCCGCAACAACGACATGCTGACCAAACTCGGCCCGCCCTTCGCTTTCAGCTTATGGGTCGCCGCCCGCCTCCTGCTCGTCCACGGCTCCACCATCGACCACCAAGTCAACCCCGCCATCCACCCCCTCGTCGAGACCTTGCGCGAAATGGGCTATTATTACGACGTCGCCCAGCGCTACGCCGTCCTCCTCGCGCGCGTCCTGGAAGAATACCACGACAGCGAGCGCGCGCCGCCCGGCGCCAACGGCGTGCGCGAAACGCCTTCGACTGTTAGGATATTGGCGGATATGCGCCGCTGCGCGTACGATCTTGACTTCCTGATCTCGCGGCAGCCCAAGCCTGTCAATGCGAAAGTGAACGCCATTACTCCGGCGAGGACGCCGGCGCCGAATGAGCTCGAGTATCTTGACGTTTTCGACTTTTTCAATATGCCTCGCTTGCCTTTCTCGGCTGGTCCGGAAGCTGCGCTTGGTGCTACTACGGGGAATGGCAATGGCAATGGGAGTGCGGGTGGTGGTGGCGAGTATCAGGGCTTGGAAGGGATTGGGAACAATGAGTTTAACATCACGAATTTTATGTATGATGCGAACTCGGACTGGTTCGTGAAGAACACGGGGCAGTGAGTGGGGAGGTGATATGTTTGGTATGGCTATCATACAATTTCGCAAAGGAGAGATTAATGTTAGATGGACGGAACCACGGATGAAACGCGTTTTGACAAAAGCTTTTTAATCTTGAACTTCTCTGTAGCATATTTTCTCATTACGGCGCAAATTTCACATGAATCTCTTTCTCTATCCCCAAAATACAACAACTTTTCCCTTCCCTACTGCTTACCATTCTTAGCCAAGAACTCCAAACGGATCTCAACAGCCCTCCTGTGAGCCTCCAACTCCTCAACCTTAGCTAGCTGCATGACCGCGCCGCCCACATTCTTCAAACCCTCCGACGTAAGGTGCGAGCTAGTAATGTGCTTGACATAGCTTCCCAAGTTAACACCAGAGTACTGCTTAGCATAGCCGTACGTCGGCAGCGAGTGGTTGACACCCGCGCTGTAGTCGCCCACAGACTCGGGCGTCCACTCACCGACGAAGACGGAGCCGGCGTTGAAGACCATCTCGCGCACGGCGACGGGGTCTTCGACTTGCAGAATCAGGTGCTCGGGGGCGTAGAAGTTGGACAATTCCATGGCGTGCTGCATGTCTTTGACGAGCAGGGTGACGGAGTGGGCGATTGCGCCGCGGACGATGTCGACGCGGGGCAGGGCGATGGCTTGGTTGTGGAGTTCGTCGTCGATGGCTTGGAGTTGGGCATCGGTGAGGTCGACGGCGATGAGGATGACTTGGCTGTCTACGCCGTGCTCGGCTTGGGACAACAGGTCTGAGGCGACGAAGGCTGGGTTGGAGGTCTTGTCTGCGATTACGAGGACTTCGGATGGGCCGGCGGGCATGTCGATGCTGACGGCGGCGGAGGTGTCGTTGGAGACGATCATCTTTGCGGCTGTGACGAACTGGTTGCCGGGGCCGAGAATCTTGTCAACCTTGGTCACGTTCTCGGTACCGTACGCCATGGCGGCGACAGCCTGTGCTCCACCTGCGAGCACGATGCTCTCAGCGCCAACCTTGTGAGCGACGTAGACGATCTCAGGGGTGACGCTGCCGTCAGCACGAGGAGGTGTGGCGAGGACAATGTTCTTGCAACCAGCGACCATGGCGGGAACACCAAGCATGAGGGCAGTGGAGGGCAAGACAGCAGTGCCACCAGGAACGTAGAGCCCAACACGCTCGATAGGGCGAGCAAAGCGTGAGCATACGATACCGGGCATGGTCTCTACCTCAAGAGGCTTCTCGTCCTTCTGCGCAGCGTGGAACTTGCGGATGTTCTCGTATGAGATGTCGATTGCCTCGATCGTCTCGGGCGAGAGCTGCATAAGACTCTCGGGGAAGGGCGCCTTGAGGACTGGTGATGTGAGGCTGGTGGCCTTCTCGAACTTGTGAGTGTAGCTGAGAAGTGCTTTGTCGCCGCCCTCGCGAACCTCCTTGATGATGGGGTTTACAATACCCATGATCTTCTCGGTACTGCGCTGGGAGGGACGCTGGAGGACCTCTTGGACCACTTCGGGCTTCTCCTTGGTAGTATCATAGCGGCGCATCTCAATCCTTCCCTCCTTGCTGAGACCTGTGGGGTCTTCTTTGCTCTTGGGCTTGGACTCTGCTTCGCGAATCTCCTCCTTCTTGAGTTCGCCGTTGGTCTCCGTAGCTGCACCATTGACGCCAAACTTGGCCGCATAAGGACCCTTTGCGTCGCCCTTTCTCCTCTTGACCTTCACGCTCTTTGCATCCAGGTTGCGCTCAATGTCTTCCAGTGAGACACCAGCAGCAGTAGCTTTGGTGAGAGCAAAGTAGAGCACATCTGCAGCCTCCGCGGCAATGTCTTCCTTCGAAGTAGCCTCGCAAAGCTCTGCGGCCTCCTCCATGATCTTGGCGTTGAGCATCCTAGAGTCGCTGAACAGACGAGCAGTGTACGAGCCCTCAGGTGCCGATCGCTTGCGGCTCTGGAGAGTCTTCTGCAGCTTAGATAACCCGCGGTACTCGCCAAAGCAGCTGGAAGTCTGCAAGTGGCAAAAGCCGTGGCCCTGCTGACGAGCAGTCACACGCAGACAGTCGCTATCACAGTCGAAGTCCATACGCACAAGCTCTTGCCAGTCACCACTGGTGTCACCCTTGCGCCAGAGGCCGCGCTTCCTGCTGTGGTAGACACCACGGCCACATCTTAGACTCTCTGCCACGCTTTCCTCGTTGCTGTATACCAATCCAAGTGCGATTCCCCTCTCGTCCGTGACCAATGTCGTCAAAAGCTCGTCCGGCCTGTCGCTCTTCGCCTTTGCCAGCAGCACACGCGCAACGCGGATCTGACCCTCTGATGACTCCGCGGCGGTGGTCAACTGTGGTGCAGGGATGATTGGAACGGCACCCAGCTTTGACAGCTCGACGGCATCGTGCTCTGAAATCTGTGTCTGGGACACGTAGACTGGTGGGCGCTCGCTTCCAAGCTCTTTCAGCAGGCTTCCGACAGTGCCGGCGTCTGCGATGTTGAGGTGAATGGCGTATGAAGTTCCGTCCAAGATCGAGCTAGCATCTCCGGTCGGTCGAATGACTATTCTGCTAGAGTCCAGGTTGGACAATTTGGTGAGGCTCGACAATTGAGTGCTGGAAACGAAGACCTTCGCAGCGCCGCCGTCAAGAAGGTCGACAACATCCTGCTGCTCCTCAAGGGCTGACACGTCCAGGTAGATGGGTATGCGGGCGACAGTCTCCTTCAGAAGCGCAAAGGCCTGGTCGAGGGTGGCAGCGGTTGCTTGGGCAAAGAGGCCGCCGGTGTAGGCGAGTTCCTTCGCTTGGTCGATCTGGCCGTCGCCGGTGTATGTGCTGAGGTCGATGGCGGCGAGGAAGGGAGGGAGGTGCTCGGCCTTGGCCTGTGGTAGTGCTTGGGTAGCCATGATGTGTGTGTGCTGTGTTGTGTTGTGTATTGGTGAACAAAGCACTGCTAATAATGGTGGCAGATGTATTGGCGGGCAGCTGAGTCAATGGCCCGAAAGTCGGCTTGTCATGTCATCATATCGCCTCTTTTTTCTCCCACCAAGCGAACCAGGGTCTGCCCTAACGAGATGAGATGAGACGATCGGCGGACGTGCTTCTTCGAGAAAGCCTCCATTCGCGTGGCCGTCTTAATATAATTCAATATCAAATTCCAAATATTATTGCAATGCCTCGTTGCATACCATGACTCTATGAGGCGTCTACGCCTTCCATCTGATGTTCGCCGCAAAGGTCTCTCGACCAGCATGGCGCTGCCGCCCGCTTCTTCACAGCATACGCCCACGCCATATAAGCATATACAGTGTGAAGAGGCCAACTGCTCTATCCCAAAGCAACAACGCACGTAGACATCGCCAGACGCCTTTTGCCCTGGCTGCGAACCCTCAGCACCGTCGTTCCTTCCTCACCTCATTGCCAACAGTCCTCGTACCACCAATCGTCTTCACAGGCCTGCTGCTCGCACTATGGACGTACAAGGTCGTCATGACGATAGTCTTCCAAGAGAAGATCCTCTACATGAGCTACATGCCACCCCAAACGCGCTCAGAAAAGATCGAGGACTACGCCGCCACGTGTAAGCCTGTGGAATGGCAAGAGGTGAGAATCAAGAGCCTGGACGGCACCAACATCTCTCTCGGTGTGGGCTCGATTCCTCCTCCATCACCACCAGCATCCAAAGCACCCACGAGAGAGATCGTGGTCGTTTATTTCCAAGGCAACGGGGGCTCAGTCCCACCAAGATTACCTCTGCTATCAAACACCCTCAAACTCCTCCACTCCCACATGGGCGAGCACGTCCGCTTCACCATGGTCGCGCTCTCGTACCGTGGCTACTGGACGTCTTCGGGCCGCGCGACCGAGCCCGGCATCAAACTTGATGCCCAAGCTACCCTGCAATGGGTCAAAGACAACCACCCACACGCAAGCATCGTACTTTGGGGTCAGAGTCTAGGCGCCGGAGTCGCGTGTGCGGCTGCTGAGCAGCATCTCTCTCAAAGTGCGAGTCAACAGCTCCAGGGGTTGATCCTCGAGACACCGTTCACCAGTGTAAGTAGCATGCTGCTGGCGCTCTATCCGGAGAAGTGGCTGCCCTACCGCTACCTCTCGAAGTTTCTTCGCAGCTATTGGGATAGCAGGGTGGCTCTCCAGCGGATTGCAAGTGCTGAGGAGCGCAGACGACCGCAGGTGCTGCTTATAGCTGCCACCCGAGATGAAATCGTGCCAGCGGAAGAAGCAGAGAAGCTCCAGGAGGTCTGCGAGGATGTATCGTTGGGCTTCAAGCGAGTCAATGTCATAGGTGCGTTGCACAACGAGGCTACGACTAGGAGGGAGGGCCAGGAAGCTATAGCGAAGTTTGTGGTTAATCAATGTGGTCCGGGGGGATTGCCCTAATGGGATCATGTCTTCATGACTTGCTTTGCCCTTCGGAAACATGGCGTACTCTGGGCTAGAATGCTTCGGTCTCTCACGCAACTCCTACAAGTCTTGAGCCACAACACAGCCCTCGCGCAAACTTTCAAGCATTCAAGCTTCAATGAGTAACATTCACATGTACATGTTCACGTACTCGTGTCTCTCAGGGTTGGGGTTGGGGTTAAGATACACCAACTCCAAACACCTCGTTCGACCTTCATTGCACTGTTCGATGAATATGAAGGATGACTTGAACTTACTTGGCTTCTCAGGTACTCATTGCATCGTTCGGAGCTTATTTGTGTCTACGTGTGGCCGGCATGGCAGCATATGTTGATTACGAGCTTCGAGTTTGGACTTAGCGAAGATTGGGTCTAAACGACTGGTGCAACATGCATGATGTGTGTATACTGAGCACTGAATTGAACTCGTGTCATTGCGCGACATCATCTAAGCATATGGCAGGACCAGTCTCACGGTGAACGAATCGGATACGCTCCAATGTTGTACACATGTGCACACACTCCATTAGACACAATCTACCTAATTACATCCTCCACCACAAGGCAGCCCAAAAATCCCAACAACGCCATCAACACCCTCGCTTGAATCGAATGATAAACAGACTAATCTACTGAACAGCACACCCCCAACCCCTCCCTCCATGCCCCTCCCTCTCCAACTCCGTAACCCTATCCTCCACCCTCCCAACACTCCTCTCGAAATCCTCCACCCCAGCCTCCACATCCTCAATCCTCCCCCTCAACCCATCAATCTCGTACTCCAGCTTCGCCGCCAGCGTCTCAAGCTCCTTACTCCCCTCTTCTAACTGCTCCTTCTCATCCCTCAGCAACCCCTCAAGACCCGCTTGCAGAGCCTGCAAGCCTTCGAAGCGAGGTTGGTAGGAGTCGGAAAGTTTGTCCGCGTTGCGCTCGGCATAGGGCAGGAATTCGTGCAGGACGTCGAGTTGGGAGCGCGTCCAGTCGGCGGTTTGGGTGGAGAGGTTGGTTAGGGCGAGGCGCAGGTTGAGGGTGCGTTTGGCGGAGAGGGATTGCGTGGCGAATTGGGTGGGGAGGTCGTCGGGGTCGGAGTCGGAGTCGTTGGTGGTTATGGTGTGCCAGGTTAGGACGCTGTCTTCGGCTAGGCTGAAGCTGAGGTGACGGGGGTAGTGCTCGTCGGTACGGGGAATGGTGTGGGTGGTCTCGATGTGGCTGAGGGAGAGGGTGCGGCGGGGGATGGTTTCCGGTTCGTTGGTGTCGTTTTGGTCGTGCTCGGGCTCGTCGTCGGATACGATGGCTTCGTCGATGGTGTCCACGAGCGAGTGGCGGTGTGTGTGAGCTGATGTATCTGTGGTTTGATTGGTGCCTGTTCGCTGGACGGGTTCGCCGTTGTCTGTGTTGGTGTCGTCGTCTTCGTCTTCCTCCTCCTTGACGCCCTGGAAGCTTTCGCGGGAAGCTCCCATTGATCCTGAGATGGCGCCCTGGCGCCCTTTATCCCTTCGGATTGAATTGGTCTTTTGTTGGGCAGCAATTGCAGCATCCATGGAAGTCTCTTGTGTTGATGAGGCGAGACTATTGGGACTGCTTGCTGGTGACGTCTGCGAGCGCGAGAGATGTGGTCTTGGCCTCTGGTTATGCGCATCCTCGACCGGTGTCATTGGAAACTCGCCATGCGATAGCTTCTGCTGATGGGTCTTGATTCCCACGACTCCCTTGAACTTGCCGAGCCCGCTCTTGGCCTCTCTCTTGATCCCCGTAGCTCGTCGGAACAAACCACGTTTCTGCTCTTCTTCCTCGCTGGTTTCCTCCTCCATGGGTGTACGCAAGTCATTGTATTGCTCTCTCGGAGGCACAGGCACACCATCAGCCGTCGATTTTCTACCAGCCCAAGTATACCCACCCTGCTCGTCTGGTCGGAAGATCAATCCTCCGCTCGCTGTCCGCGTATCGTTCTGGGTCTGCTTCGCCTTTTTGATCGGCTTACCATACCACAGCCACTTTGATCGCTCTCCGTAGATAAGTTGAACGAAGCGTTCCAGATCCGTCGTTTCAATCTCAGCAATGCCCGCTCGGTCGCGCCCACCAACGACGTCCATCACCATCTCGCCACCTTTCCCACTTAGCTCAGCGACAGTAGACTTCACCACTCTTGGCACTGTCCAACTATCACTACTCGCAGCTTTGGTGCTGACTCTGTGCAGCCTAGCCAGAGTGTGCCGATCGAGGCGACGAGACTTTGTCAATCGCTGTTGCTTCTGAAAGGATCCGATACCGTGCTTCATACTCTCGACGTCGAAAGCATCCTTGCCGACAGGGGCGCCTATGGCGTGCAATCTGTTCCGCGCACCCATCAGGAGGCCCAACAGGGCAGCAACTGTCGTTGGACCTAGAATCCCATCATGTGGCTCCGAGTGATGGTAGTCACTTCCGATTTCTATCCACCAGTCGTTGATGGCGCCTTCGGTGACATCGCAGAGCAAGCCATCGGCGTAATCGATGTCCAGCTTGTTGAACAACGTCAAAGCAAATTGACAGAGTCTCACAAGCTCCATGACAGATTTGTAAATCTCATTCTTGTCCGACGTGCGGTAGAGCTGGTGGAACTTTGCGATCGTGGCACCAGAAGGCGGCACCAAGGTCAAGCCAACACGACCTGAGCAGCCGAGTCGCTTCAGGTTTTCATTCACGAAAAAGTCGAAGCGGTGCTTTTTGAGATCTCCGCCTGGTACAGGAATGACTGTGAGAGACGACGGGAACGCTGACAGGTTTGTCACCATAAGCGTTCCCAGAGGCGTGTCTCTCCGCCGCGCATGGTATTGATTCAGTGCCTTGAAGTAGACACGCAACCGTGGCGACCATTGCGACTCATCAGTCGGAACACTCAAGACACCCACCACGATAACATGTGCCGGGTCGCCAGTGTAAGTCGTGATAACGAATGTCGGATGCGTTCGGGACGTAGTCCACTGTTCGACAATGTAGCACTCATACCCCTGGAGTTCCTTACGTCGCTCCAAGGTAGTCGTCGATGGGTCCTCTTCCAAGTATCGAAAAGCGACCGGGTCATTGAGGACAAAGCGCTGATGGCCGGGTTTCGCGGGAGTGAGGCCTTCGTATTCAGGATTGGTCTCGTCAGCGCGCTCGATCCGGTCTGATGTCGGAGTGCGCTTCAACTGCCGCTCACTGCCGTGTGGTGCTGTAGTAGGTCGCTGAAGCGAGGGAGACGGAAGGGCTGGGGGACGAGAGCGCCGCTCGTCCATTGACATTCTGACAGCCATGTTGCCGATGCCTTTGCTACGCTTTCCAAGAAGATGTGGCTACCCCTCGAGTCGCGCGGACATCCCGCTCGCTGCGACCTTCATGTATTGCACGCTAGTGTCTGCGTCCTCCCGCTGTATCTTCACTGATTAAAAACAAGGTTGGCTGCATAAGGCTGAGGTACCTCGAGATGGCCCCCAGTACACGTGACCTTGAGGAGATGAGGTTCGGTTCGAGAGCGAGCTTGAGCCGCCACGTGGTTGTGGCGAAAGCTTGAGCCCGGCGTCGGCACAACGGCCGCAAGTTCAAAGTGACATCTCGTTGCAAGTGCCGGCATCTCACGTTTGCGAATCTGATCGCAAGCCCTCCAACGAGATAGATTAAATGATGCTCCCTCAGAGGGCATTTCAGCCACAAACATGCCAGCGACAGTCGAAAGTGGATGCAGGCGCCAGATCTCATTGGTTCTTCAAGAGAGATGCACAAGCAACTGCCGCAATAGGTCTGTCGTTAAACGTCATCACGACGTCTCCATTCTGTTCACCCCTCCAAACACGTCAAGATGGCCGGGGTTGCGCGTGGGCATGATGATGAGGAACGACGTCCTCAGGGTAGTCGGCAGAGTCGAATGCCTGGAATAAGAGCTTGATAAAGTCTTCGTCGGAACGCGGTGGGTTTTTACTTTCTCTCCATATCTTACCTTGTTAAGTAAAACAAACAAAGTATAATTATATTTCAATATGGCTATGTCACAGGCAGCATTCAAGGTGGAGCAGGCCATCGGGCACGGAGACAATGCAACGACAGCCCAAGATGTTACCAACCCAGGCCTTAAAGAGGAGTGGGGAAACTCAAATGAGACCATGAAGGCGCTTGCCTGGATGGGAAAGAACAAGGTCGAAGTCGGTATGTACAAACAATTGCATTCTGGAATTGTCACCTTGATGAGCGCTAACCAAAGCTTCCACCAGTCGACTGCCCCAAACCCAAGATCCTCGAGGACCGCGACGTGATCCTCAAGATCACCGGCAGCACCATCTGCGGCAGCGACTTGCACCTCTACCATGGCACCGTCGTCGAGCTGCAGAAGGGCGACATCCTGGGCCACGAGTTCTGCGGTATTGTAGACGAGATGGGACCCGGCGTCAAGAACCTGAAGAAGGGTGACCGTGTCGTCGCCAGTTTCCAGATTGCCTGCGGCGAGTGCTTCTACTGCGAGAAGAAGCTGTCGTCGCAGTGCGAGCGCACCAACGGTAACACCATCGAGAACGCCATGTACGGCGGCAGGACCGCGGGCATGTTTGGTTACTCGCACTTCACGGGTGGTTTTGCTGGCGGTCAGTCCGAGTACACTCGCGTGCCGTACGGAGACAACAACCTCCTCAAGCTGCCCGACGATGTTCCCGATGAGAAGGGACTGTACCTCTCCGACGTGGTCAGCACCAGCTGGCACGGCGTCGTCGACACCGGCGTGAACGAGGGCGATGTCGTCGCCATTTGGGGCGCAGGACCCATCGGCCAGATGTGCGCCGAGTTCGCCCTGATGCACAAGGCCAAGCGCGTCATCATCATTGACCAGAACTGGCGTCTGGACTTCATCAAAGAGCGCTATCCCAAAATCGAGACCGTCGACTACTCCCAGCTCGGCGGCAGCAAGGGCGTCGTCACAAAGCTGAAGGAGATGGTCGATGGCCGCGGTCCCGACGTTGCTATTGAGTGTGTTGCCGGCGAGTACCCCAAGGGCTGGGCTCACGCTATCGAGATGGCCGTTGGCCTCGAGACCGACACCAGCGAGATCGTCAACGAGTGCATTGAGTCTGTGAGGAACTTCGGCCGCGTGGGAATTACCGGCGTCTACGTTGGCTTCACCAACCACTTCAACATCGGTAAGCATTACTTCCCCAACCAGCACAAATAACAACCCAACTAACCCACTCCAACCAGGCTCCCTCATGGAACGCGGCATCCGCCTCATCGGCAACGGCCAAGCACCCGTGCACCTCTACTGGCACGACCTGCTCGAGAAGATCCAGAAGGGCGAGATCGACCCTCTGAAGATGGTTACCCACCGCGTCCGCATTGAGGACATGGCCAAGGTGTACGAGGAGTTTGACAAGAAGAACGACGGCATGCAGAAGATTTACGTCGAGACGCGATTCTCGGCGCCGCCGTGTGAGGGTAGCCCGGCGCTGAAGAAGTACTGAGGTACTGAGGTACTGGCCGACTGAGGTGGATGTTACTGGTATGACGTGTAATGGTTAATGAAATTGTATGCGAAGATGTTAGATTAGGGTAGATGTTGCAATTCATTGCTCGCGCCTTACCTCCTACTGTCTCACATAGTAAAGGTCTTTTTGACCTTTCCTTATCTTTGGATGTGCTGTTGACAGTTTGATCAGTGTCTGTTTAGTATACGTCATGTCTTGGACTCTTGAGACTCGTACCGTTCTCACACATCAAGTGCGAGCGTGACGGCATGAGCACGGACTAAGCAGTGATACCAGGCGAAGTTGACGTATTGTTGATATGTTTGTTCGTTTTGAATATGCTATTTGAATATTTTCGTGCATAACATTTGCACCTGATGACCCTCTGGGTATCTTGCTTGGAAGAGGCCATGGAACACTCCAGAGCGAGGATACTCGAGATCCGAGTCTTGCTTTAAATGAGTGACAGATGAAAAACGCCATAGACTCCCCCAGTGACCAATATGCGGTCGACCCAGCCTGTCCAGAACCAACGCCGTAATTAAAACAAATGCAAGGCTGCAGTTCGCAAGCCGAATGCTCCACCATGCTTTGAAAGGCTGCGAGTTGCCGCAGCGTAATAACACATATACCGAAGAAGAGAGGATGTTGAAGTCGAGTATCGTGGTGTTTTATTTTCCGATGCGGCCCTTGCCCTTCTTGGGTGGCGCGGAGGATGTGATTTTGGATGTTTGCATGAGCTCGCCGATGTATCTGGTGGGTATGTAAGTTAGCATGTGCTTGGCTGAGTTAAGTGTGGAGACTTGGAACTTACGACTGCAAGAACTTGTTACCGCCCTCGAGTTTCTCGTGCTCGCTCTTTACCGTTTCTACACGGTCGACGATTGCTTGCAAGCTGGTCTGAAGCATCTGGGCTTGCTCGATGAGGTCGCGCCTTGCGTCTTCGCCGAGCTTGTCCACCTCCTCGCTATTCCGCCTTGGCGACATAGCACGAACATCGTCGTCTTCGAAGTCGGAGTCGACCACGGTGGTGGGTGCGTCGCGAGAGACAATCATGGTGCCACTGCTCTTCCTGCTGCCCAGTTTGGGCCGTGAGAGTCGGGAGCTTGATCTTCCCCTTGCGTCGTCTTCGCTGACCACGGCGCTCGAATCCGGAGAGGGCTCGGAGGAGTGGCCGTCGACAATTGCTGTTTGGAATACGGGCTGCTCGATGGAATGCACAGCGTCGTCTTCACGTGGCATATTTGGCTAGAGGTCGGGGTGAGGCGCCTCTAGGGATATGACGTGTCGAGCCAGGCTTGCGCCTCTGAGATGTGCAGGCGGGAGATGTGAGGGATACAGTAGCGTGGGTCGCGGGTCGGACGAGGATCAATTAAACATTAGAGATCAGAGAAGGTGTGAGGTGGTGGTGGTGACGACCGGGCATGCGAGTGGTGGTTGTGGTATAGGCGTGGTATGCTCGTGACCGGAAGCCCTGCGCCGGGAAGAAAAGAGGTGTGCGGTTGGCAAGCAGGCAGGAAAGGCTCAAGGGCAGCGTCGCTGTAGTAGCACCGACTGCGGTGTAGTGGAGGAGGTTGCTGCGCTACTATGGGACGGTGCGAATGCTGTCGAGTGGAGAAGGGAGCAGCGGCAGCGTCATTTCATGCAGGGTCCCCCTCTGATTTGGATCTGCCGGACGAGCAGCCAGTGTTAGCCATGCGCACTACGAGCTCATCCTGGTTCGAGTCCGAGCGTGCGTTTTTTTGGCGTGACTTTCTTGGTGAGAGTTCGGGTGGAGAGGAAGGGAAAGGACAGGCCATGCGAGCCAGCAGCGCCACCATGCTGGAGGAGACACTGTTGCGGTATGGCTGTAGCTTTCGTTTGCGCCGCCCGTCTTCATGCGCACCGCGTAACGGCAGTACATACATGCTGTAGGTAGTCAGTGCAGCGTAGTACGCACGCACGCTACGTGTTCTTCTTCCTCCCTACAGCCCCGTCACCATCACCATCACCGTGCTGGCGCTGCACTACTCGCTGCTGCGGAGAGGCGAAAAGGCACCACATACGGCTTTATCACGGATGGTCGGCAAGGGTGGCGACATGCGCGCTGCTCGCTCGCTTGCCCGCCCAGCGATGTGCGTGCGGATCTCAATACTACTGCCATTATCTCATACCCAGAGGTCATCAGTCAAAACACGCCCAGCACTAGCTGCCTCCCTATAACAAATCATGCCGCCGGGGTGAGGTCCGCGACGGCTCTCCCTTGCTCTGCTCCTGGCGCTTGCTGGGAGAGTCCCTTGATCTTGCTTTCGCCCGCGTGCTCGATATACAGTGCATCCGCCCGCGATCACCAGTAATGCGGTCGAATGGCATCGGCATGTATTTGTAGCAGCAGAGCACATCATCGTGACAAGGTACTGCCAGTGCCGCCGCCGCTTCTCGCGTAGCCTGACCGCCCTGCGCGCGCCCGCCCTGTAGGCGAAAGATGTACAGATTCGCTGCTCGTCTCCATCCAATCACGCCGTTGGATCTTCCTTGCAGAGCAGTGGTGTCTGACCCGCGTAGCAACCAACGGCCCTTATACAACCACACAACACCCGAGCCCCTCGAAGATCAGTGTTGGTGGGATTTGCAGTGGGCAAAGCGCTTCGGCAAGAGTACACGCGAGCAAATCGGCGCCCTCCCTCCGCCCTACAGGCGCCAACTCGGCTCAATAGTGCGCGAATTCCAGCGTCTTCTCCGCCGCTCGGCTGCAAAACGCGTCTTTGAGCCCTCTGAGGAGCCTCTCCACCGAAGCACACAGGCCTTCTGCAGATCTTCCAAGTGCTGTTCCGAAGCCGTGCTTGGCTGACAAGGTCGACGTGCTGCTGTTGGCTCACAAGAATTATCCCCATCACGACTACCACCTCCTGGCAAGGGGCCCGGGCTGCTTGTTTGGACGAGTTCGACTGTTTGCGATTAGTAGTGAGCGATGATGACAGCATCGCCACGTTCTAATTCGCGGAAAACCTGAAGTCTTGGCTATTGTGACGTGGGGAGAGCCTGGGGATCGTCAGCCGAACAAGAGCAGTAAGACCGCATGACGGCCTCCGAAACATTCACACACCAACGTGAAACGGCGACCCATGAGGCTGCTGTTCCTTATGTGAGCTCACCGCCTGACTTGGCTCATCATACAAGGATCGGAACACTAGGAACAGAAGCCTTAGTGACTCGGTGACAGCTGCTGCATCACAAGTCTCATCATCATGCGAGATCAACAGCAGTTCTTCTTAACCTGACCCACTGGAAGAACCTTAGCCCATCCCTGCTTGACAGCTGCGCGCGAAAGATGGGCCACTCTTGATAGAGTTCCGCCGACTAATCACACCGTTCCTCAAGCCCACTCTTCCGCCTGAGTCGGAAGCAATAATCACGATGGCGTCCACGCGGGAACTGCCATGCTTGAATCATGCCGAAATCCTTCAGACGAATGCTCAAATGTGCGGAAGCCCTCCACGGAGCATGGCTAATTTGCGACAATGCAAACAAAACTCTTCCCGAGACCTACCATGCGCCAAGACGATTGGCTTCCGACCAATGAGAAGCGATCGGCACAGTTTCTACCAGGAGTCCTGTCCGCTTGTTTTGCTCGGCTGTGTTGCAATGTATGAACGATTATCCGGACTAGAGAGCAATGATGTGCCCAGCAATGATAGAGACAGGGGCCCACAGCACTACAACATGCAATTTGTGGTATTTGCTGCGCCGCCGTACTTTTACCCTAAATCAGAGAAAGTCAGCCACGATCTCAAGGGCATCAAACATCCCTGACTCAAGCGCCTTGGGGCCTCGGAATTACAAGTCGCATCTGCTGCGTCATCCGCGGTGCCCACGACAAGCCAGCACCTCGGGATTCCGTCCGACCTCACTTCATGAAATTGCAGCATCATTTCGCATGCCGCCAGCATCGGCATCACCAAATTCCTGCATGTCTCATCGAACTTCCTCTACCGAAGCAATCTTGAACGACTGTTAGTCTAGTGAGCTCCATGGCGTAACGCACGTCCGGCATCCTACGGGTTGCGTACCTCGTACCCAGGACACATCTCAAGCTTTACCGATGATGCCGATTTACACTCACACCCTCCTCACGGCTTTCAACCTGGTAGCACCGCTGCATCATCGGCAATGATCCCAGGCAAACACTTTCTTCAGTCCGCAGGAAGGGCATGGCACGAGCATAGGCCTCGTCGGAACTCTCCGAAGAAGAACCCTCGTGGCACCGGCCATACTTCGGATCGACTCGGTTGTCTGACAAGAATTTGCGTCGGTAGGTGAAAACTTTGGATAGGGGTTTTGATCACCTACATAGGTTTTCTGGACACTCACCCTTCAACAATAACAGGTCGGCTGGCCCAATGGCAAGGCGCTTGACTACGAATCAAGAGATTGCAGGTTCGATCCCTGCGTCGATCAAGAATCACATCCATCACATGGACAGCAACACTTTTGCTTTCCATGTGCTTTGTGGAAGGTAACCTTTTGCTCGCCATCTACTCTATGAACTCTTTGGGCAGCTGCCCGCTGCATCATAAACCTTCGAGGACAGTCATGTTGTAAATCCGTAGGCCAAACGCAGGAGTGTCGACTCCCAGCTTCACCTTTTGCCAGATCATGCTAAATACTTGTTCTAGAGTCTCGTCCTGTGGTGTGTCATCGCAAAGCACAACGACCAGTTGATCAGTTTCCCACTCCATACTCTGCACCTTCACCTTACTCATGATCATGCTAAGTACTTGTTCTTGAATCATCTCGCGCTCTCTGTTCACAATGCAGAAACTCCGGCAGAGCAACATCTGCATTGAGATCTACTACTGCCCCATTCCAGCCTCCGCCGTAAGACGCTCCAGCACAGCGAGTAGGTCCCCAGCGCACATCTTCTTCGCATTCTTCTGCCCGAACACATTAGGCGTCGAGCACAGGTCTCCTCCGAGCTGCGGCTGGCGCTTCACATCCCTATCGGAATAGTGTGCCGTACAGACGTAGAAGTTCTGCCCAACGGGCGTGCACTTGAACTGCGGCTGCGAAAGACCAAGCCGCAGGCTGAGCTCTACGACGAGCTGGGCTGGGGACTGCTCTGTCTTGAGGCGGGAGACCTCTTGGGTGAGTCCGGTGTGGCCTTCGTCCGCGGAGGACTTGAGGCGCTTGGTAGATGTTGTGGATGCCGCGTCGTCAAGCATGCCGACGGCGCGAAGCCAGGTTACGGCGTCTTTGGCGGCAGATCGCTTAGCCTCTGCCTTGCTAAGGTGTGGGATAGAGTCTGAGCCGAAGAGGTAATCCGGGCGAGCTTGCACGCGTAGGGTACAGCAATATTGGATAGAGCCGTTGCACAATCCGCGTTGTTGCTGCGAGCGCGTGTTCACTTCGAAGAACTGGAATTGAGGCTGGGTGTGGCGATTCTGCTGCGCAAACTCGTGCAGGACGGCGACCCAGTCCCCGTTTGTATCGTCGGGAGTGTCGTTGTCGGTGGACTTTCGCTTGCCTGAGTTGAGCTTTGCATCTTTTTGAGAAGGAGCCTCGGTGTTTTCCAGCGTGGATAGTCCGCGTGCAGCGACTGCTTCTTTCGCCAGTTTCTTCGACGTGAAAGGGCCCTCTTCCTCGTAGACGTAGTTTCCGAATTCCAGCTTTGATGAAAAGAGGCCTTGCTCCACTTCCGTGAACGTGAACGCAGACGTAAGAGAGTGTACCTGGCACAGGTGGTTGAACCTTGGGATAGCCTCGGGGTTTTTCGACTTCGGAGGCAGAGGGACGGGCTTCCCCGGTGTAGGGAGTTGGGTGGGCGGTTTCGCGGGTTGTTTCCGGATGGGGAATAATGCGTCCCATTCCTCGATGGATATGGTTTCGCCGGGGACTGCGACTGGTGTGTTGCCCTTTGGTCGAGTTGGGATTCCGAGTGCGGACGGCGTGGGCGGGAGAGATCCCGGGGCGATATCGATTTCCATATCAGACATGGCGTTCGTTCTGGTGAAATGTCCTTGGGTAGTTGTGTTTGGTGCTTGGGTGGTACGATCTTGTTGCCCGGAGAGTGAGTTGTCCGGCTGATGTGAACGGCCGCGGTAACTTTGTGTAAGGTGGTTATCCGCTGGATAAGGCGCTAATGCAGGCACAATCAAGGATCGAAGAAGGTCCTGTGGCAGGTGAGCAGGCTGAGAATCCATGGAGTAGCTTCTCTGCAGGGCAGCCAGGCATGCAGGCGGCAAGGCAGCAGTTGCAATTGGCGCGTCGAAGTTGCGATTCGTCTGACGTTCGGTATTCAAGGTACAGCAACACCTTTTTCGTTGCTCGAAACTCCAACACCAGGTACAGTATGTTTCGCGTGTCGTGTAATTTGCCGTGCCTGTTTAGTACGTTAGCAAGGTTTGTTTCAATACAAGTTGCGCCAGTGCGCGCATCTTACCTACGACCTGAAGATTGAGTGGTCAATTTAGAGTTTGGGATTTGAGGTGGATGTACTGTGATCATGTGACATGCAGAGGACATAGAGGACAGAGGACAGTGGGGACACCGTGGGCCGTGCTCTTAGATGAGGACAGCCGCTCTCACATGTCTCCTGTACTTTTACGCGATCTGAAGTCAAGACACAATACTGCTGTGAAAGCCATTGAAATGAATGGTCCTCGGGCACAGTCGCAAGCCTCCGCGCCTCAATCCTCACATGGCAAGCGGACAAGTGGAAAGCGTACACGCCCATTTCAACACAACACCACAACACAATAGAAGGATATCGCACATAATTTCATCATCATTAGAAAAACCTGCAGCAGTACTACACCGTCTCTTGCGCCTCCACCACCGCCGCCTGCACATCAAACGCAGTCGTGCTCGCCAGCACAGACAACGCCTCCTCCTCTTTGATCATCTCCTGGCCCGCATCACCAAAAGCCTGACTCTCCTGCATCGACCCATACATCTCAGGATCAAAGACACCGTAATCGGTAAACGTGCTGTTCTGGCTATCCATCACAGTCGAAGCCGCGAAATTGCCATCCGCGAAACTCTGCTGTCCGTCAAAGCTTCCCGCGTAGCTGCCGACCCATGACTGCGAGTAGTCCTGAATTGCTGGATCTGTGATAAAGTCGTCTGCGGTGGCGTCGAAATTAAATGTGGAAGTGTCGAAGTTGTCGATGTTCAACTTGGGGTCGTAGGAGATATCGATGTTCCCGCCAGTGAAGTCGAATGTATCATCCAGTTCGACGTCCATACCATCGCCGCTGGCGAAAGCCGCGCCAGTAGCATCGCTGATCGAGGTCGGCCACGTAGCGGATGAGAGAGCTGAGCCCGACTCGTTGCTTTCGTACTCGAACGGAGATTGAAGTGTCGGCTGTGGCGGCGCACCCGAAGCTGTAAGGTTGGGCATGGGATCATCACTGAAGTTGAACTGAGTGTCTGTTTGCACAGGCTTCAGCGGTGAGGCGTACTGCGGAGCAGGAGCTGGGGCAGGAAGCAGGACTCTCTTCCAGCTAGTTCGACCCTGGTCGCGTGTTGATTGCCGGAAAGACCAGTGGATCACCATTACACGTTCAGTCCCCGTGGCGGTCTTCATAAAGACGTCCTGAATCGCTGTGATGCCCCCGATGAAAGCCGCCCCATTCTCAGGTCCTGCATCGAGCGCTTCCTTGTATCTGACTGACAGCGCTTTCGCCCAATAAGTACTTCCGAACTTAGCTTGCATGTCGTTGGTTGGGTGATTGCCGTCCTCACTAGAGAAATGTTCATGGTGACTTGAGTTCTCTACCAGTTTGCCCCTCTCGTAGAAGTGATTTTGACAGATGACCTCGAAAGGACGCGCCAACTCGCCAATGCGACAGTGGAAAGAGATGCCAAGCTCTATGCCCTCAAGGCTGACAGGGAGGCCATCTTTGTCTTTCCATGGCCCTGAATGCAAAGCCAAAGACGCCTGGGCAGCAACGATGTTACAATCGATCGGTCGTTGAGCATGCATTGCCGCCAGGTGAGGATGTCGCTGTGCGAAACGGCTCCAGTCTGGGGAGACATCGTCGGCCTCCCATGGCTGCGAAATTTGTTTCGTGTACGTGTGTAGCCGCTCCACTTCGCAAGCATCGTCGCGAAGATTGCTCACACTGGGCAATTCACGCTGCACGAACATCTCAAAGTCGACAGGCTCAAAAATATCAGGTATGTCCCGGAGCTTGCCGTGCCTACCAGGAAGCCCAAATGCAGGAAGAGGCAGGACGTGTCGTCCACTTTGAGGAGGTGCTTGGACGGGGTAGCGAGAGAGGCCTCTACCGCCGGCATGGCTGGAGGGGTGGCGGCATCTCATCATGCTATCAGGATCAGGTCCCTTCGAGAGGTAGGCCATGATTAATGGATCGTGCGCGACGAATGGTTTCAGCACCTGTATGTGGCTCGAAACCTGCTTGCGATTGCGACTTTGACCAGTCGCCATCTCGATCCAGTCGGCGATGAGCTCGTTGCGGCCCCTCTGTTTCTCCTTGAAGAGGTGTTTCTTGCGTCCCATGGGCGGGTACTCGACAAGAGCTAAGACCCCGTTAGTGGTATGCTTTCGATTACGCTGAAGTACATACCACGGAAGAAAGCTTGCTCGAGGTGATCTGGCCATTTTTGATCGCCATCCTTCCCGTCAGTCTTCCCTTGACGAGAGCGGTACTTGGCATATTGCTCGGAGTTGTGGAAACGCCTCAGGAGGATGCATGCCCTCCCATCTTTCTCAGCTTGGGTAGGGTGGTGCAAGCGTCCATAGTTGGGCCGGGCAAAGCCACTGCGGAAGGGTGCATGGGACACAGCATGTTGGTGACGATAAACTGGTTGAGGCCTGACCGGTAGTCGAGGATGGGTGTTCTCAGACAACAAAGAACCCGAACCTTTGAGCTCGTAGTCCTGCGAGAACTTGAAGTTGTGCTGCCGGTTGCCAGAATGTTCTTGCAAAATCCTGGGAGCTGCCTCACTTCCCCCGACCAGAGGTGACGCATTAGATGGCAACACACAAGGCTGAATCATGGTGCTAATTGAGATACAATCCACGTTTTGGAAGGCACGTAGGCAGGAATGCTTGAGAGTGATGCTTCATGAAATGTTGTGATTCGTCGAAATGATCGAGGTATGCTGAAGGCTATGGATATCGGTATGCTGACAGTAAGGAACGTGAAAGAGTTGGTCTGTGGAAAGGAATGACTAGTAAGGAGAGTGATTTGGGGTGACCCGACACGAAGACGACTAGAATGCTGTCGTTAGGCAACAAGCAGTGCGTCTTGTTTATAGATACCAGGCCTAGGACCAAAAGAGAGGTGTGCTGACTTAGCCTTGTGTTCCACGATGCTCCCAGTGCGCGCGTGCAATTTCGGGCTTCCACGAACGAGACCTACACACGGAAGGTTGGCTGCAAGGCCGATTGCGTACAGATTGACGGCAATCAAGGGTAGAGCCTAGTGCCCTGCCGCAAGCTCATCAAAAGACAGGCAAGGAAACGCTAGTGACGTCGATGGAGAAACGAGACCAGGGAGATTGCCTTCGAAGGAGGGATGACATCCATCTTGGCATCGTGGTAATCTCCTGGATAGACAATAGCCATGTGAGAGGAATGTGTCTGTGAGTCAGTGGAATGTTCCCTGTTTATGAGCGTCGACAAACAATGGCGTTCTTTGTGAACCAGGTAACCTCAAACCGCTCCTTTACCAAACATTAACAGGCCGAGCAGCTTGACCGTTACTCATGTGCGTTGGGTATCGTGTATCGCAAGCGTGTCGTCGAATGTTGCAAATGTGGTCGCATAATCCGAAGCAAGGAGAAATCTCTCGCAACCTTCATGAGAAAACAAGTGATCTTGCCTTGCATTTGCCCCTCTTGTCCCGAATGGGAAATGGAGCTTGTCAAGTCAGATTTAGCCACATCTCTCATATTCTTACTCCTCTGCATCGTTCTCGGTCGTGAACTTCTTCCTTCCACCGCTTGTGAGTTTCTGGAGTGCGACCTTGTTGACTTGCGAGCCGACCTTCTTCTGCATCTTCTCGATTTGTGCCTCGGCATCTTCTGCCTCTTCTTCGGCGAAGTCAAGAACGAGTCTGCGTCCAAGCAAATGTGTGTCGCGCAAGGCATCGATTGCGTTTTGTGCCTCCTTGGGTGTCGTGAAGTCTGCGAAAGCGAAACCGCGAGCGCCACGATCCATCTTCTTGGGCACACGGACGGAACGCAACTGCCCGTAAGCACCAAGTAATGACCGAACGTCCTTCTTGGTAGCCTCGAACGGCAAGTTCTTGACGACGACCTTGGTTTTCTTGCTGGACTCGCGCTTCGCTTTGTCTTCCTTTCGGCGCTGTTCGGCAGCGTCTGTGCCTTTGTGGCTGGCGCGGATCTGCAACTTGTGGCCATGCAAAGAGTATCCATCCATAGCTTGCAGAGCAGCTTGAGCTTGTGCAGAGCTGTGGAACTCCAAGAAGCCGAAGCCCATGCTGAGTACTTGGCCTGGCTTCTTCGGATCCGTCCTTGTTTTGACTCGGGCGCTGAGGAAGCCGTCAAGCGGGGAGAAAGTCTCAGTAAGTTGTTGTGAGCTTGTATCGAAGTTCAGGTTGCGAACGAAGAGAGTGGCAGTTCCAGAAGTTTCTGCAACAGTCATGTCGGCGTCCGTGTTCTTGAGCTCTCCAGTTGAAAGCCTCGAGATACCATGAGGGCTTTCGGTCTCGGCACCAGCTGTTGGCTTCAAGGTGAACAGATCCTTTGGAGCCTTTTCAAGGAACAGGACGGAGCCCTTGATCTTGCGATACGCCAACACACCGAAGGCTGCCTTGGCTTGCACCGGGTTCGGAAACTCAACTATGGCAAGGGTGCCACTGGGCGGCATGATAAAGCGTTTCAGGTCGCCATGCTCCTCAAACAGTCGTTTGAGTTCGTCTTTGGAGCAGTCATATGGAATGTTCTTCACCAAGATCGCGGTGTCACCTCGCTGGCTTCGCTTGAAGGCGTCAAGATCAACACCTTGAGACCTGAAGTAAGACTTTGTCTCTTGGATGATGTGCGTCTCGGCGTGGGCTTGCTTTACTGCAGCGTCACTGCTCGTCGGGTCCAGGACTTCAGACTTGGACAGGCCAAGGCGGGCAGCAACACTGGAAACGACAGTGTCCGCGTTCATGTAGAGAGCGTTCCAGTTGAACGTGGTCGATGCAGCTTCGCGTTTCTTCTTGATCTGTTGTTGTGTCTTCAAAGGAAGTTTTGACAACTCAAAATCGTTCATCTTGTCTTCTCGCTTCGCAGTGGCAGGAATGACATGCAGGATGCGGCCTTGGAAATATTGACCATCCTTCTCCTTCATGGCTCGTTCCGCTGAATCAGCATCACTGAATTGGATGTAGGCAAAGCCCTTTCCATTGCCAGTCTTGCGGTCCTGGGACACGTGGACCTGATTGCCATATTGTTAGCGACAATTCCAAATACTGTTTGTGCATGTAACATAGGGATTGGTTTGTTTCGTTCAGTCAAAGAGACATCTACTAAAATACTCTTCCTGGGTTTACCTCAAATGCAATTGCATCGGTTGTCCCTATCAGGTGCTCATCTTGAAAAGGTGGGGGATGGGAAGGGATTGTCGTGCTTACCTCTTCAAGGTTTCCGTACGACGCAAAATCAGACTCCAGGTCTTCTTGTTTCACGTCGTACGGCAGGTTGCGTACAAACAAGCGCATGCTTGCTCGAACACCTGTTGGTTCAGCATCAGCCTCCAGCTGTGCGGACTCATCGACGGCTGCAGCAGGTGCAGATGTCTCGGTTTTCGTTGTGGCTTTGGAGGGGCCAGACTTGATGGGTTCGACATCCTCCATCTCGTCCGAGGACACAGAAGCCGCGCGAGCTTTGGGTCGGTTGTTCTCTTCTTCCTCTTCGTCGTCGTCGAGAAGACCAAGCAGACGGCTAGTCCTCGAGCGAGCCCAGTCGGCATCCGATACAGGGCCTTGAGGAGCAGAGTCTGCATGTGCGTTCTCTTCTGCCTCAACTGTTGGTGGCGCCTCCGCTTCTCCCGCAGTCGTCTCAGCTGGTTGTTGTTCGACGGGTGTGGCATCGACCTTGGTTCGTTTGGCTTTGCGTGGGACGGCCTCGTATTCGTCGTCACTGGCACCAGCTTCTGTTGTCATCTGATTTTCATCGCCGACAGGAGCTTCGGTGTTTGCTTGAGCGGCATCATCGTTCTCCCATGATCGCTTCTTCGACTTGGGCTTCATGACCTCGAGATACTCCTTCAACTTTGGATCATCTTCTGGTGTCTGCTTGTCCACGTCGTTGTGTACCTTGGGTGCCTCGACGGGCATGCTCTGTTGTTCTTTGGGTGCAGTGGGCGCTCGTCCGCCCGTCCTTCCGGGGTTTGACTCGCCGATGGGTCTGGCGACCTCGACTCCGATGCGGCTCATGCGAACAAAGGTCTTGTTGAAGTACTTGACAGCTGACTGCGCGTCTTCGGGAGTCTTGTAGCCGACGTAGCCGATGCGGCGGTTGGCAAACAATCTTGCATCTGTGACCTCGCGGCCGCCAGAGGAGAAGTGCTTCTTGAAGTCGGCCTCGGTAATTGAAGGCGGCAAGCCCTTGATGAATATACGTGAAGACTCCATCTTGACGTAAAGGAGGTACCAGTGAAACTGGCTGGTGCAGGAAGTGCGGTGGTATTGAGAGGAGCAGGTAGGATGCTCGCAGTAGAGAAGTAAGAGGACTTTTGCGGTTTTGCTTTTCTGCTTGACTAGCGCCCGCCGGGAGCTTGGACGTTCTCAAGGGTTCGGCCGGCGCGCGCTTTCCCGGCTGTGTTTGGGGAGCGACACGCGCTGAACACACCAGGGAGAGCGTAAAGAAAGCCATACACCGCACGCACGACGCCCCCACTATCCACTACCACGAAATAACAATCATAAAAACCATCAAATCCTAGCGTCCACTCAGCCATCATGTCTAACGAGGTCCCCGAATTTAAGAATGAGGAGGTCAAGGAGAAGCTCGAGGGTAAAATGCGCTCTTACCGACCCACATATTCAATCAGGCATCTGCTGACAATATTATAGCGCAGGTCAAGTCGGTCGACATGGTAAATTCGTTTGAAGGCTCTGGATCGCATTCGTTGTACTAACCTTGATGTCTAGAGTGAAGACATGCAGCAAGAGGCAATCGAAGTCGGTACGTGCCTATTACTCATCGGCGTCGCCCTTGTGAACCAGTACTGATACGCCAGCAGCCCAAGAAGCCATGGAGAAGTACACAGTTGAGAAGGTTCGTATCCTTAGATGTCATTTGGCTTGCAACGCAAGAATGGTAGTGACTAACACACTCACAGGAGATCGCTCACCACATCAAGCGCACGGTCCGTCGCAGCTTGCCCAACATTTCATGCCGTATACTAACGCCGTTCAGTTCGACGAGAGGAAGGGCGCAACATGGCATTGCATTGTCGGCAGGAACTTTGGCAGCTTCGTCACACACGGTAAGACCACCTTGGACTAACATACGATGACTCGGCCGAGGACATGCTGACAATCTTACAGAGACCAAGCACTTCATCTACTTCTACCTTGGCCACTGCGCCATCTTGCTTTTCAAGACACAGTAGTGAGCTGGTTTGGGCCAAGTTTGCTGGAATCAATACCCGTTCAAGCGACCTTAGATACAACGCTATCACCAAAAACAGAATACAAGCCGCTCCCCTACCAACTGATCACCTGGGGTCTTACCTGGAGAGATGGCAACATTCTTTGACTTGGTGCAAATCGCCACATTTCCATCACATGGTCACCCGTAGTGTGGCCATCTCATTGGAGAATATCGAGTCCAACGTTGAATGTGGCAGACATGGCGTGTACGATCAGTGGGTGCGCGTCGCCGCCACTATGATGCTTCCATCCTGAGCTGTTGTGTAGCTACCATCGAGTGACAATCAGATTCATAATTCGAAATGCTCATTGTAGCTTTGGAACCGTGAGTTACTAAGTGCCAAAAGGATAGACATCGAATCTTGTGTGTTGTGTGTCGCATCAGATGAGTGCTCTGGCAAAATGTTGCCCAGTTCTATGCATCGTATTATTCGTTTGCTTGACTTTTTACATCTGCATTCTAGAAGTCATATGTACATGTATCGACCAAGGCAGTGCCCAGACCGAGACAGCCAGAGCCAAGGTAGGTGCAACGTCACAGACCGCGTAACCGGAGTCGCGCACAGCCTCCTTGCGACAACACAACCACTTCCCACATCAGTAATCACACAACCCCGGCGCATTCTATTGTCAACTTATCTCAGCATCAGCTACGAGCTCCGAATCACAGAACACCAATATTCTCAAGATCAGCTTAGCGAACCTTTGCGAATCAGCTTATCGCATCCGAACCCATCTTAGCTTTGCGACACAGCAGCAGCATCAGCCACCATGGCCTTCATCTTCACCTGCGGCACCCACACCTTCTCCTCCATCCTAAAAGGCTACGAGAACATCACCGCACAGTGCCAGAACTGTGGCAACTTCAGCGCGCGAGTCTACAAGCGCTGGGAGTGGTTCACGTTCTGTTTCATTCCTGGTACGTACCGCATTGCGACAGAACCAAACATACAAACAAATACAGGAAAACTAACCAGCACTCTCTTCACAGTTATTCCGTTCAGCCTCAAGCCCGACAAGGACGTCGGCTGCCACATCTGTAAGTTCTACCAAGATCTGCGCCACAGACCGGACGTGCAGAACATGATGGAGGGAGGAGGAGGAGGAGGAGGGCAGCCGATTCCGATGCAAGGAGGACCTCAAGGGTGGAATAATCAAGGACAACACCCACAGCAGCCGCAGTATGCGCAAGGTGGACAGCCGCAGTACAAGTAAAAGAATAATCGTGGATATGAAGACTGGGAGGAAGGGAGAAGTAATTGGGACAGACATGGCGTTTTTCAAGGGCAGATGATACCACTTTTGTTTTTTCTGGCTGTATTGGTGCTGGAAGGGCATCTTGTTTTTGGTGAGAGGAGATTGATTACTGGGGCAGCGATGTATATATTACCTCCGTTTGTAGTTGTGTCCGAGTCGTCATTCATACTACCACACCGTGTGCTCCTACCTAGACTAGTATGCGGCATGGGCCTCGGTCCAGGCTCATCAAATCGTCAATCGTGTGAACTTTGTAAAATGGATGCGTTCACATGTTCGATCACAGCTTAGGAAGTCGCAGAATGGATACAACAAAAGCAGAGTTCGGCGCTGATTTACAACATGAAGTCTTCGTATTGATTCGTAAATTGGCTCTCAAGCGCTCCGCATCTATAGCTTGGCCTTGCTCTGTGCCTTCTTGAGAATAGGCTCCATCTTAGTCGCCTTCATAACATCGCCCTTCACCTTGAGCTTGCCGCTCATGTACAGCTTCTGCGCATTCGCCTTTCCAGCAACGAGCTTCGCAAACTGGTCATCGGCCAGGATGAGGTTGACTGAGGTATAGCATATTAGCCGGATACCACGACCGTGACAATGAAACCATAATAGTGAGAGACTTACCACCCGGCTTCTTGCCTACGGGTGCAAGACCCTTGCCGACTGTGCCGGTCTCTTTCAGGTCAATGTGCCAGCTCTGCTGCTCGCCCTGCTCGTTCTTCAGTGTGAAGGCGAAGATCGCACCGCCCTTTTTGATGGCGTCTTTGCGCTCGGCGTCGCTGTCAAGGGCGGAGGCGATCACGTCAAAAGCGGCTGATGAAGGCCAGGCATCTTTTCTATGGTTAGCTTGTGCTGTAAGACATGCGAGATCTGAGGTTTGACCCACCTTCTTTGAGAGACATGTTGAGAGTAGTTTTGGGTGGTTAGGTGGGGGGTTGGTTAGTTGATGAGAATGAACTTGAAGATAATGTTTTACAGAACTACTAGAGAGGCTGAAGAGGAAAGGGGGCTCTTCTTAGAAGTCACTGATGATGTACGCGAGTGCAAGACACCAAGCCATTCAAAGGTCAGCGCATGTGATCGAGTCCTTCAAGGGTACCGAGGTTGCCTGCGACACATGACGGAATGCAGCCTGCAAGCAGACATGTGAAGAGTCCGGGGCGGGCACAGTCTGTGCTTTCTTGCGGTGGCGTTCACATCTCCAAGTCACTCAAGTCACTGCATCTCTTGGCCTCCTCGTATGATGGCGCCCGGACGTGTGTTGCTACTTCTCACTACCTCCGGAGGTATAGAGTCTTCAAGCAAAGCGACAGACACTGCCCTGATGGCATACTTGTCGCACAGCAACAGGGAAGAAGCTGGAAACACTCGCCGGCATCGGAATCGGATCTTCAGAGCTCAGACTCGAGAAGATGGAGAACATTTCTCTGGTTACTAATGATGCGCAAATGATGTCCGAGTTATCGCCTACGCCGACGACTGCTTAACATATATATCCAATGCTCATGTTGAGGTAGCTATTCACATTTATATCAAAACAAAAATACCAACATCAACAATACCTTGATCTATTACTTCCACTATCGATTTGCATCCCAGCCGCGTTTGAATATTTCTACAGCCACAGATCGCCAGCATGACTACTGGTCAGCAACTCACTGCGGCAGCTCGTCTACGTGAGCTTCTATCGGACACCTCTCACACAGTTGTTGCTCCAGGCGTATACGATGGCATATCTGCTCGGCTGGCGCTTGCTCAAGGTTTCGAGTGTCTATACATGGTAAGTGAAGTATTTAAGCATATGTGGCGAACCATCTCAATGCCAGAGATCCCCAACCAGTCGATACACAAACGACATCGCTTGCTAACACCCCCCAGACCGGCGCAGGCACAGCCATGTCTCGCCTCGGCATGGCCGACCTAGGCCTCACCACCTTCACCGACATGCACCAAAACGCCGCCATGATCGCCAGCATCAATCCTTCCATCCCCGTCATCGCCGACGCAGACACCGGCTACGGCGGCCCCATCAACGTCGCCGCGACCGTGAAGGCGTACGCTCGCGCGGGCGTCGCAGGCCTGCACATCGAAGACCAAGTGCAAGAAAAGCGCTGCGGGCACCTGAGCGGCAAACTCGTCGTCTCGCGGGAAGTGTTCGCGAACCGTCTGCGCGCGGCGTGTAAGGCGAGGGATCAGAGCGGGAGCGGGATTGTGATTATTGCGCGGACGGATGCGAGGGCTGGGAGCGATCCTGAGGGGAATGGGGGTTATGAGGAGGCCGTTGCGAGGCTGAAGATGGCGGCTGAGATTGGCGTTGATGGGTTGTTCTTTGAGGCGTTGCAGTCGAAGGAAGAGGCTGAGAGGGCGATTGCGGATTTGCCGAAGATTCCTGTGCTGCTGAATGAGGTTCCTGGGGGTCGCACTCCGATTGTTACGTGCGAGGAGGCGAACAAGATGGGTTTCCGGATTGCGATCTGGCCTACTATGGGACTGGAAGCTGTGGTGCCGGCGCTGGAAAATGCGTACAGTACTCTTAAGAAGCAAGGCAAGAGCCCCGAGGATCCGCCTTTGGGCCCAGGAAAGCTGTTTGAGGTGTGTGGCTTGAAGGAACTTATGGAATTTGACGAGAGTGTTGGAGGGAAAGCGTATCAATAGAGGCTGATATGAGAAATTATCGAAATCAATGACAACCACACACGTTAAGAGGTTTCGTGACATGCAAATGTGGCTGTCTATGAAGCACGCTCATGGGACATAAGTATGTCTATTTCGCAACACAATGCAGTAATGAAGGCAAGTGAAAGATCATGCAAGAACAAGTTCAACTATACACACGCATCGCTAATATGCCTGCCAATTTCTTGGTCGAATCAATGCCCCACCCCGCCAGCGATCCAATCGTTGAACTCAGGTTGCCCAGGCTGCGGAAAAAGACCACGGTCTGCTTGCTGTTGGTCAACAGGCGGTTGCTGCTGCTGTGCTGCCTGCTCAGCCTGTCGCCTCGCTTCAGCTGCTCGCTGCAACTGCTGTCTGTGCCAAATGAGCCAACCAAGCCCCGCAAGCAGACCTCCTATCAGCAATGTCACGAAGACATCATCATCGATGTCTTCATCGTAATATCCATCGTCGCCTCCGGGCATAGGATCGTACTGGGAGTCCCAGTCGTCTGCTTCATACTGCATGTTCATCTCCGCATCAGCTTTGAGGAAGTCGTTCAGCCACTCAGACAGAGACAATTTCTTGGCTTTGGTGGGCCCATCATCTATGCCTTTGATGCCACCTCTGGTTACTGTATTCCACCAGCCGCGCCAGCGGAGTTTCCACAGGGAGAGCATGACTGGGAGGTAGGCTTCTTGTTGGTTGATCTCGAGGGCTTGGTCGTAGAAGCGCTTGGCGAGGTGGAAGTCCTGATCAATCCCGATGCCGTTCTCGTGCATCCAGCCAAGGTTCCACAACGCTTGGGCAGACTGCAGGCTCTCGCCAGCTGCCTGGTAACATGCAGCTGCATTTTCTGGAGAAGCTACAGATCCAAGTCCAGCAAGATAGTAGTCGCCGGCTTTGACGAGAGAGTCGATATTGTGCTGCTTTGCACTCCTAGTCCAGTGGACTAAGGCCAAGGCTGAGTCGCCGACAGCAGCTTGGGTGTTTTGTTTGAAGGTGATGAGCCAGTCTATCGGGCTCCATCGTGGACGGGAATGGTCAAGAAGCCAGGCGACGTTCGACTGTGCATTCTCTGACCCTTGCTCTGCCGCCATGAGGTAGTGGATGAGCGCTTTCTGGTTATCGCCTTCGTCATAAGCCTCGTTGGCCACGCCGATTGAACCCCAGATGGCTTCGGCCTTCTCAGCAACGATCTTGTACTGTACTGCAGCGGTCCCGCAGCTTCGCTCGCGCCCGATACCTTGATGGTTCATCTCAGCAAGGTAGTAGAATGCTTCAATGTGGCCATTGCGAGCCGCGAAGTCAAAGTAGCGGGTTGCTGTTGCGATGTCGCCTTGGTCGAGGAACAGTATGCCGAGGTTGGTCTGCGCGACCGCCAGATCCTGATCTGCTGCTGCGCCAAAGTATTCGCTGGCCTTCTTGACATTGCGCTCGACACCGAGACCGTCACGGTACATCAGGCCCAAAGAGTATTGGCAAAGCGCATCACCATTCGCCAGTCCTCGAGTGAACCAGATCTTAGCCTTGCTGTAGCTCTGCTCCATCCCTTCACCACGCAAGAACATGCGGCCAAGATATCCAGCAGACTTGGACGCGAGCTTTTCCATGCCTGGCGTAGCATCCTTTGCCACGTTACCATTGTGGTCCCAATACTGCCTTGCGACTTCCATGAAGTACTTCTTCGCGAGTTTGAAGTCCCTCTTCATACCCCTGCCGCCATCGTAATACACTCTAGCCAGCCCGAAGCTGGCAGTGAATTCTCCTTTCGAGGCTTGGAAGAGCAGGTATTCAATGACATCCTCTGGGTCTGCATATGCATCGCTTGTAGGTCCGCCCTGTTTCGCGTTGATTCCGGAGGAGCTCACGCTTGCACCCTCTCCATAGACACCTCCTGTTTCATCTGCCAGTCGGTAAGAGTCGCGGACCAGGGCGTGACCACCAGGAGGCCCGGAGCGGTAGTACATGATAGCCTTGTCGGCAACTCGTTGGTACCAATGCACAGCCTCGTCGCAATTACGCGGCGTAGAAATTCCTGCATGGTGTCGGTATCCAAGGGTCATCTCCGAATGCGTATCGCCCTGCTCTGCCGCGAATGTATGGTATAGCAAGCTCTTGGCCTGATCGGCTGGCACCTTCGGGTTCAACCCAGTCGCATACATGAAGCCTAGCATGTATTGGGCCGTGCTGTTGCCGTCGAGCTCCGCAAGCTGTTTGTATCTCTCGAAAGCCTGCTCATAGTTGACTGGATGTGTGTATTTGCCGTAAAAGCTCAACTCCGCCAGCGTAAAGATAGCATCGACATCATTCTCCCTGGCCGCGTCCTCCAGGAGCCGGACAGCCTTGGACAATGGCTGCGGGAGTTTGACGGGCTGTGTAGGCGCCGTTGTGGATATTAAGTTGTCCTCCTTGGGTGAGTTCATGAACAGAAGTACAAAGGCCTCCTTGGCGTAGTATGCTGTAGTCCCGAAGACACCTTTAGGCTTCTTTGTGTACTTTGCCAGCTTGGATACCGACGGCGGCTTGATCTTGGCCAAAATCGCCGCAGCCTCGCTCACGCTCTGGTGTGTCTTTTCCTCCTCTTCAACATGCTCACTGGTCTCCTTTGCTCTTGCAGCGTCCTCCCAGCGGGTATCGGGATGTCGCTGGCCATCGTGTAGAGGTTGTTGCGAGTCGACGTGGTGTGCTTGGTCACGGGCGACGGCATGGGCGACGAATATGCAAAATGCGACTGCGGCAGTATGTTAGCGATGAGCTCGCATGCTCACGGTCGACGACTCCAGCTTACGTAGCAGCAGAGGCGCGATGCGCCAGCCGGACTGCTTCATCGTGAACGGCGGTATTGTACTAATCGTGCGGTTGATGCAGTGGGGGACATTATTCTCTGGCGACTCCTCGAAATAGGTTCGTTCAGAAGACGTGCTGCGACATTGTTGTTGGGTGAAGTGAACAGTGCCGTGTGTTTGCTCGATCGTCATTGACACCTTGCACTTCACAAAGCCCGGAGCCCGCTTCAGCCGGCAACTCGCCATCTCACTCTCTATTTGCTGCACCGCCATCGCAGTCTATTATTCTAGGCATTATTCAACACTACTATGGACCGGTTACCAGACGAGGTGATACTGTCAATTATATCCTGTATGTATTCCTGTGTGCAAATTGCCGTAGCATCTGCTGATTTCCAACAGTCTTGGACGTTATCGATGTTACACGCTGTCAGCTTGTATCGTCTCGATTCCTGAACCTTGCCAGAGATTTCGAATTGTGGAAAACACTGTGTTTTGAGGATTCTCGAGCCGAAGCTGCACGAAGACGACAGCGTTTACGTGATGCTCAAGACTCCCATCTTGAGGAGCTGGTCAATGCAATATCAAGTCTGCCCGGCGTCACTCGCGCTGGAGCATCATCAAGTACTGCGGATCCTAGGAGTTCGGATCGAATACAAAGAAACCGAGCGTTGGCCAACTGGGAGCCTGGCTATCCTGGCGAGTACATAGATTACTACCAAGAATACATCCATAGGCACGCCGACGTCAATGTCGATTGGATCAATCTACCAAATACGGGGGGTGGCGACAAGCGGGAGGTCCGAGAGGCAACTGGTATGGCGATTCTCTCCAATAATGGCTCTCAAAGAGTTGTTTCGCCTCTCGATGATGGCACTGTCTGCGTGTGGGACGTGACCCCTCGATCAACCACTCTCGACGGAGGCAGAGCTAAATTATTGGGCCAGAGCAGTGCCGGCTTGCTCACTGGAAGCGCTTCACCAGATCGAAGCCATACGCTCATGACTGAAATCGGAGCCGTCGAGTGTGTTTCGATCGATAGCAGTGCTTCGAAAGGATATTTTGCTGTGCAGAATGTGCTTCAGGAAGTCGATCTGCAAACCCTACAAGTATCTTCGACGAAGAAGTACCCATTTCCCATCACGGCACTATCATCTTGTCAACCAGGTATGCCTCTGACGGTCGGCACCAGCTGGACGGTACATCTACACGATTCTCGAGAAATTGATGCACCGTCTGATACCGACGACACTGCCCAGCTTATTGGAGGTTCGGTCAACGCTCATGCTGCCCTGTCACAGCCCGGCCCACTTTCGATTCTCACCCAACATGATACTTCTTCTATTTGGGTTGCAGGCCGCTTCACAAGTCTCTTACATTACGATATCCGCCGATTCCCTCGGTTGCTCGGCACAATTCATTCAGGCGCCCGCATCGCTTCCTTGACTTCACTGCCCTACCCCTTCATACCTCGCTCGCTGGACCTGGTTCGAAATCCCGATGCCTCTTTGACAGCTCTTCAGGCCGCACGAAGTAAATCTGGTACAACGCTGCTGGCAGCAGCAGAGTACAAGGGCAAAGGCTCACTGGAACTCCACGATCCATCCGGAAGCGATAGCTATCAAAACCGACAAACCGCTTCAGTGTCCAAGCTGTTGTCCGTCGCACCTCACGGAGGGCGGATCGTGTTCTCCGACGGTGATGGCAACTTACGCTGGATGGAGAGAGACGGCTCGACACTCGTGCGTCAATACAACATCAATTCCGAAACCAGCGCCGACGCCACGACCGGTGGAATTTTCTCGTCCTCGGCCTCTGAAATGCCGGGTCAAGGCGACATCGTGCAGAAGATATTGCCGCTCCGAGCTTGTAAAAGTGATGTCGGCTCTGAACGACCCGATGTGCCCAATGAAGCGTTGATGTTGTGGTCTGGCGATGGTCGCATTGGATGTCTTAGCTTCGGCACCCAGAATCCGATCAAGCCGGATGATAGTTGGCATGATGCGGTGGAAGAGCAGGGTATGAGTGTCGAAGAGCGAGCGAGAGAGGATGCTGAGAAGCAGTATGACTTGAGGATGAGGAGGGCTCTGGAGCGAAATGCCGATGAGGTTAGGTTTGTGAGAGGGTTGGGCATGGCGCCTTTCTAGCGTCGATAGAGACTTATTTACATTCCTTGTCACAGTGTCAGAACTCTTTCAATCTCTGTGAGCATCTTACCCAGTAGTGTCATACTGTTGTAGCCATACATGTACGCAGTCGAAGATCGCATTTCCGCTAGCTACATGTAACAATTAATACCACCGTTGATATAGTATATCGATCGCCTTAGAAGAAAAGAATATAAATAGCAAACAATATACTTAAGGCCGACACCATTCATGTACATGCTCACATGACGGACAGATGCTCACCATTTTAATGTCGTTATAGACCAATACTTTCTAACCCCAAACCCTAAGTGTCGACTTTGAACATAACTTAAAGTTTCCTTAGTGGCGACAACTTTAGGTGCGGCTCTGCGCCCCCGCATCTGTCAAGAACAACACAGACAAAGACTATTCTACGAACACGTGCATTGACCTCACTTCACTCGAACGATACAACAAGACCTCGGAGATTTGTTGGAGAGAGGGCAGCTCTTCCTACCGAACCCGCTATCTCCTCGGCAACGGCGGTCAGCTCTCGTTGATGCAATTCCTTTCTCACAAGACCGCGTTTTCCCATGACACAACCGTGACGTTCGTCTTCAATGACATCTCTCGATCTGCAATGCTGGAAACTCGGGTGCTTAATGGCTCTACCATGATTGGCCCATATGCTCTCGTCCGGAGTGTCTGCATCACTTTCGAACAAACGCCCCGCAGGGCATGCAATCGCTTGTCTGCCACGCGCGAGAAACCCATGCCACAATCGCGTCTACTAGGATCTATCTGGTCCTAGCTGGGGACGAGGAAGTCATCGGCTTGCATGCCATTGGATCGAGAGAGCAGTCGGCACTTCCTGACGGAACATTCCACCATGATATCTTTCTCACTGTCGGTGGCGAGCCGACCAAGCTCGGACGCTGAGGAATGGTAGGTTGTATATATACTACAGAGGTAGAAGTTCCCTTCCACTTTCCCACCCGCTCTACCTCTCCCCACACACAACAACAATGTCTCTTTCGAATGGATTAGAAAAGCTCGGCCTCGGCGCCGCTGGCGACAAGAAGGCTGCCGACCTCCAAAAGGACACCGTCGACTACCATGCGAAAGGCAACGTAATCACCACCGACTTCGGTGTGAAGCAGGCCAACACAGACGACTGGCTCAAGGTCGCCACCGAAGACCACACCGGCCCTCAACTGCTGGAAGATCACATGGGCCGCGAGAAGATCCACCGCTTCGACCATGAGCGTATCCCCGAGCGTGTCGTTCACGCCCGTGGTGCTGGTGCCTTTGGTACCTTCAAGATGCACAAGAGTTTGGAGAAGTACACATGCGCGAAGGTCCTTACGGATACTAGCCGCTCTACACCTCTGTTTCAGCGTTTCTCGACTGTGCTGGGTAGCAGTGGCAGTGCTGATACTGTTCGTGATACTCGTGGCTTTGCTTTGAAGTTGTACACCGATGAGGGCAACTGGGACATCGGTAAGTGGTTTGAACTCTAGTCCATGGAACTAGAAGTGGAGTGAACTAATTTTTGGCATTTGCAGTTGGAAATAACATTCCCGTCTTCTTCATCCAAGACGCAATCAAATTCCCAGACGTTATCCACGCTGGCAAGCCAGAGCCTCACAATGCTGTGCCCCAAGCACAAACTGGTATGTCTGCTTGAAACTCTTGTTTCCAGCAACCAAGACTAACTATAGTTTAAGCACACAACAACTTCTGGGACTTCCAGTATCTGCACTCTGAGGCCACCCACATGTTCATGTGGACCAACTCCGACCGCGGCATCCCCAGATCTTACCGTATGATGCAAGGATTTGGTGTCAACACCTTCACACTTTACAACGACAAGAAGGAGAAGCACCTTGTGAAATTCCACTTCAAGCCGCGCCTTGGTGTACACAGCTTCGTTTGGGACGAGGCTCTTAAGCTTGCCGGTCAGGACCCAGACTTCCACAGGAAAGACCTGTACGAGGCAATTGACAACGGCGCTTTCCCCAAGTGGGACTTCGGTGTTCAGGTGATCCCTGAGGCTGACCAGGACAAGTTTGAGTTCGACCCCCTCGATGCCACCAAGATCTGGCCCGAGGAATTGATTCCCATTGAGTACGTCGGCGAGTACGAGCTCAACCGCAACGTTGACGAGTACTTCACCGAGACCGAGCAGGTCGCGTTCTGCACTGGCCACATCGTTCCTGGTATCGGCTTCTCTGACGACCCTCTGCTCCAAGGCCGCAACTTCTCATACTCAGACACTCAATTGAGTCGTCTCGGTACCAACTGGCAGGAGCTGCCCATTAACAAGCCTGTGTGCCCTGTGATGAACCAGAATCGCGACGGTGCCATGCGCCACAGGATTACCAAGGGTTCTGTGAACTACTGGCCTAACCGCTTCGAGGCCACCCCGCCTGCGAAGGTTGAGGACGGTGCATACGAGGATATTCCTACCAAGATCGAGGGCATGAAGACCCGTCTACGATCCAAGAAGTTCAAAGAGCACTACAACCAGGCCCAGCTCTTCTACAACTCGCTCGCCCCGCATGAGAAGGCTCACTTGACCGCTTCCCTTGCATTCGAGCTGGACCACTGTGACGACCCTTGGGTCTACAACAAGATGTCCGAGCGTCTGTGCGACATTGACCTCGAGCTTGCCCAGAGCGTTGCCGAGCTCGTCGGTGCCGACGAGATCCCTCAAACGGAGGGACGTCCCAACCACGGCAAGAAGGCGAAGGGTCTCAGCCAGGCTGACTTCATGCCTGAGACTCCGACCATCGAGACTCGTCGCGTTGCGATCATTATTGCTGATGGCTACGACGCTGTGGCTTACAACGCCATGGTTGGTGCTCTCAAGGGCGCAGGAGCACTCCCTTACACTATTGGACCCCGTCGTACTGCCATCTTCGCTGCTGGCGAGGACAAGAGCAGTGGTGCTAAGGGTGTCAAGCCTGACCACCACCTCGAGGGCATGCGCAGCACCATGTTCGACTCAGTCTTCATTCCTGGTGGCGAGAAGTCAATTGAGACACTCTCGAAGAACGGTCGCGCCCTTCACTGGGTGCGTGAGGCGTATGGTCACCTTAAGGCCATCGGCGCTACTGGCGAGGCTGTTAATCTCGTCAAGCTCGCCTGCGAGCTTCCAGGCATGGAGTTCTCCACATCGTCCGAGGTCACCAACAGCTACGGTGTCGTCACCGTCGGCAAGGTCCAGCCAGAGAGCTTCAAGGAGGGTCTGCAGATGGCCAAGGGCGCCGCGGACTTCCTCGACAACTACACCTACGAGATCTCACAGCACAAGAACTGGCAGCGTGAGCTCGACGGCTTGTCTGTGATGGTTGCCTACTAGAGAAGGACGCGAAGTGTTTTTGAAGGTCTGTTCTGATGGCCTTGTAGATAGATTCGATTGATACCACGTATGACTTTCACGACTTCATATATTTAGAATGACAATTTCCACATTGTCGTTGGCTTCTCATGCTGTCTGTCTTGTCCTCCTTTCATTCTTACAAATCCCATGTCTCTCTGCCATCTTTCTTCTTCAGTAATGCATATCACTCTTTTGTCATACTGCTCAAAAGTCGGCCGTGTCATTCCATCCTCCCATCTTCCCTCCCAAGTAGGATCACCCTTCAATCCTGCTTCGCCGTGCTCAGCCACAAGTACGAATTCGCAGATTCCGCGGAAGCATTGCTGTCAGATCTATCTCTGCCGAACGGCACAACGATCTCGCCCGATGAAACAGCGTTGGTTGTGACCAAAGGTTGAGTCTTTGATACGGTGGGCGATGCAGGAGGTGAGGCTGATGATGTAGAGCTTGTAGGCGATAGAGGGAGGAATGTGGACTTTTGCTGGTTGGGGGAAGCCATGCTTGGATTTTTGGATGTTTTGCGAAAGAGGGTCGCAGAGGTAGGTATTGTTGATGAAGATGAGATTGTTGGAGGACTTATTGAGACTGGAAGCTTTGGCTACTGGTTGGTGATGCTAAATGTCTATCAGAAATTGTGTGTCGTAAATGGGTCAACCATTCTTGCTTGGGGTTGATGCTCTCAGCTGTTTTAAGTATCCATGAGATAGGCTCTGTCCCTCGGCTTAGGGTGTTGTTCCTTTGAGAGCATGATCACGCGTTCCTCTCATAGCGTTTTAAGCGTTGGTTGTCGCCCAATCGAGCTCTGAAGTCGTGCGTAAGAGGTACTGTTGACGATAACCAACCGGACGGATGTCCGGATGGACTTGTTGGTGTCCAATCAGAGCAGCACTAAAGAGCTATATAGCATACCCCACCTCTTCGGCCTTCAGAGCTCCTCGCGATGTCCTATCGTGCCTGCGTGCTTCAGGCGGACTTGACAAAGGCTCTGCTCGCACGTGAAGACAATGCTCAGATGAGATATCTCGTGTTCCCTCGTAGACATCAAGGACCGTTCAAACTCAATTTTATCATGTGGAGCCGACAATCTTTCTGCAGACCACGGCAGTTGACCGGTGATTCTCCCAATTACTCCTACTGGTATAGTTGACGAGGCGGTATATAGCGTCTGTTAATTTACCATATTGTCGGGAATAAAGTGCGCCGGGGTTATGGCCGAGGAGCAGGAAACTTCTTCACACAGCAAGTAGGCTCGGCCTATGCTCGTAATCGTGGCCCTAGCCTTCTGACCGAAGGCAAACCATCAAGGTCAGTAGTGTCGTGATCCGACTCTCGTGACTGAAGTGATCGGCAGTGTCGAAGCTTCAAAAAAGCCAAGAATCACTATCACGGGCGTATTCAACGTCTTCTCAGCGTTGCACATGGCTCGATACCGTGCTCCGTCCCGCGGAAGACATCAGATCAGGAGTTCTGGATATGTTGATGGTTGATGACTTGATAAGCATTGTGTCCCGAGTACCCTGACGGTCACGGCCCGATTCTATACCACGACAGCTGCACACAGACAGCCGTTGTAAGTAGCGGAGTATGTCGCGTAGACTTGCCTGTAGACAGTAGACTTCTGGGGATTGCTGTCTTATTGGACTTTGACAGTGGAGTTCAAGCCCGGAAGGTTGGCCAGTTGGAACGAAGACGAGCAGTCCCGGGACTAGCGGAACCATGTGAACCTGTTTCCGTAGATCATCTGCCTGTCTTCATGGAGTATATGATATGCCCACGATTCATGTGTTGTAGCTGGTGCCGTACACAGAACTGTCGTGCTACGGGGAGATGTTGCGGTGAAGATGAACATCCATGCAAACTCATCGGCCTCTTGCGTGCGTCTGGAGATGTGCGATGCCGGCATGCATTGGAGGATTGCAGTAGAGCATGGATGCCTTGCTCGCGGAGCACGGCGGTGCGTGATGACAGCTCGGTTCCCACATGGGCGCAAGGATGGTAAGAGAGAGGATTTCCTTCCAGGGAGCATGCCCCACCTCACCCTCGGGAGGTCGCAATCAATGTTTGTGTAGCAGTATATTTAGCTTACCATGTTCTGACTGCCGACATCGCGAACGAAGTGTAGATACGCTCTCTGCAGAAATACGGCGGATCGTGACTGCTGAAAGACGATCTTCTGTTCTTGCGATCGATGGCACCTTGAGAGAGGCACGCGGACACGCGTGCAAGCTGTCGAGGTTTCACGTCTCCATCGAAGCACAGACGGTGCAATCATCCTCGCTCGAATCAGGGCCTCTGCACCTCCTGCACATCACAAGGCTGCTGAATGGAGCACGCAGCCTCACATCTCGGCCGCTAATGCCGACATCCTCTCACCAGTAGTCGTCCGCAGAGCAAACACCAGCCGCACCGGAAGCTACTCCCCGGCTTCTAAGGCATGTGTTTTAGCTCCACTAGTCCATGCTCACTGGGCGGGCCTACACGTTATCGAGCTCGCTTAACTGCCTTGCCGGCCGGCAGGTTTGGCACAAATGGCTCCCTTGCGTTTGTCGACAGCGTCTTTACCCATCCGTGTTCACTTCTTACAGAAGAATGTAAGGATTCGAGCCGCCTGTTCACGTCTACCTGCATGTCACAGCAGAGGTCATATTGACTAGCTCAGTGGTACAGCAGCAATATACCTGGCTTCAGAAGAGCAGTGGGAATTGCATATAAACCCACCATCTTTCCTGTTGCTTCCGTATCTTCTTACTACAACAAACCACACAGCAACACCAACCAACACAATCGCAACTCCAACAAACTGGCCAAACTTCACCAAAGCCCCCGATCTCGCATCTATCTGAAAGATAGACAACCATCCTGCATCACAATGGTACGATGCAAAACGTCCATTTCAAGTAGCAGCCGACTAACACTTTCAAAGGCCAACGGCATTGCTCCTGAACCTGTGCTTCACTGCACCAAGGTCTACCACAAGTACAATTGTGGACATACCAAAGTCGAGATTGCCTGTTGTGCTGTCTCCAAAAGGACCGAGTGCGGCGTCATGAACCCGCGACACGTCACTCACAACAGCATCTGTCTCCCTTGCGGCGGCTGCTAGATTGGTACGAACTATGCTCCCAATCGATTCAACGACGTTCACTGACTTTTTAGAGCAGAGCGAACATCGACATTTCGACTTACTTGCCCGGTAGTCGTCATTGCTTGGAAGTCACCATCATTCGTTGCTTTTCCTTTCGGCTTGTCAAGCATGGCGTTACGGCGGACCAGGAAGAAAGAAGGATAACCTCGATTGTCTCACGACACTGGAGGACGGCGCAGGAGTTTTCGAGAGATCAGGGAAGAGGGGTAATGGGTGTTGTCAGGCCTTGCGTGACTCTCGTTGGCCAGAAACGTAAGGGGGTTTCTTTTGCCACACAGTTCAGTGCATCGTTAGCTCAATAAAATCAATAACGATATTGACTATGACCTTGCTTGTTGAATCCACATCCTTGACGTACACCTGTGCATTTGGCGTTCATGTCGAGTTTTTCCTCCAGTGGGCGGAGGATTTCCTGATCTGAGGCAGGGTGGTACAAGCGAGGCGGTAAGCTACCGAGACAGTGCATGTGGTGGCGTTTTTGACAGCGGCTACGTGCAGGCCTCAGCGCGCGACTGCATGCAGATGGATCGCCAATAATACATTGCATTGTTCATGGGCTGTGACACCTTGAACTTGGTGGTGGCTGGTGAGTGCTGGAGCTGGAGAGTCGTGATGACACAGGCAAAGCGCAACAACATATGGTGATGCTAGATTGACAGCAATCGCTAAAAGCCAGCAAGAATGCATCTTGAAAATTCGACTGCATGCAATAATTGATGTCGAAGCCGAATATGATTCCACAAAAGCGAAAGCCTAAAGGTGCAGTAGCAATGCCAAGCCTCTCGCTTAAGTCCGTCATCTCTCTAGCGCTCGACCAGGGCCTCATGTTCCTACAACAACACCTCAACTTATTTCACAATGTCGGTCGATATCAACTGGGACACGCTGACCTCAGGTCCTGATGGTGAAGCGCTTGCGGAGAAGATTCGCGCGTTTGTGCATGAACGTTTCCAGACTATCAGTCTGCCCAAATTGATTCGCTCCGTCAAAGTGCACGGATTCGACTTTGGCAAGACCGCGCCAGAAATCGTTCTCAAGGACATTTGCGAGCCCCTGCCAGATTTCTACGAGAACGATGCCGAAAGTACAGATGATGGTACTCAGGATGATGGCAAAGATGCGGCATCCAAGGCACATGAAGACCGGCCAGCCGATCGCTTACAGGCTGCTCGAGAAAGAATGATGCGAGCAGAAGCACATAGTCGCCGCACGTCTGATCTGTCTGCTCTGGAACATGCTACCAATCCTCAATTATCTCGCGGCACGACTCCCGGGTTCTTACATCATGGCACGTCGAACCTTGGCTACTTCAACCTCCCACTCGGAGGAGTGTCTGGCACCAACACACCACTGGCAGCTGTGGCAGGAGCCCACTTCGGCCAAAGCAATCATCAACCAGCTTACGAACCGCCACATCATCCTTCAGACTCCTTCAGCTCGATCTCACCACCGCCATCAATTACGCCACCTTCGCGACCAATCTCGAGAGATGATGGTCTCTTCGACGCCCGGCCGAGCTCGGTAGTACTTGACGAGGATGACGAGGCTGCTGAGACACAAACTTTCACTCCGGAGCCACCAGAGCGTAGCCCCGAAGACATGCAGGTTGTCTTCCACGTGACCTACTCTGGAGACGTGAAGCTTGCCATGACAGCTGAAGTCTTCCTGGACTATCCAATGCCCAGCTTCGTTGGCATTCCACTGAAACTAAACATCACGGGTATGACGTTCGATGGCGTGGGTGTCCTCGCCTACATCAAAAGGAAAGCACATCTCTGTTTTCTCGCACCTGAAGACGCCGAAGCCCTCGTCGCCACTGGCACAGATCTGGGCTCGCCGGAAGAGCATCCATCGGCGACCAAGGTTCCAAACCCTCAAGGCGCCATGCCTGCATCTCACAAAGTGGGTGGCTTGATCGAAGACATCAGAATAGAAAGCGAGATGGGAGGCACAGACAGCGGGCGACAAGTGCTCAAGAACGTCGACAAAATCGAAAAGTTCATCCTCGAGCAAGTGCAGCGCATCTTCGAGGACGAATGCGTGTACCCCAGCTTCTGGACTTTCCTCGTCTGAGCATGTATGTGTAGCGAACATATCCGTCACTATGGCTCCAAGACAACGCAGTGTCGTAACGATCACCCTCATGCGCTGTTGCGACCATTGCTCAAAGCATCATCAAAGCATCACGAGCAACAGGTCCTTCCCCGACAAAGCCGCTACCGCACGTCGCACAAAACTACTCTATACACCCTGCAGCCCACCGCTCCGTGCAACACCCTCAACGACGCAGTCGCACTCACCCACGAACGGCCCCGCCCTGTTCGCGGCTTCACCACAGCTGTCAAAAAGCGGCCCACCGCATCCGAACTCTCACGGCCAACGTTGAACAAACAACGCTCGCGATCACCGCATCTGTCACGGTCCACGGCTACCACAGAAGGAAAGAAAAAATCAATGGCAATCACAAGCAAAATGCAGGGCGCCGCTGTCAATAATGCGGCTGTTGTGTCTGCTTACCATGCCGCTCTTTTGACAGCTGCTGCAAGCCGATGTGTTGCAGGATCACAGCGTTATTGACGCGAAGTGAATTGGCGAGAGAGACTTGTCTGTAGAAGGAAAGGCGAAAGCAATGTGGTGCGCATACCCGGGCGTCCTTTTTTTGACTGATGGGGAATTACATGCATGTAGTAGGTACCGGTAGATGACATGAAGTGCTCTTACACCAAAGCCCTCGGTACCATTCGTGAACAAAGTGAAAAAGCAAGGCGTGGCGATGCAGCCGAGAAGCATCACCAGTCTCTGCTCTCGTCTCCGATCACAGCCATTGAGAGAATCACAAGACCGGAGAGATTACAGTCGCTACGCATGAGTCTACGTACAATTTTCTCAATAGCTACTACAGTATCGTCGAAATGCGTGGCCTACTTGTGGCTCAAACTACCATTGAGATACAGACAGAGCTTGGTGTGTATCTCATAATCGTGTATGCAAATACTCTCCGACTAAGATTCAAAAGTAAGAAAACTTGCCACTGAGAGATGTCTGGTGAGCTGTGCGTAGATTCAAGTGCGAAAAACGTACGTGTGAACGGAATCGATCATGCTACCAAAAGTGTATATACCTGATGATACAGTATGAGCATTCGAAAGATCTAGCAGACCGAGAAACAACGTTGAAAACAATGAGTAAACATGTAAAAACTTCTCGAGATTGACCAGCCCAGAAAAAAAGCAAAACTATATCAAACAACGCCATCGCTAAATATCGGCATGCGACTCCATCCATCCCTTTCATGATCGTGAACACAAAAAATGTGATAAAGCAAAAAAATGCAGGCGGCAAGAAACTGACCCTGTACATCCAAGACTTTGTTGTTGCAGCCATCTCTTTCTGGAGTAACACTGGTAAAAACGTATGGCTTCGTTGTGCAGACTGACACAGCCCATGGGTATATAAACGTGTAGCAAGTATTCCTTCTCTTTCAATCTTCACCTCCCTCCCAGGCCAGGGAAGATGCTTCCTATGACTTTCCTCCATCTTGGAGTCCGCGCCGCTTCTTCGGCATCTGGATCTAGCGGTGGTGCGCGGCGGCCGAGCATTGCGACGGCTCTTTGCCGTGCCCATTCGCGTCTTCTGCTGGCATCTGCTGGTGGAACGGGTGGAGGTTGGGGATACGCGCCGGTGGCTGAGCGTTGGGGTACTGGCGAGAGGTCCGACATTTGCTGACTGTTGCTGCTTGCTGTTGCTGGCGCTGACGTGATGCGACGGGAGATTCGTTGGCTGAGTGAGACTGGTGGATGTGATGTTTCTTGGGGCGCAATTTCCGTAGCATTCACTTCAGCATTCGGATCTGCCGGCTGGTTCTCGTCGACTCCTCCGCGCTCGCGGTTTCTGCGCATGATGCGTTCGCGGCGGACCATGGCGTTTGTGACGTTCTTTGGGCAAAAGCCTTGAGGCAGGCAACTCTTCTTGCACATCGGACAGAGGCTTGAGTTGTCGCGTAAGAAAGCGTCGACGCACTCCGGATGGAAGATGTGATGGCATGGAAGTTCGCGCACTGTGTTGCCGGGTTCATTGGTTGAAGGGTTGGCGGCTACAAAGTCGTCCAGGCAAATCGGACAGGTGGGCTGGTCAAGAGCTGTCGGACGGTATGAAAAGGCGCGCATGGCTGGTGAAGGTCGGGCGTCCGGGGCTGGAGACGATGATCGGCTATCTGAGCTGGATGCCAGGTCTTTTGCATTTCTCTCGGCTTGCACCGGAACTTCCTCAGGCCGTACCGTGCCATAGGTGTACAATGGCATCTTGTCAAGGAGCTCTTGAGGCACAGTGAGGCGCTTTATACCGAGTACTTCCAAGTCAACTTCACCGGTGACAACTCGCTGCCGTAGCTGTTGGCGTCGTCTTCTTTGCACCCAGTGCATGAGTATTGATGTGGCGCCGATGATGATCAGTAGAATTGCCAGAACGACCAGAAGGAAGACCCATAAGCTGGGTAACCGAGTACCAGAACCTTGTTTTGCATGTCAGCCTCGTGAACATTTAGCAGAAGATGCGTTTGACACAGAGACATGCATTGCCAGGGAATGCCGTGTGGTTAAGAAAGAAACGCTCTCGTGTGCGATTCCGTGAGAGCAGAGCACGCAATATGAATGGAAGGGGACAGACATACCAGGGAATTGTGAATTCGACTCACCCGTGTCAATATCCACATAAAGTCGTACATAGTCGGTTGGATCTTCCATTTCCAAAAGCTGCTGCGCATTTGGCACACTTGACAGGTTCCCACTGTAATCGGCGGTCGCGTTGATGAGTGTACTGCCGCTTGCGCCGGGCAATACGTATACGGGGAATTTATAATCTTGCTTCCATTTCCCATTGTCGCCCACGTTCCAATATGCATCATTTGCCTGCGGAGGCATCTCGGTGTTGTCGTTGGTCATAAAGAACAAGAAGCTCTGAGTTTGTAGCTCGTCGGCGGCCGCCAGGTAGGTGAGCGTACATGTAGGACTGATCCATGGCGCAAGGGCTACCAGCGAGTATCTTGCGTTGTTGGGAAAGTTCGAAGGTTTTGTGGCATTGGCGGGAACGTATGACAAACTTGCGTTGTAGCATGGATCGTCTTGCGCCAGATCTGGGGTGTATAGCAGGCCGGTTATGTCGTTTCCAGTGACAGCGCCATTCGTGCTTAGGGTGCGAATGTTCGCCTGCAGGTCGAAGCTGAAGGAGAGGGTCGAGTTCACACGATGAGGTTCGCCGGCCGATGCGGGACCTGAGGGATCGGGAAAGGCCAAAGTAACGACCCGGATCGACTGGGCACCTGTAGGAGGAAGTGTCAGCGACCTGAGATACAGGAAGAACTAGCTAATCAAGAGCGCATGTGTGGAAGATATGCGCAAGAAGAGGCGACATACTCATGGCCGTCTAGGACGTAGCGATGTGGTGGCGGAGGAGCGCAGGGTTGTGAGCGGATCAGCTCGTAGACTGTAACGTCGCGCTCATGGAGGCAATAGCAGGCGACGGATGCGCGCGGAGTCGGACGTCAGCTGTACAGAGGCAATGGTATAGTAGTCGGTGGGAGAGTTCGTAGAGATTACGACGACACATCCGTCCTCGAACACGGGACTCGGCTGGAGGGTGTGTCCGACCGAGGAGGCGGGCTGAGATGCACTAACGATGTAAGACCGTTTCTTCTGAGGGCTGGACTCGTTCTCGGTGGCGTTTATTCATTGTTCGAAGGTGGCTGAGTCGGTTGATATGAGTTCGTATCAGCTTGGCGAGAGCATGCCGATAAGTCCTCTATAAGTCGACTATCACAACAAATAAATATACCGTACAGCATGGCCAGTAGAAACCCTTGTCTTATGTTTACGTCAGCCCTTTCATCGAATCGATTACCGTTCAACTACCGTTAGAGCGTGGGGACTCCGCTTTCGCACTGACACTGGTCACGTGGGTGGCTGACAAGGAGTGATATGTATACATATGCACACAAAGTACGTATACTTGTGACACCTCTCGCCTGCGTAAATTCTTATCTGATCCCGCCCGATCAGATAACGTAACAGCAACCTCATCCTGCCGCCCGACCTCTGGGCACACCACCGCCTGACCGTGTGCCCATGAGTCGTTGGGATGCTGGTGTTTTCGCGATGTCTGACTGCTTGTGCTTTTTCTGTGCGTGCATAGTTTGCGTATCAATCTCAATATCGCTCTGGTACGACCTGTGATACCCGTATCATGATACTGGATCGCATCATCGCCCAGTCTGGCGGTGTCTCTGCGACGACTGCTGGCGAGGATGACAGAGCCGAGATCATCCGGAAAATGATAGAGGGTGTGCAGTATACACAGTGGGCTGTTCTGCACTACCAAGCCACTTTGGTAGGCGTTGTTCTGGTCTTCTCTGTCTGGCATGGACTGGAGAAGTATTCAAGGAATAGACGTGCTGCTCGATTAGCGAGACAATCACAACAAACGCTAGACCGCTCTGCCAAAGGGGATCTCTGGACGCACCATCGAGAGCGTGAAGGGTCTGGATCATCAGGCAGCAGCACCACTCTTGTTGGAGATGTCTACATCTCTGGACCAACGAAAGCTAGCCAGGCCTCGAACGATCGTTCACTATTATTGCCAAAACAGCATGCGAAATCATCACGACTCTCACGAATACGATCTTTCCTCGTATACCAGCCGCCACCCATACTGTTCTTCAACAAGACTTTGCCAGAGAACGCCACCACTTTGGTCATCCTCGCACTCTTCGGCATCAACATCTTCTACACCGTACTAGGCATCGTCTGGGAACTCCCCCTCATGCTAGTCTTCTCCGACCGCACCTCTCTCATCTTCGCTGCAAACCTTCCCTGGCTCTACATCCTCGGCGCCAAAAATCAGCCTCTCCGCCTCCTCACAGGCTATTCCTACGAGCATCTCAACATCCTGCACCGCCGGCTCGGTGAATGGCTATGCTTTGTTGCGATTTTGCATTCAGGCAGCATGTTCATGGTGTGGTACACTTTCTGGCGACCGATTGGCAACGGCTTGCGGTGGTTCTTGACGGAGAAGACGGTGTACTTGGGCCTGATCACTCTGTTCTGCTACGAATTGCTGTATGCGACTAGTCTAGCTAGTTTCAGGAAGTGGTGGTATGAACTCTTCCTTGGTCTGCATGTGGGCTTGCAAGCCGGTGCGCTTGGGTTCTTGTACTTCCACCACAGAGGCAGCAAGCCTTATGTTCGTGTCACGCTGGCGATATTCTTGATTGATCGACTCGTCTTCCGCTTCTTGGCTAAGAGCCGGGAGTTCAAGGCGAGCGTGAAGGTCATGCCTGACGGGAACACCGTGCTATTGTCTGGCAACTGGCCTGTTGCGGCAAAGCATCGTAGCATGTGGAGATCTCTCTTCAGCCAGAACATGGATTCAGGTTGGGAGCCAGCGGAGCACGTCTTTGTCACCATTCCTTCACTGGGCCGAAAGCACATTTTTCAAGCGCATCCGTTCACCATCGCCTCGGCAGCACCCAGCGACGAGCAGGAACATGCATGGTTTGATCTCATCATCCGCGCACTCGACGGCTTCACCCGTGACCTCCTGATCCACGCTAAGACATGCTCTTCGGTGACGATACGACTAGACGGTCCCTACGGCTCCAGCCACGCCTACGATATGCTACGCTCGAGCGACGTAGCCGTCACAGTCGTAGGAGGGTCCGGAATCGCAGTCGCATATCCGATGTTATGGGCTTTGCTGCAACCAAGCTCCAACAATCATCACACCGACGTCGACTCTGAAGCAGCGGCAGGCTCTCCAGGAAGCTCAAGGAAGGTAGCTTTGATCTGGATCGTGCATCAAGCAGACCACATTCAGTGGCTTGGTCAAGAGAGACTGGACGAGCTTGCGGCTCTCGGACTGCATGTTGTTCTGCCAGCCCCTACACGGGAGGCTGGTAGACCTGATGTTGCGGCTCTGGTCCGAGGCACGATCGAAGATCTGGCATCCGGTGGACAGAGCAGAGTTGGGGTCATGGTTTCGGGGCCTGATGGGATGAACCGTGCGGCGAGAAATTGTTGCGCGCAGATGCTGGGCGAGGGGCGTGAGATCGAGGTTGCTGTAGAGAAGTTTGGGTGGTAGTTCGGAAACGACTTATGATGATGCATTTGTGGCGTTTGGGGGATATGATAGATAAGATTCTGCAATAGATTCCATAGGAAATGTCTCACTGAGGCGGGGCATTGGCTTGATTCTATGCCAGAACAATGGAGTACTTTCACATTCAAAGGGCTTTCCAGCAGAATACAAACACTCCCGACGTGTAGGTTGCATTTCTTGGCTCAGAAACATCTCAAGAGGTAAACTCGGGCCGGTTTCGCGCGAGTCTAGATCGACCAGGATGGGCGTACTCAGGAAGCTCAATCAGCATTAGCAGCCAAATCTGAGCTCTCCATCTGTGCTGTAGAAGCCCCTGGCGGTCTACTTCAACTGAGAGTGGCAGCTCAGACCGTACGCGCGGCAATGACCGAACACCAAGTCAGTGGAGCCTGAAAATTGGCTTGTGAATCTCTTTTCGTGTTGTTGCCCTATCCGCCTAATTTTCAAGCTATGCCTCCACCGATTCCATCGGCATCTGCAGCACCTATCCTACACACCTTTCGGTGGCACCTATTTGTTCCATTTTTGCGCCTGACTCCTCGCTTAAACAAGTAAATGTGTTTTGTTGTGATTTTTCTCTCCGCATGCCTGAAATCGATCCTTAACCGCCCGTGGCCGAATGTTATTTTGTCGTGATCGTTTATCGGTTGGTGGTCTTGAGGATCTCACGCTCGGCAGGGTTGTACCTGAGCAGCTTCTCGATCAGGTCGACATGAGTGAGCAGCATGCGGCGGCAGCAGTAGCGGGAGAGTCCCAGTTCGTCGAGCGCTTGACTATTAACAACCACCATTAGTCATTGTTTCTAGAGAATCTTTTAAACAACATGATGCACATACCCTTCAGTCATGCCCTCGCCACTATCGGGGTCAATCAACTTAACGTATTTGGTCCAGAGGTCACCAACGACCTGTCGCACATCTTGTCAGTTTCGCGCGCAAACCTCGAATTTTGCCCGGATCTTGCTCACCTTGCCGCACGAGAAGCAGCGCACAGGAATGATCATGTTGACGGCACGCGACGGGGATTTGTGTGGTGCGGAGGTGTTTCTGTGAAGGAGTTATGGATGGTCTGGTCGGCGAGCGCAAGATCGGTTTCAAGAAGTTCGTCGCCGTAGGGCTGAAGTGAAAGAGAGGCTCTCGGGCGCTGCCGAGAGAAAGCGCGATCCGGGTTGATCAGATAAGATGGATGATAAGAAACTGGCAAAGAAATTAAGGTAGGATATCAAAGACCCCGCCATCACGGTTCAAATAATCCATCAAGGCAATAAATTGTTTTACAATACCACGAGAAATACACAAAATGTCCACAGAAGCACCAGCAGCACCCGGCGACGGCGTCCGTCTCCCACCCACACCCGAGCAACTTCAAGCAGCTTTCGACCACGGCATCTGGTACGCACTCTCGCTATGGCCCGCTCTTCACGTCGCAGTACAAAACAGCTGGGGCGGTCCAGACAGCGCAGAAAAGCGTGACTGGTTCGCGGGTGCGGTATCAGAGCTCTTCACCGAACGCCAGGATACAGACGCTGAGGAAATCGAATCGTTCCTACTGCAGATCATGCAAGACGAGTTTGACTGCAATGTGGAAGACGAGACCGAGGTGGAAGTTGGAAGGACGATTCTGCTGTTGCGCAAGACACTGCTTGAGGGAGATGTTTCTGGCTATGAGGCGCTGGAGAGGAGGTGGAAGAGCAGGGGCATGATGAAGGCGGATGTGCAGGTTGTGGATCATGGAGATAATGAGGTTGATGAGGACGACGAGGATGATGAGATGGATGAGGATCGCGCGCCACAGGGTTTCCAGCAGGCGCCCAGAGAGCCTAGGGAGAGGCCGCAGCCACAGGTTGACGATGATGGCTTCACCAAGGTCGTGGGCAAGAAGCGTTAAAGGTTGGACGCAATGCGAAAAGAGCGCGTAAAGGAAACAGTGCAGGAACATGATTATCCGTTTAAAAGATGCGAAGAAGCGAGTGATATGTGGTGTGCTTATTCTTCCAAGTGGCGACTATCGAGACAGGCAGAGTCTCCAAGCGATTGCCCAAGAAGGTCTTCGTAGCCAACACGCACGAAACCACCCCAATGACACACCAATTGCCATTCCCCTTGGCAACCTCACTTTCGCTCTCTGCTACGCTGTCCCTGCGACCATTCATTCTCCTTCTTTTCCATCATTCGCCTTCCAGCTTGCCACCAAGGCTCCGGTTCCTGTCTAGCCACCTGCGGCTTGTCCGGCTCGCCCATGAAAACTTTTGATTCTCGAGGCCCAGAAGGTCTTGGAGGCGGACTCGGAAGCAACAAAGTTGTCGGACGCTGGCCTGTTCTGTCCTCGGTCTTAGGCTTGGGCCTCTCACTCCAGCGAGGTTGTGAAGACGCTTCAGGACGTCGAGCGGCCATAGCCGGCGGTGTCGAATCGTTGCTGTTCTTCGACGTGCGAGGTGGAAGTGGAGTCGAGGGCCGTCTTTCGAACGCTCGTGACATGCTCATGCGGTCGCCCGGGTCAAATTCTTCGAGCGAGACGGTCTCGTGTTGGCCCGGTGAGCTGCCGGGCGGTGTTACGTTTGGGTGGCAGCAGCACCAACGGCGCCACTCCGAGAGAGACATTGATGCTGGTTTGGTGGGTTGAGACATTGTGAGGTGAGGCGGAGGCGAATGGTATTTGTACGGTGTGGTAGTTGTCTTTGTTTGTGAGGCCGGCGGTGAGTGTTTGCTGGTGACAAGGGAAGACTGAGACTGTGGACTGATTAGATAGATTCACGTTTGGTGTATGTGCGGGTTTGGCAGTGTTTTTGTTGTTGTCTGCGTGTAAGCTTGGGTCAAAAGAATTGAGTGGTTGTTGAAAGTCAAGAGCAAAATCACATGATCGCAAATGAACGGCTTCTGTTTGCATGTGACAGCCAACTTCAACAGTTCACCAAATGAATTCATCAGATTCGCTAGGCCTGCCACATCGCATTTCTGAACAAGACACGACATTAACATTGGTCTTTTCTCAAAGTGCATTTGGTGGACATCCGATACAGTTTGTGTTTATATATTGCCGCTGCTAACTTCACTTCAATTTTAAGTTACACCTCGAATTCCTGCCAAGCATTACAGCCTTATGTTTACGTGGCCACAAACTTTCCATCGAGCTCTTTCGACTGTACCATGGACTATATCCACCAGGAACACGATCCCCCACAACTGTGAATACAAGCACGACTTTACTTTGCGGGCGAACAGTTTTCCACACGCAGGTACACTCCAGCATCGCATACGACGCAGCAATTCTGACAATACATCTCAGAGGCCTGACAACTCGAGGAAACATCCGTGTCACCATGCCTACCCAGGCCAGTTTACTCGGGATTCCGCAAGAGCTCCGTGACAAGATTTTTGAGTACGTCTATGGCGTGTCCGATGCGGCCAACAAGCGCTTTGACATAAGGCTCCTCCGTCCTTCCTGGACTACCATCGATCCTGCAAAGGCTGAGGTCAGGATTTCATGTTACGAGGCGCCACCATCCAAGGACTCGATACTTGTCTGTCGTCAGCTCTGGACGGAGATGAGCAAAATGCAAGCTGCTGCATTTCGACGATACTGGAACGAGAGCACTTTCCACATTTGCGACGACGCTGTGGAGTTCAGCAATAGCTTCCGTGCTGGCCCTGATCATGACATGCAGCGTTTCAAGCATTTTATCTTTCATACTAGGTGTGACCTCGAAATGGTCGAAGTTGGACTGCACTTTCGGGCTGGGAAGTGGACCGCCTCTTATTACATTTCGGATCGTGTTTGGTCGAATGCGGTAGAGTTCCAGGACCGCGGTGTTCCTGCACCGCAAGGATTGCAGACAGGCTTCGGTTTCGAAGAGGATGTGCGCACATTCTCTGCATCAGGGGCTTTTTCCGGCAAACGCAAAGCCATGAATCCAGAGGCCGGTCTTGGTTTCACGGCTAAAGATCTTTGCATCGCAAAGTACGTGATTGACCAATCGATCATTGATTGGATTTTTCTTTGAGCCACCACATGTATTGGTCAGGAAAGCGGAAAATCCGATGCGCGATGGCATTTAGCTGTTAGTAGTACAGCGGTGCATCAACGGCTGTCATGCCGGCTATCAATTGTGGCTCATGACGGAGAGTGAGTGTTGAATGGCTGGCATGCGTAGACTGGCGAAGGACAGTAGTGGCTGCAATTAGGACAAGGCAGAAATGGATACGGAAGTGGAGAGGAGTTCTTCGTACAATGATGGAGCAAACGTTTCAGTGAATACATCATTGCATTCTGCTCGCTACATCATTCATTTGAGAACGTAAAGACGATACAGATGATGGCCCCGTTGAGTATAGCTTCGAGTTGGATACGCATCAAAGATGAGCTGTCAGCTGCATTAATTGTTAGTCACGTTCAGCTTTCCATTGAGAAAGGCTTCGAATATACCTGTCGCTCTTTCCGTATTAGTTATCGCGGCTGCCTAGGATAAGCTCTCCTGTCGCCTTCTGACAGAATGAATGTAGCTCAAGCCCGCTCGATGCAAGTGCTTCCTCATCACTGACCTACCACCATCCGTGAGTACAGCTCTTGAAGCCAAATGTCCGCGCTAAGCTGACACCAGCAGAAAAGGCTCATCACACGCGCATCTGGTGCTTTTCTCAGAGTGGATCCAGGTCAAGCATCGGTCGCACTTCACTTCACTGCATGACCTCATATCCCTCAGCACCAGAGGTCAGCTCACATGTGCATCCTTGAATACATGGTACTGTCCTTACTGACGACACTAGACCCACGATTTCACATCCCACGAATCACCATGGATACTGCTGAAAAAAGCTCGCCTACCCTCCTCAGTCTCCCACCAGAGCTCCGTAACAGAATCTTCTCTTACGTCTACGGCAAAGCGGTTGCAAATCACATCGTCCTCCTACGCTTCAAGTCAGGCCGAGCGGGCGTAGAGTCGGACAAGGCGCCACCAAACAAAGACTTGCTGCTCATCTGCCGGCACATTTACAGCGAGATGGAAGAGATGCAGGCTGCCGCTTACCGTCGCTACTGGATGGACCAGAAATTCCTCATCATCGCAGACCGTGATACCAAGAAGGACCTTCATCTCGCCACGAAAGCCGACTTGAAGCACGTCTGCTACCTGGCCGTCCACCGTTATTTTCTTCTGCTGAAATACACAGCTCTGATCAGCTTTCATTACAGCGCGAAATTCGCCTGGACGGTCAGCATGAAGAGTTCCCGACCTCAACAGGCGAGACCAAGCGGCATCTTACCGTGGTACATGGTGAAATGTTCCCACCAGACCAGGTTTTTGCAGTGGCTGAAAGACATGATGGACACGTTGCGCGAACATCGTGGTGCCAGCGAATCTCTCAACCAATCTACAGTCGACCCGTGGGCCGGCCAAGGCCTCGATGCGGACGAGATGCACCGACTTCCGTTCACTGTACGTGGATACTGGTGAAATCACACGACATCTTGGCGGCGTCTCTTTCGTGCCTGCCATCCAAAGAGTCTGTTTGGAGAGCGAGATATCTGAGCTGTTTGTGGAAGCCTGCGAAGTGCTACAACTCTGATTCATGGCACACCCTCAAGAGTGATGATGCCCGGCAGGCAAATTTCAATGTTCGTGTTGATGTCGAATCTGTATGTAGTCCTATCCAGGTATCTGCATGAAGTGTAGCGATTACAGACATGGCAGCTCCTTTTGTGCGTGGAAGACGCTTGCCTCAAGCGAGCTGAATACCTCCAATGGCCTGAAATTGCATGTAGGTCATACCTTGATCCTTCCGCCTCGTGTTAGCATTAAACGGTACCTGGCAGTACAAGTGAGTTCGCGACTTCGATTCAACTTGAGTATTCTATGGAAGGAAATCCAAAGACTTCGACTCCCCAAGCCCAGGGCCTTCCAACATGCCCGTGCCCGATGCCATGCAGCAATGCCGCGAATCTCCTGGAGCACGGCGACCGAACGCTCGCCGGTGTGTAAAGCGCGGCTGGATGAGATTTTGCCGTGGCATCTGACAGATTGTGCGCGGCGGGAAGTGTTCTTGCGGAGTTTGGAGGGTTTGGTGGATGATAGTCGCGAAGACAGTGGTGGTGTCGGTGTGGTTGATCCGAGGGCTGGACGAGATCTTGATGCTGGTGAGATGTTTGCGCTTTTGGGCGCGGTTCAGACACTTCTGTCAGATGCTGATAATGCTTGAGATGCTTCTGGTAAGTGACAGCGTGGCTTGATTCACACAATTTGAGTGAGATCACTGCCAGCATGTATCGTCAAACCCCAGTGCTCAGTAAAGACAGACATCCAACGAGACCCAAAGCATGAAACGAGTGTAGCAAGTAAGAACCATATTGTTGATTGATTAAAAAGATACTGTTTCTTCCCAAGTCATCCTCACAAAAAGAAACCATGTCCCAAAACGCCTTCATTCCAGTCTAAATCCTCCGCAATTGGAGAAAGCAAATTGGGTATGCGCATGTTGCCAAAAAGAAAAAGAAAAGGCTCCAAGCAAATCCTCTACTTCTGGCAGAGTTTGTCTATCCCATCCCATCCGTGTGGTCATGATCATCGAAGAGAGAAGTAAGAAAAAAGCCACAACGCAAAGGCCCAGCTGAGATAGATGTAAAAGAAAGTCGTAAGGTTCCCTAAGTTACGTGTAACTCAAGGCACAGATCAAGAATCGTCGCAGTGTTTGTCCCCGCAAAAGCGGTAAGCAAGTCGTGTCGCACCAAGTTCCGCGTGGTGTGGTCTCGTCCTTCCAGCTCCGGCAGCAGTGTCAAGCTCTGGGTGCCGATGTCCAGAATTTGCACCTGTGTTTGCACCTGTCGATAAATATTTGGAGTAGCGACTTCGCATACGCCCTCTGCATCGCATCATGCTTCTAGCGGATCGGAGGAAGCGTGGGAGTCATGACAGCTGGAGCAAGAGGGTCGGTTCTGAAGCCACGTTGGCGATCCGAGTACCCAGGCGGAGGAGCATCGAGGGTACTGGTACGCTCAAGTGGCTGTTCAACAACTGAGAGCGAGCGAGGAACAGCGCTGTACGGCTCTGGCTGCATATTAGGGTTAACCAGGCTGCGTGGCGCAAAGAAAGAGTGAATGTCATCTTCGACGTCCGTGTTGAGCTGGGCAGAGGCGACGGACTCGCGGCGGCGAGCGATGTCGATATCGCTGGGAATTGGTGGCGCGGCCGAGATTTGCATGGGCACGCGCAAGTCGATGGAGCCACCGAGGCCTGCGGTCTGCAGAGAGAGCGAGATGGCGAGGGTGTAGGTGCGGCTGATAAGGCAGGAGTGGAAGGTCGGCACGAAAGAGTGCTTCTTGTTTGGTAGTCTGATAGGCAATGGCATTCTCGCGGTCCAGAATGCTGTGCCGGGTGTGTAGGTGGAGCTTGGTCCAGGAATCCAGCGCTTCTCTTCGATCGAGACGGTGCTATCGCGGCGAGCAGGAGAGTCGCTGCGCTTGGAAGGATCCTCAACACGCCACTCGAAGTTGCCCATAGCGTGAGATATGAGATCGTGCGTGTGGCCGTGTACACTCCTGGAAGCGTCGAACTCGCTGTCGGCCTTCTTGGGGAAGTCATGACGAGCGCTGGTGGCGTAGTATGTGCGAGACTTCAGCTTGCTGGTGAGTCTGTCGAAGCGTGGTGGTGACTTGACGCCCTTGGCGGGTTCAAAGCGAAGCATCACAATTGCGGTGGTGTTAACCTCGCTGTGACCAAGCTCGCTGTTAGCTGGAGGCAGACGAGCGCTCTTAGGCTGCGCAGCCTCCATCACCAAGGTTCCAAGGTTGCCCAAGAAAAGACTCTTCTTGAGCTTCTTCTCCTTTCTGACGCAGTATTCGGTCTTGATGTCGTCCTCGAGCATACCCTTGACGTCGAGTGGAGGCGCCTCATCAACAGCAGGCACAACGCGGATTCTGCGTGCTTTCGCAGCCACATGTGTGCTCTTCTGGCCTGGACCATCCGCCTTGACAACGCGGACAAAGATACCGTAGCGGACACTAGCCATCTCGGGAGCCATGTCGTCCAGCGTTCCATCCTTACTGGAAAGCTCTTGATCTCCCAGTGATGGAGGCAGCTGATAGTGAGCATCCTTAACACTCGGGTTGTTCACCTTGTGTTTGCAGATTCTGTCAATCAGGCGCACGGGCACCTTGAACAGGAAGCCGTACTCGTACGTCTTGCCGGCCTTCAGCGTACGCTCAGCGCGGTCTTCCTGGTACAGCTCATCTAACTTTGGCTGGCTGAGGCGCAGGAAGTTGTGGTAAGCTTCGGAGCGACCGCTGATTGCTGCAGCGGTGGTGTAACGCTCAACGAATGTCCTGGAGGTTCCAATGAAATCGATCTCGACATCGTCGAACTCGGTGTCTACAACCGGCTTGATCGTGACTGTGCCTTCGATCTTATCCATGGTAGAGTAGATCTTCCTGCGGCTGTTGAGATGGATAGTGATCTCAGGCTTAGTGCTGTGCAACGGGTTCCTCATGTTGGGCTTCTTGGGCACGTGAGCACCGCCAGCGTTGTTGCTTGTGTTGGTGTTGGAAGACATAGTGATAGTGCGCGCTACGAGGCGACTATATGACTATGCCCTATGATGATGATGAGGTGCTGTCCTGGAATGCGGTCGCGCGCCTGATCGGCAACGCCTCGCGAGGGTCACAAGAACAGTGAGTTTCCTTTGGTCCAATGGCCCGGTATGCAGGAAGCTGCTCCCCGCACGTGGATATGAAGATGATTGGTAAGTGGGAGGTACGTAGTGAGAGTAGAGCTTGCGTGATTGGGAGGAGCAAATGGGTAATACGGAAATGTTCTACCTGATGGAGGGTGGCGGGCGCTGACTGGTTATATACTCCCTCGGGCAAGACCTGGCACTGTCGATGGGCAGGACTGTTAGGGCGCGAGAATAATCTGTGCAGAGCAAGAGGATGCAACCAGAGCGCCAGTCATCCGTGTCACTATGACCCAATAATAACGCCGTGTCGTCCAACTCCGGTGCGACGGAGCTGCTCTCGCCAACTCCCTCCCCCAGGCTCAAAACCTTAGCGCAAAAGACTAAACAGTCATCGTGGTACATCAGTACATCCACCTCCCATTCCCTGTCCGATCTGCCATAGGGCGCTGTATCAGTCGACGGAAGGGCGCATGCTTGCTAATGTCCTGCTTTTTGCAGCCTGCCATTCTGACATCTGACCTACTTTGCTGAACAATCATCGTGAGCCCGCCTTCGCACCATCGCACACTTCCGACCGCCTTTGTCGGGTGCACGACCGGTACCAGACCTCAATGGGCAGGCGAACGCGCGTAGTGAGATGGTGCAAAGTAGGCCTTCACGAGTCTGTGTCATTGCAAACCGCATAGGTTAAGCACAACCGGCCAATAGAGCGTAGGGGCCTCAACAAAAAGCGCCATGTCGCCCCCAACTTGCCTCATAAAGTCTGGCGCTGCACACGATCCGCCGTCCCTTGGATCTCTTGCCATCCTCGATCCAGTGCGCGCAGAGAATTTCGCACGCACGTGGCTCCTGGCCGCTTATTGTCCGCCTTGGCTGTCGGCATACCGCGTTCAGTTTGTGGAGAAGAGGAATCCCGCGAGAAGAACGATGGCGAGATGCGACTCAGCGGCTCCGACTACCGAGCAGATCGCGTCAGGCACGTCCTTTCCTTGCTATGCGATGCACGCCATCCTCAGATTCACCCGCTATATCGCTGATCTCGAGCTGAAAACGCATCACTCTTGCCTCAACAACCAAGTACACCCCGCAAAGTAGGCATGTGCAAATCGTCACCGCAATCACACCTTCAAGCTACGGTTTCGCCTTTCGGCTTCACTCGTGGTATTTTTCTCTGCAAACGGCCTTCGTGTGGAGGCTCGTGAACGGACTCTGTTGTGGCTTGCCCTTCGTCTGCCCGACATCGGTAGTGTCGGTAGAACGTGACCCCAGAACAGTCGAGACTTTCTTGGAGGTTCGCCTACTCCACCACTAGGTGTTATGGCTCTTGGGACGGACGCCGTTAGGGAATCATCGTGATCTTTCCTTCGACGCCTCCAACTGTACTACTATGCATGCGGAAGTATTTCGCGTGGCTTTCCCATATCCCTGAATCATCTAGTCACCGCCCTGGAATTAGTAGAGTTTGCCCTGAACCTCGCTTGACTTCGCCAGTGCGTGAAAGTATATTTCTCGTCTGGAAGAATGTATCTCGCCACGTCTTCTCGTACCTCCACGTACGGAGTTACAATGGCGTGCTCATGCCTCATTCCTGCATGAATTCCGCCAGCCACTCCTTCGAACCCCGTGCAGATCTCATGCAAAAGTAATCAGGGGTTGTCAGTCAGACTTATTATATGATGATGGTATCGCGTGCTCATCACGTTAGTCATATGTGCTTTTCGTGTGCTGTCAGTCGCTCGCACGAAAATTTCACACCGTCATTCTGCGCGAGTCCAAATGCAGTTGCTGCATCCCGCCTCTGCTATAGACGTTATTCCTCGGGCGACCTTCGTCGCAGATCCGGCACATCTTTAGCGCGAACTCGTAAAGAGGAGTGTGTGAATACTAGACCCACAATTTGTAGCTTGGCGCAACCCTAAGGCAGGCAGGCATTACCTTAAGTTCACTTCAAGGCATGACTGCACGTTCAAGGCATGAAGCGTAAGGCATTCCGTTTGGCGCGTTGCAATGATCGCCTGAACAGCTGAAGATATTTCTTCCAGAGACGGCTGCTGGTACCTGCGTGTACAGAGCTGCGATGGCAGACGGTTGCCGTTCGAATTTCTTTTTGGCACTTGGACTGCTACCATCGAGTACAGTATTGGATAGAAAATAGCAGCAGCTTCCAGCGACACGTTATATCCTGACTTTGAAAGTTCTTGCTGTACTTCTGATCTTCCGCTCACAATGAGATGACTACTTCTGACGATGCAGTCAGCGCTGCGAAGTATTTTCGCCCACCTTGAACAGTGCGATCCGAGCAAGTACACGCCATCTCGCTGATGGCGTACGATCTCATGCGTAAGCTCATGACGACGACCTAGAACATGGTCAAACAACCAGCGGTGGACACTTCTCCACAACGAAACTGGGACCACGCCCGTGAATACGTGTAGGTACTTTGCTGAAACCCGGCACCTGACAACAAGTTCCCAAAGGGAGATGAGAAACCGTATGCGCCAATCGAAGATTCCATTCTCATTAAACTAGAGTGTTTTTTTTGTACAAGTCCTTCGACGATTTAGACTCGTAGCGTGTGTGAGAGTACGCACGCTGCGCCCAAGTAAAACCGTGAACAACATTCCTCGCGAACCCGCGACAAATCAGACTCCCGATGTACTATACAACGCACTCTCAACCCAGAAACACCACAGCGCACCCACACACTTGTCAAAAACACATGTTCATGCACACAGATCTCCACTCATTCACTGCTTCTCCGCTTCCTCCTTCAAGAGTCTAGCCAACTCCTTCGCGTCTTCCTCCTTGCCGCACTGCACGAACCACTGGCTCGGCTTCTTCGGGTCCTTCTCGTTGATGTGATCGATGAAAGTCGCCGTCACCCTCTTTGTCTGCTGGGCGTACATGGCCGCCGATTTCAGTACGTTGAAGTTCATACCGGCCTTGCCGAGCGGCGCGACCTTCTGCAGCAAGCGCGTCTTGCCGGTGGTCTTGTTGCGCAGCAGCCAGACGGGGCCGAGGGCCTTGTAGATCCACTGGGGCTTTTCGCCTTCGGATTTGGTCTCGGATTTGTAGGACTTGGCCTTCTCGATGTGGTAGAGGATGTCGGACTCTTCCTGCTCGGCGGGTTGCAGCGCGGTCATGTCTTCGACTTGCGGCTCGTTGGCCGCGTCTTCGTCGTCGTCGTTGCCTTCGCCGTTGGTGGTTGCTGCAGTGTTGGACTGAGCGGGTTCGGCGGGCTTTGGTGCCGAGCTGTCGGCTGGCTTGGTGAATGAGAAGAGGCTGGAGCCATTGGTTTGGGCCGGCTTGGTTTGTGAGAACAGTGAGCTGCCGCTTGATGGTTGCGGTGTCTGGCTGCCCATGTTTGCGAAAAGGCTTGAGCCAGTGTTGCCTCCGAACAAGCCTCCGCTCTTTGCTGGCGGGGCTGTAGCCGGAACCGCAGGCGTCTTGTCCTGGGCGCCGAACTTAATGGGTGTGCCTTGCTTCCAGGTGTTGTTGTCGCCTGCAGGTGTGCTATCTTGCTTCTCTTGCTCCTTGGCGGCTGGCATTGGGGTGGACGGCTTCATCATGAACCCTCCACCAGATTTGGCAGCGTCCTCAATTGCCTTGCGCTTGGCGGCCTGCTTCTCCTCGTACTGCTTCTTCCACTCCTCAGGATCATCGTCTTCGCTGTCGAAGTCTTCGTCCATGGCCTTCTTGCGTGCTTGGTCTTGCTCCTTGCTGGCGTTTTGACCAAAGGCTGAGAGGAAGTTGGAACCACCAGCAGGAGGTGCGGCAAAGGTTGGCATGAAACCACCGGCGCCTGCTGGCTTGGGCATCGCAGGCTTGGGCATCTCTGCCTTCGCAGCGGGTTTCGGTGTAAAAAGTGAGCTCGAGGCGACAATCCCGTTTCCGTTGGTCTGGGGAGTATCGGCATCCTTCTTTGCAGGTGTGAAGAGGGACGAGGTAGATGGCTTGAATGCGCCAAATGTGGGGGCCTTGGGAGTTTGTTCTCCGGTCGATGTTTCAGTGGTGGCCGGCTGTGGCGTGAAAAGAGACTTGGCCGCAGCTCCAGAATCTGCGGGCTTGTCAAGTGCCGCCTCAAACAACTTGGCCGTGTTGCTAGCACCGGCGGGTAGTTTTGGGTATTCGACAGTCTCCTTGGACTTTCTGCGCTTGAATTCAGTGCGAGGTACGTTGTTATCGCCATCCTCGATGCTACGCTTCACAGCGCCCTGCTTTGGCTCTGTTGCCGGCACACGTCCGAACATGCCGTTTGTGAATGACGGCTTGGGTGTCTGCGCCTCAGATGGACGAGACCCGAAAAGGCTCTTGGTCAGGTCAACGCCGTTGGGTTCACCTGCCTGCCTGGGCTTGCTCGCCGTGCCATTGCCTTGTGCGAAACCTGTTCCATTTTGTGCTACGGTCGAGGGCGTACGCTCGAACAGGTTCTTTGATGCCGCAGGTTTCGGGGTCTGAGTGAATGACATGCCTTCAGGCTTCTTGCCATTCTCCTCCTTGCCGCCGTTGATGGCCTTGACCTTCTTGATGTAAAATTTGATAAGCTGGCTATAATCAGCCTCGGGGTCAGCTGCAGATAAGCGCTGCATGAAACCCTCGTTGAGTTGACGCATCTCACTTGCACCAGTAGTGTCAAAGGTGCTAGCAGTGTCGCTGGCAGTAGTCTTCTGTGCAGTTTGTGGTTGCGGAGATGGTTGGAATGCATTGGCGGCGGGTGCAGGGGTGAACAGAGAGGCAGCCGGGTGTTTGGACGTGCTCGAGCTGAACAGAGAGCTGGTCGATGATGGAGCAGGCTTGGGAGTTGCAGATACTTCAGACACTTCCTCAACGGCTGGCTTGGGTGCGAACAATGAGTTGGCAGTCGGTGGCTTAGGGGTAGCGGCGCTGAAAAGAGAGGATGTCGAGAACGATTGGGCGGGCTTGACCGTTGCCGGGGCCTCGGGCACCTTCTCGGCAGCTGGAGTAGGGGTAGAAGGAATGCCGAATCCGTTGCTTGCACCAGAGAAAAGGTTCTTTGCTGGAGCGGTCGCAGGAGGTGCTACGGAGAAACCAGAGAAAGGATTTGATGCCTTGGGTGCCGGCGTCGCGCTGATAGTCTGATCTTTGGCCTTGTCTGGGAAAGTGACACGCCCGAATAGATCGCCACCGGATGGTGTGGGCGCCTTTGGGGTTGCGGCGGTGTCTGATGGCTGTTCAGTGTTTGTCTCTGTGGGCTTCGAGACACGGCTGAAGAGATCGTTGCCCGCGGCGGCAGCAGGTTGTAAATTGCCTGTCTCGGCGGGTTTCGAGATACGGCTGAAGAGATCATTGCCCGCAGGAGCAGCAGGTTGTGAAGTACCGAAGAGATTTGAGCCGCCACCGAAAGCAGACACTGGCTGAGCCGGTGTCGGCTTTTCGGGACTGGCCATGGTGTCATCATCGTCAACATCGCCTGTCGGCATTTGTGATGCAGAGAATGAGAAGGTAGGCTTCGATGTCTGTTCCTTCTGCCATCCACTCAACACGCTTGCACCAGCGGCTTCGCCAGCAGGAGTAGCAGCAGGGGATGCGCTCTTGAAGGAAGCCCATCCGTCTGCCTTCGGCGCCTCGGCTGGCTTGCTGAACATCGAATTGCTGCCCTGGAATGGCGACGGACTCTTTTGCTCAGTACTTGGCTGGGGAGCGAACAAGCTGCTCGTCGTCTGTGGAGCAGGCTGGGTTGCGCCGAAGCTGAAGCTCGGGGTGGTCGTACCGTTAGCGCTAGGCTGGGTGTTCGAAGGCTGTGCGCCGAATGTGAAAGAGTTTGATGGAGCAGGGGTGCCGTTTTGTGAAGGTTGCGAGTTGAACCCGGAGAAAGGGTTTGTGGGCGCCGGACTGGCAGACTGACTCTGCGCTCCGAAACCGAATGAAGTCGAAGGGGCGTTGCTGGTCTGAGTCTGCTGTCCGAAGCCACCAAATGGGTTGGAATTCGTGTTGCCCGTGGTGCTGTTTTGTTGCGCGCCAAATGAGAAAGATGGCGTGGTCGAAGCACCGCCGGTGGGAGCAGCGCTTTGCTGACCAAACCCGGCGAAAGGGTTGTTGTTCTGTTGACCGAAGCCGTTCGAGCTGGGCGGTTGCGGTTGACTTTGACCGAAGGTGAATGATGATGCTGCAGGTGCGGGCGTCGAAGACTGCTCGGTTCTATCCATGCCGTTTCCGTTGCTGGGCTGCTGCTGACCGAAGGTGAAGCTGTCTGAGCCACCGAAGCTGGTGCTTGACTGTTGTTGCGCGCCAAAGCTGAAGTTGCTCGGTGTGGTCGTAAATGTGTTTGGTGGGGTGAATGTGGTGCTAGGGCCAGTCAAAGGCGATGCAGAACGTGCCTTGCCACCACCTCGCTTGATGCTCGCAATTCTGGGATTATTGTTAGTACGCCACAATGATGAAGTGCGCTGAGCTCCGATCCACTGCTGAGCTCTATCTTCTTCCGGTTCCTCATAGTTCATCTCCGCTGCTAATCGTTTGCGCGTTTTTTCCAGTTCTCTCTTGACCTCGCCAGCGTCTCTCCTGTGCGTAGTGTAGCCGTCGTGCAGTCCCTGTCCGCTCATGTCTGCAGTAACGATGTGCCGATGGCTGAGTATCTGGTGATTGTTTCTGATTTTGGTGTTTGGTTTTGGTGTTCGATGCAAGTTGACGTGATTGCTGTGAACTGGCGAAAGTCAAGTCGTGGTGCACTTCGCAATCGGACGATCCCGCGTTTCCAGTGAGGTTGTTGTTATTGTGGTGGCGGGTCGCCCAGCGCGACAATAGCATGTTGATACACATAGCCACCCGTACGTTATCCACAATGCGGAGTTTCGAGTTGCGTACGCACTGAGCACACCGGTTTCGCTGAGGGTGAAGTCACCCTTCACTCGAGTGCCACAGGTATGAGTTCATTCGGCTGGTCGAGGGCGAAACACCGATAATTTGTCCGTCCTTCGTATGTTGTGACGATCCAATTTCCCGGTATCAAGCGGCAGCTCTCCGCCACGCGAGCGAGAGGAGGTTCGCTTTGAGTTGAGTTTGGCAGCGTCCAAAGTCTCTCGGTGCATCGTGTCTTGCACACCATTTGATCGACAATATCGCAGCTCCTGCAGCGTGCTCTTGCCCTCGGCGCGGTTTGCTTAAAGGTCACCGCGCGCATCGTATTGCCGAGTTCAGCATCGAAGCCGAAGCTGATTTGAGGGCACAACGAGCTCCTTCAGGCAACACATATACCGGCACATGCTTGAGGGGTCTCCTTCGCGCATCCGCTCAGCTGCCACCGCAAGCCATCTTCAGGTAAACCAATGCGAGCGATAAAACCTTCAGCGTACAGCATGCTGAGCTGTTGCGTCCATCGCCATCGATTCGCGCCTTCAGTGCCAGATCTCCTTCCACCATCCACAGGATCCTCAGTCCCCATTGCGCAAGCCCAACGATGGCCAGTACCTCCGTCGTTCCACCATGATAAGCCAACCCAGAGCTCAACAACAAACAAAACCAGGGAGTGGGGGGTGTACTTACTTCCTCTTGGCCATCTGCGCGGCCGTCGCGGCCTTTGGTTTTTCGTCCATGGCTGCGTTGCCAGTGTCCCAGCTGCCGTATCGTTCTTCGCCGCCTTGACCCTCTGCGCCTCTCTTGCTCATTCTCCTCTTCCAAGAAGTCTCCGCAGCGTTTGTCGCGAGCCTTCCTCAATGGCAATCACCAGAGCGCAACTCTTGTCTAGGCGGGTATTCGATGTGGAACAATCAAAAGTAGATCGGCTGATGACGTTGGGTGGATGGAGTGTTTCGTAGGAACCAGGCTAGGATGCGCTGGGCTTTGTAGTAGTCGCGTGGGTGTGTAAGGGAAACAGAAAAACAACAAGTTGACGGGGAGCACGGGCGGAGTGGAAGTGAAAGAGGTTCCTGATCCGTGCGACGTCACAAAGGGCAACAGCAACCTGCAGTGAAGAGGTTGGCTTTGATGATGGAAGTTCAGGTTGACTGACGGCTTTGCGCAAAAGATGGCCGACCCAAACACTCCGGAGAGCTGCGCTGCGCTGGCTGGCTGAAGTGTGTGCCTCAGCAAGCAAGCACGCGCTTTCTCCTTCGGACCCGGCGAACCGACCCGCTCTGAATGTAGATTTGCCTTTCCGTGTTGCGACATTATTACCACCAATAATTCTTTCGATGGCAATACTATGTTCACGATGATCATGTTTATCGATCAGGAGGTGATCATTGATCATGAATTAAATTTGCTCAAGTTCATGAAGAGAGATCAAGTGAAAGCTTCCCCCAAGGTTTCGTCATCTGTGGAAGAAAGAACGAAGAACAGATCGCACTGAAAAGATCCAACATTTCCATCAAGCTTCTTGATCGCTGACATTCTTTCACTTCAAAGTTCGTTGCTCTGATCTATTCGCGACACTGCAAGACCACCTCTGTCGCCGAAGCCATGACAACCCAAGTGAACACCAGTACAGGGAATATAGCTCTACGGGCATTGACATTTAGCATACAGCTTAGATTGTGAATCTTCCAGCCATTCGCATACATTTTGTGTGTTCACTATACATATGTACAAGTATGTGCATACATTAAAACTCGTTAGACATCTTTGCAAATCTGCGCCGTTGCCAACGATCCCTCCCTCGCTGATGATCCATAGGCTCGTCCAGCGAGCTGCCCTGGATTCATCAGTAATACTATCATCCAACGACCGCCGCTTATATACCCATAACCCTATTCTCTCACAAATGGGAAGGATCACAGCAAGATGATACCTATATCTCAGCGGAATCGCTAAGCACATACTAGTTGCTCCGGCCTCGCAACCAAAGATAGACCCCATTGGGACAGCAATAGTATCTCAAAACGATCACTACGCACATACCAGTATCGCTAGGCTCGTCGTGACAGCTATATATGTTCTAGCGCAATGCGCCTTCTTCCCTTATCCTTGGTCTGTCGTCTGTTGTTCTTCCGTCACAGCAAGTCACATACAGCACACGTTCCAGCGACGATCGAAGCATGTACATGTAGTGGTCAATATTGCTGAAATCACTCTGCAAGTAACAATCCATGCAGAAAACCGGAGCAGGAGTAGTGGAGACCAGAAGAGATCCGGCTGTGGAGGGGGTCAGCATTGGGGGGACAAGCGAATCGATCGGAAGGTTTTCAAGTAGGGCAAGGAGAATATACACCGAGAAAAAGGTTTTCCCATAAATATATGGCTAATCCATGTGACAACCGAGTGTCCTCTTGGCCGTAACAACGATATGTAAGAAATAGTTCGGAGCAGTATGTCCTAATGTGCAATTTAGTAGTTGACAGAGGAAGACGAAGAAAAGGAAATAATTGTTTCGAAAGAGGGATTTCGATCAGGGATTATCCTGTACGAAACGGGATTTGTGTCCAATGATGATCCCGGGGCGGCAGATTGAGCCAGCCATTCAAGAAGAAATGAAAACAAGGATTAAGGAAATAGGACGACGATGCAAGGGAATAAACCAAAAGGGGGGGTATGTCGCGTTCTTCTCTTCTCTTCTCTTCGCTCTTCGTTCTCGTCTTCTTTTTCTCCTCCTATTGTTCTTCTCTCGATTACATCGAGACCTGCTATTCAATATCTGAGAAAGCGTACTTTCTTTCCAATTATTTTTGGCAGGAGGAACGATCCAGCGCTTCCTGTGGATTATGCAATGATGGCCACTTGTGCCGGGTTGTTGGGTTTCATGAAACCTCACCTCGCCTCTTTACCATTCATCATCGTCGCCCATGCCGGCCCAGTCCGTCAGTCCACTCCAAAGCTCACGAAGAGCAGTGCGCTTCTGCTCGGATCTGGTGTCGCGGACAGGGGTCTTCGCTTGACTTTGGTCTTCATCCTCATCCTCTTGTTCCTCGTCACTGTCTGCGACTGAGGAAGGAGAGGTCGTTATGGCGCACTCATCGACGCCAGGGCTGAAGGCGCCGCTCAAACCGAGCGCTTCGGCAAGAGGCACCGGCGCAAGGGTTGGCGAGGGCGGAGGGGTGGTTTGGGTTGCCTGTGATGTGTAGTTTGAGCTGGCAGAGGGCTTGTTCACATGATGCTGCTCCTGCTGCTGTTCGATTGATCGAGGTTTGGGCGTAGACTCCACGTCTACGGTTTGTGCTTTGGTGGGCGTGATCGCCGCTTCCTTTGCCCTTTCTTTGCGTTCTTGCTCTTCGGTTTCGCTGTCTTTGCTCACACGTCTAATTGTGAGGCTGTTCACACGCCTCGTGCCTTGTTTCTGAATGTCGACCTTCCAATCTTGGTCGTCTTGTTCGCGTTCTGCTCCAGCAACAGTATCGCTTTCTGTTTTATCATCTTGCGAAGTGACACCGTAACGGGCTCTTCGCTTCTTGAAGCGAGCTTCGACGTCGCGCCAGTCATCGCGCCAGTTCTCCATCTGCCTTTGCAGACGTTCCAATTTCGGGTGGTACATGGAATCTTCGCACTCAACTTCCAGGCTCTTCAACTGCAGCTCCAAGAACAAAAGCTCTGAGTGATCGAATCCGAGGTCTGACTTCAACGATTCGTTCTCGCTGCGGAGACGTTCCACTTCCATTTCTTTCTCCTCCATGTCGAGCGAATGCTCTTCGTTCATGTTGACCAATTCCTGGTGTCGTTGCTTCAGCTGCTCTTGCGCCTTGGTGAGGAAGTGCAATGCCGTCTGCGCTTCGGTCAAGAGCTTCTCCTGGCGTGCTTTGTCCCAATTGACACTGTCTTCGTTGACCTGATCAACTCCCTCAATACGCAGGGGGTTGAAGCGTTGATCGTGTCTTTTCGAACCAGGTCTGGACGACAGCAAGACGTCTCTCTCACGCTCAGTGAAGAATTCTTCTTCGATAACCTCTTCCATGTTCTCGTCTTCCTCGGGCAGACAGTCATCCGGATGTAGGCCTTCCACCTCGTGCTCGATATCGTCGATGCGCCGGCCAACGATATTCAGCATCTCAGGCGCATTGTCCCCGCGCATAAGCTGCGACTGCAACTTGTTCAGCCGCACCAGCAAGTGCTGTGTTTCCGAGGTCGGGGTGGTTTGCGACTCGAGCGAACGAGCGTCGTCGGTGAAGTAGTCGCTGAAGGGCGAATCTTGCAATATGGAGCTATGCCGACGGTGCATGGTGGCCTTTGCAGGAGTCACGGGCGGCGCATCGTAGGAGGCAGTGCTGCGAGCCATGCTGCTTCTATGAAGATCGATCTCGCCCGGGAAAGAAGATAGTCGGCCGAGAGGACTGCGGCCGCATTCGCTGGTGGTCGCGTTGGCGGAAGGACTCGGCGCGCCAAAGGGACTCTTGCCAGCGTAGCTCTGCGCTCGGTGGTGAGCGCGAGCTTCAGTGCTCAGGACGGGACCTTGGGGCGTGTAGTTGGACTTTACGCGCGTGTGGACCGGACGGGAGCGCTCCCTCTGGTTGAAGCGCGAGCTGGGTCCTGGGACAAACCACAAGGGAATCTGCGAGGGCGACTGGTGGGCAGCAGATGGCGAGACAGAGTCGCGCAGAGGCACAGAGGGCGAGGGCGAAGGTGAGGGTGAGGGACAGGGCGACTCTTGCGCCTGGTAGAGTGAGGACGGCATGGTTGCTGCCTCACTGCTGCCGCTGCCGCGCGCGCTCACTCACTGCTTCAGATGTGTCTCTCGTCGGGCTGCCGTGGCAGGGTGTAAGTGGGACACTGCCGCAGTGGGACACACACACAGAGTTCGGATGACGACGATGCCACGCCTGGCACACCAGTAACGGGAGCTGGTGTGGGTTGTCGCAGAAAGTCTAAGACTTAAAGCTGTGCGCCCCGGGCCTGGCACCGCTGGCTGTGAGCTGTGGGCTGTGTGGCTGGGAAACACTCGGCTTCTTCCTCTCTGCAGACACCCAATTCTCGATTCTCGAGTCCTCTCTCGTGGCAGAAAGACGCTAGTCTCCGGCCCGACGCGGCGTGCCGACGCGGCTAAACTACATCCAGCAGCAGGGTATCTGACGCATCGATGGCTTCGAAATTCTGGAAGCATTGAAGCCGCGGTGTAGTCAGCTGGCGGTAGTAGTACCATCCATACACTCCATTCTTCCCTCTGCAGTATACACATGCTGCATTCGGTGAGCGGATTCGTCTTCCTCACCTCTCCGCGACCCGTGCCCTAACATCAAATCCACAAACATGGCCCCCCAAGTAAGTCCATCTCGACTCGTGTCTGCATATGCTTGCACGTGAAGCGGGCAGTATTCACAAGCAGCAATAGCTAATCTCCCACCCCACCAGACCAACATCCAGCCTTCCTTCGAAGACGTCTCCAGCATCATCGACAACACCCGCAGCTTGCCCAACCCGCCCAACCTCATTCCTCTCTGCGCTTCCGTTCCGTCCGAGTTCCTCACACCATCATCCATCTACCTCAAGGTCTCGGCCAGCTCCAAGTCCAAGTCGGACTACTCCTTCCTGCTCGAGTCCGCAGCAACCACTGGTACCATCGGCCGCTACAGCTTTGTCGGCACCGACCCACGCAAAATCCTCGCATCCGGTCCCAAGCATGGCCTCGAAGCTGACCCTCTGCCTCGTCTCGAAGATGAGCTCTCCCAATCTCGTGTGGCCGAGATCCCCGGCTTGAGACTGCCTGCCATGACTGGTGGCGCAATTGGATACGTTGGATACGACTGCGTGCGCTACTTCGAGCCCAAGACACGTAGGGATGATATGAAGGACGTCCTCGAAGTCCCAGAGAGCTGGTTCGGACTGTTCGACACAATCATTGCTCTGGATCACTTCTTCCAGAAGGTCATGGTGATTACCTACCTTCATGTCCCTGCTGCCGATGCGCCTGCATCTGCCCTGCGCGACGCCTACGAGGCAGGTCGTGCCACAATCTCGAGCATGCTCAAGGTTCTCAAGTCGAAAGACTTGCCTCTTCCGCCTCAGCCGCCCGTCAAGCTCGACCAGGAGTACACCTCCAACATCGGCCGTGCAGGCTACGAGTCCCACGTTACCGAGCTCAAGAAGCACATTGTCACCGGCGACATCATCCAGACAGTACCCAGCCAGCGCATCGCACGCCCGACCACTCTCCACCCCTTCAACATTTACCGCCACCTACGCACCGTCAACCCCTCTCCCTACCTGTTCTACATTTCCTGCGCCGACTTCCACATCGTCGGCGCAAGTCCTGAGCTGCTCGTCCAGAAGGATCCCACCACCAAGCGCATCATCAACCACCCTATCGCCGGCACCATCAAGCGCGGCGCCACGCCAGCAGAAGATGAAGCCCTGGCCGCCACCCTGCGTGCCTCCCTCAAAGACCGCGCCGAACACGTCATGCTCGTCGACCTGGCTCGCAACGACGTCAACCGCGTCTGCTCGCCCCTCAGCACCCGCGTCGACAAGCTCATGATGGTGCAAAAATTCTCCCACGTCCAGCACCTTGTCTCCGAAGTCTCCGGTCTTCTACGCGAAGGCAAGACCCGCTTTGACGCTTTCCGCGCAATCTTCCCCGCCGGCACCGTTAGCGGTGCGCCCAAGGTCCGCGCAATGGAACTCATCGCCGAGCTGGAGCGCGAGAAGCGCGGCGTCTACGCAGGTGCTGTCGGTTACTTCGGCTACCCGTCCGTCAACAGCGTTGCCGGCACGCCCGAGTTCGGTCTTGAAGACGAAGGCGCCATGGACACATGTATCGCACTCCGCACGATGGTCGTGAAAGACGGCGTGGCGTATTTGCAAGCCGGCGGCGGCATTGTGTTCGACAGCGACGAGAGCGACGAGTACGAGGAGACGATCAACAAGGCTGCGGCGAACATGCGCTGCATCGAGCAGGCGGAGCGCCTGCACTGGGAAGAGCAGCAGGAGGAGGCTGGCGAGGTGAATGTGGGCAATGTCGTGCCTGTGGATGGTACTGGCGAGGCGAGTGCGAAGGTTGAAGTTGGTGCGTGATTTTGGGATATGGTGTGATCGTTATTTGCATTGACATTGCAGATTTTCGAAGAGAAGGGCATCTTGTAGATATAGACATGCATACATTTATCAGTCACGACTGGGTCTTATCTGAGGGGTCCTTGCATTTCTTCTTACTTCACATCGCACCCTTCAGGCATCTTCGAAAACCCACACTTCGGTCCGGTATCTCAATTCGCCAAACCAAGAGTAGATGTTACTACTATGGATTCCTCATCATCTGCCAAGGCAATTCTCGGCCTTACAAAAGGCTTACTATACACGACTACAAGACTCCATACTCTAATATGTATAGGGACGACGAGAATACAAAGGCCGAGAAAGAGTGTTTGTACGAGACTCCGCTCTTCTCTGTAAGTTCTGGCACAATGAGTAATAGCTAATGGCTTTCCACCACCGTCTCACGTCGTATGATGAATTCCGTTGCCGCTTTGGGAACGACAGCCTTTTTTCTTCCAATGCAGGCATTGTTGTAGTCCGAGAGCTCGCTGCCTTCCGCGCGTTCCAATCTTGACCTCCACCAGGACGCTATCGCCCTTTCGGAAACCATAGAAGCAAGGAAAGAAAGAAAGAAAGAAAGAAAGAAGAAAAGTAAGTCGTTTTCCGCAAAGACGGCGAATGCTCAACCATCGGCCGGCCAACTCGCAGCAGCAGCAGCAGCAGCAGCAAAACCTTCAGACCCTGTGTCGATGTCAGTAACTTACTTGCCTCTCGCACGCAGCACGCGGGATTAAACATACCTACATCAACTCAACATCATCCTCATCCTCAACAACAACCAACTTGGGCATATGCCGCTTGTTCACAACATTCCTGTGAGCAGCCGTAGGCACATCCCTGAACGTCCCCAAGCCAAGATCGACAATACCCGAAGCTGACATGTGAGTATCGATGTAGTGCCACAGCTTCTCCTTCGCGCTTTTGGAAGCCTGCCCTTCGATAACACGGCTGTGGTAGGCCTGCGTCGCCAAATTGACGAACCGAGTGCGCAGGAAGTTCTGCCAGCGGCGACGGACGCCACCGTCGTCGTCGTCGTTCGATCGGAAGATATTGGCGATGTCGACGGACTGGGCCTCGATGTAGAAAAGGTTCTCGCTGATCACGATCTTGGCTTGGCTGAACATGCGGACGAGCAAGGACTTGCGCGCCTTGTCGGTGGCGTTGTGGAAGCCTGGTACTTCGATGAGGAGTTGTTTCATGCTCAGGTAGAGGAAACTCTGGGTGTTGGCTTTCACCCCGGTTTGCTGCACGCTGAGTTTCTTGCGGATGGCGCCGCGGTTAATGCCGTTAACGTAGTTTGGGGGGAGCATGTTGATGAGCATTGCGTACAGATCGTCGGGGATGCTGCCGTGGCGGAAGATTAGGATTTCCATCATCCGCTTGAGGTCGGAGTTGAGGCGGGGGGAGTAGTTGTGGTCGGCGAAGTGGGTTGTTGCGGCCGTGGTCCATTTCAGGGAGGTTGGGTTTGTGGTTTTCTCGTTTTGGGCGTCGGGATGGGCGGCGAGGGTTGCTGCTTGCTGGTACTGCGCATCGGTCCATTGGGAGGCGAAGCCTTTGACGGTGGGCTTGCGGTGCTTGAGGAAGACGTTGTTGTGAGGTGTTTCGAGGTGTTGTAGGAGGAGTGCTGGGGTCGGTGAAGTAGGGGTTGGCGAGACAGGAATTGGCAAGGTAGGAGTCGACGATGTCGGTGCATTGTTCGGAGTTGGAGTCGACCCAGTGGCAGGACCACGAATCACTCTGTTTTGGTGGTTGACAATGTCGTTGAGAGCCCTCATGTTGGCCCATGGGTTCGCCATGTTGTTTGTGTGATCGTAGTGCTATCCAAGGTGTGGATGGTGACATCTTCGAGCACGAAATGGCAGAGGCAGGCATTCTTATATGTTCTAGAGTCTCTGCGGTAGCACGTGAAGTTGTCATTCACACGCAACATGAAGCCAATAACCACATGCAAAACACGTGTTTGCATGTGAGTATGTTAGTCGGACATTGGCATGTGTGCTCATCTGAACATGCTATTTGCATCTTAGCATTTGCAAGCGGGTACAAGTGAAGGACGAGCTGATTGCAAACTTCACCATAACATGTGATCTTTGACCGAGACTGCATGTGTGCGATGTCAGCATGTGAAACGTTTGTGTGAATGGTGGAGCGACGATACATACATGTACCCAAAGGGAAGTTAAGATCCTTCAGTCCTCAGCGAGCACGGTAAGTGAATCGAAGCCCAGCAACAGTAAATACGATCGGGCATACAAGTAAGTAGAAAACCAGCTTTCGTTCAATTCGTGGGCTAATATGAAACAAATGCAAACCCCAATCCCAAAACTCACGCCGTCTTCTCATGCAATTTATGCCGTCTAGTGTAGGACATCCATAGTATGTATATAACCTCTAGGAGCGAGAACTAAAGTTCCCTTCAGTAGCCCTCCGCAGGAAGCCCTCTTTCCTTCTAGGTTTGTAGCTGTACGCGTGCGTATTCTTCTCCTCCAACAAGCATTTCTGCCACCACAAATGCAATCAAGTATCCCTCTTCTCGTTCGTACCATCGTTAGTCGCGGCAATCTCCTCGCTGAACTCGTTGCTCTCGTTGGTCTTGAGGCGCTGCAGCTGCTCCTGGACGTATTTGGTGATGTGATCGTCGTTGCTCTCCTTGGGTCCCTTCTCAGCGGGGTCATCCTTGTAGATGCTGTACTGGCGCTCGGGCCTCTCGCGGCCGGGGACTCCCTCGTCGTCGCCGTCCTCGTCGTCGCCTCCGTTGGTGGAAGCTCCGCCGGGAGTCTTATCGCCGCCGTTGGTCCAGTCGCTTCTAGCGCCGATGGAGCGGGTGCGGGTCAGACTGCGCGCAAGGCTATTGCGGCGAGTGCCCGAGAGGGACTTGCGGCGTTGGCGGGTGAAGACATCGTCGAAGTAGTGGGAGGCGGCGGCTGCGGGTGTGCGTGGGGTTTGAGGGAGACGACAGTTCATACTAGGTAAATTGTTAGCAACTTTGAAGTCAATCTGGTCAGCATCAGGTTCCACTTACCCTGTGTCGTGGATCATCTTGGCGATCAGACCGGTCCAACCACACTGGTGCGAAGCGCCGAGACCGCGACCAGTGTCGCCGTCGAAGAACTCGTAAAAGTGAGGAGTGTCCCTCCAGTGCTCATCGAAGTCAAGCATGTCGTTGCCATCATTGATCGCCCTGCGGCCGTTGTCACCTCTGGCCATCAGATGTGTCAGACGGTGCTGAACCTCTTCGGCAACGTGACCAAGGTGCATCTCATCGCCAGAGCCCGTGGGGCATTCGACCTTGAAGGTGTTGCCATAGAACATGTAGAAGCGGAGGAGTGATTCGACGAGCAGGAAGTTGGGCGCCATCCAGATTGGTCCACGCCAGTTGCTGTTGCCACCGAAGAGACCACTGTCGGAGTCACCGGGAAGGTATTCAACCTTGTAGTTCTGACCGTTCACGTCCATCTCAACGGGGTTGTCCTTGTGGAACTTGGACAATGAGCGAATACCGTTCGGTGCCAGGAATTCATCCTCGGAGAGCATGTAGTGCATGATACAGCCCAGGCGCTTCTTGTCAACCAAGGAGAGCAGCAGGCGATCGTCCTTGCCGCGAACCTTCATGCTGGCGATGTTGCGACCGGCGACATCGTGGCGGTTCTTGATGAACCATTCCAGGCGCCTCTTGAAGTCCGGCAGCCTGTTAATAATTTCCGGCTCAAGAGTGCAGGTTGCGAACAGAGGGATGAGACCGACCAGCGAGCGGCACTTCATCTGATGGGTCCAGGGGCCACCCCACGAGATAGCATCGTAGTAGAAGCCGTCCTCGTCATTCCAGAGAGACTTTGCCTCGTCACCCGTGCGGTAAGACATGGCGTCAGAAATGAGGACGAAGTGCTCAAAGAACTTGGATGCCATGTCCTCGTAAATGCGGCGGTGCTTGGCCAACTCCAAGCAAATGTTCAACATGCTGAGACAGTAGAAGCCCATCCAACCAGTTGCATCGGCCTGTTCGAGAGTACCGCCGGTAGGCAGAGGGTCGGAACGGTTGAACAATCCAATGTTGTCCAGACCCAAGAAACCACCCTCGAAGACGTTCTTGCCCTCGGAGTCCTTGCGGTTGCACCACCAGGTGAAGTTGAGCAGGAGCTTCTGGAACACGCGCTCGAGGAAGTCCAAGTCTTCGGTGCCGTACATCTTGCGCTCGATCTTGAATGTACGGAAGACTGCCCAGGCGTGGACGGGCGGGTTGACGTCGCCAAAGTTCCATTCGTAAGCCGCGACCTGTCCGTTGGGGTGCATGCACCACTCGCGAGTGAAGAGATCGAGCTGCTTCTTGGCGAAAGCGGGATCGATCATGGCAAGGGGGATGCAGTGGAAAGCAGTGTCCCAAGCGGCGAAGAAGGGGTACTCCCAGGAGTCAGGCATGGAGAGAATATCATCCAAATGCATGTGCTTCCACTGACTGTTGCGGATGGCCTTTCTTCCAGGAGGAGGTGGAGGCATACCAGGGTCGCCGTTGGCCCACTCGTCCCAAACAAAGTTGTAGTATTGCTTGCACCACATCATGCCAGCCAGAGCCTGGCGCTGAATGTTACGCAGATCGTCGGCCATGGGCATGGGGTTGATCTTCCAGTAGAACTCGTCGGCCTCGGCCAGACGCTGGTCCATGACGTTATCAAACTCTTCCTCATCAAGGTAGCCCTCGACCTTTTTCTTGGAGATGCGGAAACGCACGACGGCACATCCGCCGGGCGGGACACCCTCACCCTGGTTGAAGGCGTACCACGCGCAGCTCTTGGTACCAGTCTTCTCCGGGTTGCAAGCCTCCTTATCACCCTTCACAATACGCTTGTGGAAGGCATCCTTGACGTAAGGAGTCTGGTTCTTGGTTCCCCAGAGCTCTTTGAAGTTGGTGTCGTTGTCGGTGAAGAGGAACTCGGGCTCGATGTCCTCATCGTTGCCGCAGCTGTTGGGTGAAGGTGAACATTGGAAATAGCGCTCTCCAAGCTCCCTGTGGCTGATGTGTGACGTGAGGTTGTCAACTTGCTTGATGTTGGGCCTGTATGAATCGTAGCCCCAAGCCCAAGTGTTGCGGAACCAGACTTGAGGGATGACGTGCAGCTTCGCAGCCTCGGGACCACGGTTGTAGCAAGTAACGCGGAACAAGAGCTCGTCGGGGTCGTCGGACTCTTTCGCGGTCTCGATGTTGCAATCCCAGTAACGACTCTCGTCGAAAATGCCAGTGTCAATGAGGTTGTACTCGCGCTCCTTCCTTGAACGCTTTGCGTTCTCTTCGATGATTTCCTTGTAGGGGAACTCCTTCTGCGGCAACTTGTAGAGGTACTTCATGTAAGAGTGGGTGGGCGTGTTGTCAAGGTGGAAGTGGGCTTCCTTGATGCTCTCGCCGTGGTTGCCCTGAGGATTTGACAGACCGAAAAGACGCTCCTTGATGTGACCGCTGTGCTGTTGTTAGCTTGGGCCCATTGAAACAAGGTGGAAACGGGAAACTCACTCCTTCTCGTTCCAGAAGGAAAATGCTATGTTCATGCGGCCGTGGGTGTCGGAAACACCAGCAATGCCGTCCTCGCCCCAACGGAAAGCTCTCGAGCGAGCCATGTCGTAGGTGAAATGACTCCAGGCATCGCCATCGTGGCTGTAGTGTGTCAGTACAAATTGCTCAGATCTAATTTGAGGTAGAGGCAGCTTACGAGTAGTCCTCACGGACAGTGGCCCATTGCCTCTCGGCAACATAAGGACCGAACTTCTTCCAGTACTTGGTGCGGTCATTGTCCTCCTTGAGCCTGCGCTCCTCGACGCTGGGGACGTCGTGCTTGTCAATAACGACCATGGTGAAGGATGGTCAGTTGTCGGGGTGTTTAGTCTAGATGGTGCGCGAGGGCACGTCTTGTCCAAGCGACGGGATCAGAGGACCGGAGATGGGTCAATGTAGGCGGTGGATGAGAATGCAACGAGTGGTAGGTGAGGACAAGAAGATGCGGGATGATTGGTGAGATAGGCTATGCTTCCGGCAGAGCAAGCAGGTTGCTGTAGTGGTAAGACTGCCGTAGAAGCAATGCGGCGTTGTGGATGTTCACGGCAGAGAGAGAAAGATGGATGTGGGTGGAGGAAGAAACAGACGGTGTGTACGCGGGCAGGCGAGGCAAGAGGAGTCGCTTAAGGCAAGGTATCTAGTGCTTCTTTCTGGCAGGCGTGTCACGTCAGAGCGTGCCTGAAAAGCCGAACAGCAGCAGCATCAAATGGCTCTCAGCACTACTACAGACAGCACTACAAATGTGTTGCTAGAGCTAGCGCCAGGCTTATCGCGCTGTCTTTTGCGCCTCAACCCGCCCCAGATCGCCGCGAGCATACCGAATCGAGGCCAACGCGACCGGCAGCCCCGCCGCGTCTCACAACGAATATTCATGAGATGTTTGGTAGACGCCCGCCAACCATGGCTTGTATCCGAAGCCACGACTCTCGCTTACCACAAACAAAGCAGAGCCGCAACGTGCCTGCTTGCTAGCTGGCGTTGAACATCCCGGTCTGCATGCACATAGCAAGCGAGAGAAAAAAGTTGACAGGCGGCGGCATCTCTCTCACACAAACGCATCATCCCATCCCAACCCGCCCACTCTCCAGTCTCCAGACTCCAGCATCCCACTTCGCGCTTGGTTGACGGCCGGCCCACTCTACGTTGACTCCGTTGAGCTCTCCATATTGTTCCCGCCGCCTCCACGTGACGCTCGAGACTCTCCGTGCGCTGAGCGGGCACGCGCTGCGGATGTGCATGCGCGGGACACCCGATCGCAACGTCATAACCGCCTTGTCTAGAATCCGAGCAGAGCTTCCGACTCCTCTTGGCGTTGTGGTATCGACCGATGAGGTGAGTTTCGCTTGCCTGTGACGATGCACTGAATTTTGGGATGGGTTTGTGCGGTGAAGATGAAACGTTTCCCATGTGATATCGACTTCTCAGCAATACAGAGTACGTACACTGCTTGTGAACATTCATTGATGATACCTTGATCTTGATGACACGCTTAGTAAACTGAAACCCAAACCCGTGCCATTGGTAACAATAAAAACCTCAACCTTCGTAGCCGATGAGACATTCAAGTCCTAAGACATAGACTGGTGCACAGGAATCGGAGGCTGCCTGGATGGGAATCCCAGAAGTCCCATCCAGTATGCTCGCATCGGAATCTCGGTGTTGCAATTCATTTCCCTCACGCTTCAGGGATCCGGCTCTGGTATTGTCAGCAATAAATTGTACGATCTACTCAGGCGTCCACATTCGTATCGCACGAACTGTAATCGCGATAAGCTTATTTTTCATCATGAAGAATTCTGTCTCTCGTATGCATGATGGCTAAGATCGCAACTCAGAGTACGATGTTGCTACTGTGAAACACTCTTTCTCTTCGCCAGAGAAGATACCTGTAGCCCCAAGAAAACCCAACGCCAAAAACCTCAACGCTGCACTCCTGACCAATGAACCCATAAGATAAGCGCAGCAGCATGAACAAACGCCACCGCACGTCAAAAAGTATCACTCCATCAATCGCTCCTCAGCATGCTCTCCACGAGTTCTCCAAGCGGTCCATACCACTCGCTCCTCTTGCCGCCGCGACCCTCATCAGCCAGACCGAACTCCTCGACAAAGAGTACGTAGTGCTTGAATCCAGTGTTGAGATGCGGCTCCAGTCCCAAGCCGCGCACCACGGTGTAGTGGTGGCAGTATATGTGAGCATAAATTCGGTACAAGCGCTTGAAGATCTGGCGCACGTTCTTCTCGAAGTCGGCGGGGAAGGGCACGCCCGGTGCTGTCGGGAAGAGCTGTGCGTTGGACAGGTGGTTGCTGGTCCATGTGAGGAGGTGGGAGATGTAGGTTGGCGCTGGGAGGCGAGTGGGTTTGGGGAAGGACGGCGGGTCGTGCCAGAGGTATTCGAACTCGTCGGTGGCTTTCATTTCGGGGCAGGAGGTGGGCGAGCAGAATTCGGTGATGCTGCCGTAGAGGAGGTTGACTTGGTTGTAGAAGTCGACGACTGGAAGAGATGTGTTAGCTTCTGTTGTCGCTGATGTGTTGTCAGTCGCTTAGAATGAGAACTCATACCATTCACCGCCAACCACTCGCTGCGGTCCTCGCCCTCAGGCAATTGTACGCATTTCCTCAAGCTGTTTCCTCCCAGCGTCGCATCAGCGAACTGCTTCAGCTGCCATGTGCTCGTGCCCTTAGCACGCTTCTGGCTCTGGAACGTCTGTCTGTTGCGAGCATTGGAGTTGCTGCGCGCAAAGATATCAGCCTGGTTCGCTATCTGTGTGAATCCATAACCCAAGCCCCTCTGTGCCTCGTGTTGTTTTGGTTCCTGCCGTCGAGTCGGAGACGAGTACTGCGAGTCCAGACTGCTAGTTGACGTGTTGTCTGACGAGAACAGCGTTTGTATTTGCTTGTGCAAGGGACTCTGGTAGACTGAGTCTGGGCTGCTGGGCAGTGGCAGGTGGAGGTACGACTCCGACTCGACGAGCACGTTGCTTTGGATGGCGGGCAGAGGCCTGGGCGAGTGTGGATATTGCGGAGTGGAAGACTGGACGAACATTGTCTGAATGAAGGAGGTCATGGTGGCCTCGTGTAGCGGGTTTGTGCCTTATGGTGGATGGCAGAGGGGTCACTAGGAGCATTCCGAGCGGTCAGCACAGCGACGGGAATGCAGAGAACAGGGAACACACCTTCGGCAGCGCAGAGCCTTGAGCGGAAGAGAAACTTTCGCGGGTATTGAACGGCGTGAGAAAGAGTGTACGAAGTAGATGTTAGTGTGGAAGGGTGGTATGTTTGTCGGCTGCTGTGCTGTTGCAGGCGCTCTTGCCCATATCGCGCGCTAGACCATCAACAATGACGCCAGTGGTTGCTGCGCCAGAACTTTCAGCTTCACCTCATCTCATTTACAGGGTATAGTGCTGTATAAGAAATTGGAATACATATTTCTAAGCGACAGTAAAATTATACATTGGTGTAAAGGCCGAAATGGCCCTTGTCGCGCTACCATCTGACCGTAAATCAGACCCGTGTTGCCCTATTAGCACATATGAACAGAGAGCTCTGGAGCCATCAAAACACCTGCAGGTTCACCATGAACACAACCAAGCGATCCAGCTGGTGTACCTATTATGGCGTCCTTGTCGCTTCATAATACTTCCACAGCTTGTCGGCTGATCAAGCCTCTCTGGCAATCCTCCGTATGCGGACATCATCGAAGTCGCACACAAAGACATCGTGATGACATTTGAGACATTCAAATAATGAGCAATCTCAGCGCCCAATGACAACACTTGCAATGGTGCGTGTACATAAACCGCCGAAGTACTGGAGCCACTCTAGTAGTCACAGAACAGCGAATGAAATTGAGTGTGAACAAGGTAAACAAGCTTGGAGTTATTAACGGCTAGGTGCCGCTGTCATTCTTGCAATTACATATATTAAGGTAAACATCGCTCCTCGCCACCATCCAATCCCAACTTCGTATCGTCTTCCATATGGAAGTCCTATGTTACAGGTGGCATTATAGTGGTATCTTGTTCGTTAATCCGCGTCGTGAAGCAAACAGAAAGAAAAGGGCAGCTGATGAGTCTCGCAAGACTAGCCGCAATCAGACTTGAAAGTCTAGTCATTGATCGGGGTACCGTTGGTACACGTGACGATCTAAGCGGCACCGCGGTAGACGGGGTTGTTCTCGCGGAGCAGCGTGTGCTGACCGTCAGCGCCATATACTGGCTGGCCGGCCGTGGTACCGTGGGTCGCAGTGTCCATGGTGTACGGGTTGGCAGTTCCCTGAGGGGCTCCGTAGTAGGCACCGTGTGAGCCGTGAGCAGCGTGACCGTGGTGGGACTGGGCAGCGTATCCGTTGGCACCGTCAACCTTGTCGTACTTGTCGCCGGGGGCAGCGACTGTGCTTCCAGTGTAGGCGGTGTCGTGCGATGGGCGGATGTCGGTGGCGTGGCCGGTAGTAAGAGTGCCAGCTGCAGTGGGAGCGATGACATCCTTCTCGACGTCCCTGTTGGTGTTCTTCTTCTTGCGGTTCCAGAAGTTGCGCTTGGCAGAGCCGCTGGTGTAGTTGTTGGACGGGCCGGGGCCGAAACGCTTCTCCTTCTTGTGCTTGCGCACAAGGAAGACTTGGAAGAGGGCGGTGATGAGGAACAAGAAGGCGGCAACGATAGAGACGGCAAACACGGCAGTGTTCATGCGGCAAGCGTTGCGAGGAGAGACAGAGTAGGTGAGGTTCTCGCCTGATCCAGTGCCAAGACCGTTGTTGCCAAAGCCCTCAGAGTTGGCATTGGCGTTGCCCACACCAAGAGGGGTGTTGACGATGCCAGTGCAAGACGAGGCGCCATGGCGAGTCAGTACAGCGATCGCAATGAATCCTCCGACGAAGAGGATATCAAGGACGATCGCAGTGAAGGCGAAGAAGCTGATGCCGCCAAGGCAGCATGTAAGGACCACGGCGGCAATGGTGTACACAACAGCGACGCCGGAGATGCCCTCAACAGCCTTTTGCCATCTGGGAATGCCCCGGTCGCGATCGGCTTGGACCGCGAGGAAGTACGAGTAGATGCCTGGTGCGAAGTTAGCTATGTGTGTGTTAACGAGTCGCGACAAGCTAGCGCATACCGAGGGTGATGCCGGCGCAGCAGAAGCAGAGAGCATAGAGCAGTGTTTGCACCAGGCGCAAGAAGCCGCCCTTGATGAGACCCATGGTGGATGTCTTGTAGAGAGATAGCTGTGTATGGAAGATGTTATTATGAAGAGACAAGGTAGAGGCAAAGCAAGGATGGTCCTCTCTTGCGCGCCGGCAGTGATATGAAGGATTCGAGCTCTGCAAGGCTGATGTGGGAGGAGGCGTTGGATTTAATCTCCTTTGTCTGGGAAGATCGTCGTCGTGTGACGTAGGGCAGGCACACAGCTTTCAGGTTGGGGCTGTGGCTGTTCAGCCACAAACTCCTCTGGTGATCGCTGGACCGCACAGCCACTCTCCTGGCATCGCAAGATCACACGCATTTTCCACCATCTTCTACTGCACCATGTTATGATAAGGTTAGGTAGGCCAAAGCAATGCCCAGAAAGAGAGGACTGTCGACCGCGGACTTCTCAATACTATCTCGATCCATCTGAGAGCATGTCGTGCCTTTGGCACACCTGAAGTATCTGCCAAATCGAGCAAATCCAAATGCTAAGAGTCAAAGCAGCAGCAGCTCGCCTGGTCAGTGTGCCTCGGACGATGACGAAAGCCACACCATCCCTGATTTCCACATGATTAACCAATAATTAACTTTGGGCCGTCTCGATTGCTCTGCCAGGTCCATCGGTACACTTTCATCATCGCCTGCTTCTTTGGTTGTTGACGTCGAGATCATCGTCGCAACTCTCTTTTCCAAGTTGGTCTAGAATCAAGCACATGTGCGCATTGGAAAGTAGCGACCATCGCGCCGCGGCGAGGTACACATCAACAAGTACACTGACGAAGGGCTGGAAGCATACAGTATTTGCCAGTGGTGTGAAGTCATACTGTACACCTGCCTATTTGGAATGCCCCTTTCTCGAGCGCATACAGCGCCGCCTACGTACACTCCTCTCACACCGCTCCAGAACCTGCGCGCACCAAAATCTTGACTTGCTTGTCCTTGTCTTTGACGAGCGCCCTGAATCCCTGTTCGACAACCTCACCAAGCCCAATTCTCTTCGTGATCATCTGTTCAACATTCTTCATGCGCCCCGATGATATCGCAGCCAACACCTCTTGGAAGTCGCCCTTTTGGTAAGTCGCGACTCCAATCCACTTGCGCTCGCGGAAGATCATATCGTTTGGCTGTAGCTCGAATGGCTTCTCCCAGATGGCGATGTTGATGACAGTGCCGCGTGCGCGGATTGCTTTGACGGCCTGGTTGAGCGCCGCTTGAACGCCTGCTGCGTCAAAGACCATATGCGCGCCTTTACCGTCGCAGAGCTCACGGCATCGTGCAACAATGTCGTCCTTAGTCGGGTCGAGGACGTGGTGTGCACCAAAGTCAGACGCGTACTGTTTGCGCATTGAGCTCACTTCGGAGACAATGATTTTCTCACAGCCACGAGCTTTGAGTGCTTGGATGACAGAGAGGCCGATAGGGCCACCGCCCAAAACCAAAGCGGAGTCGCCTGCCTGGTAAGGAGAAATGTTCACAGCGTGCCAGCCGACAGATAGAGGTTCCACCAAGGCTGCAAGCATGGATCAGCTGCTGAATTTCAATGTGTTCTAGACAGTTCTTGATCAACTCACCTGCTACGTCTAGAGGAACGTTGTCCGGAATCTTCACGACGCAGTACTCTGGCACAACCACAAAATCGGACAACCCTCCTCCCCATCCTATGTGATGTTAGCTCATATTGGTGGTTGACTTGAAAGAGAATAAAATTACCACTCAAGCCAACGAAGCCGTTGTTATCACAGCAATTCACAAGTCCATCTTCGCAAGAAGTACACGTGCCGTCGTAGATGATAGGCTGTACCACAACGCGATCTCCGACAGAGAACCCCTCAGAGACACCTTCTCCCACCTCTTCGATCGTGCCTGAAAACTCATGGCCAAAGGTCACCGGTATCGTCTCTTTCGTGATGGGGTGTGGTGTTGTTGGGCATAGTGACGGGCCTCCGAGGAACTCATGTAGGTCACAAGAGGGTTGTTAGCAAGCTCGTGTGGTCTTGTTATCAAATTTGGCTAGCTACGAACTGCGCAATCAAATCAGCTTCTTGATGTTATACGTGATATGAGTTCATCTCATACGTACCCTTCCACAAATGCCACACCACGCAGGTTTGATCTTGACCTGTCCCTTCCCACACTCTGGCTCGGGAACCTGTTCAAAACGCAAGTCTTCCCGGCCATGGAAACGCACGGCATTCATAAGTTTTCCTGAAGCCATGTTGTCTTATGTAGGAGGTATTAACTGTAGATGCCCGCGCGCTTGTTGTAGTTTCACTGGCAGTAGCGATCCGCAAAGCAAAGGCAGAGAACTACAGAACGAGATCCTCACTCTAGATGTACACAATCATCAAGTTGGTAGATACGACTCCTCACGCTGTGCCGCAGCTCCCCGCTCTCGCTCGCATCAGAACCACGAATGGCCATGCTCTCTACCGAGCAGCTCTGGGCTCTGCGTCGAGCTGTCTAGGCCGGATGCCTGGAATTGGCCACGCGAAGGCTACTTGCCCACAGCCGCGCCTCGCCTGTTGCGCGGATGGACATGTGCCCTGGGAGCGTGATGCTCTCAATGGGAGGGTTATGTGCGGGGTCTCCAGAGGCCAAGGTTCTTGTGGCGTTTCTGGTGATCATCCTTCGGGATTACTCTTATGGTAATGAGATGCGTGAGGGGGTGGGGGTTATAGATGTAGACTGGATTGTCTTTTGAGGATTGATACAGAACATGTACATGTACGCAGCTGGTTATATGGGCACAGGTGGTGATGGTGTTGTCGGCTCGGCAATGATGTCCGACAGCAATTGCAGTCTCGAGTTTCTTCCAACAGCAGCGTCAAAGACAAGCATCACTGTGACCAAGGCACGCCAATGAAAGGCATGCCACTACTCGCAGTGATAGTGTCTCGCATCTAACGTCAGCATTCATACCAATATGAACGCACATATGTTAATACATTCATGTTGATGTGAGAAAACTTCGAAAAACACATGTCGGCCCCAACCCTAACAACCCCACGCGGTCCGATCACTACCGCTGAGAATATTGTGTGTGATGTTAATTTGTTGCTTCGTATATGTACGTAAGCCATCTCCATAGGTAATTGGAGATGAAGCCGTCGCTGTTGTTATGGCAATCTCAATCTGAGTGGTTGGGTTCGAAGTTGTAGAGAATGCATGCTAGCAGGAGCAAACGAAGTCTGTCTGTCAGTCGCAAGCCGAATGAGAAGCACAACTTGTGTCCAGCGAGACACCATACATTTCGACTATACGTGGGCTCCAAACGACAGAATAACGATCGAACGGTGCAGCATGTCTTTTAACAGAAACGTCCTCGCCTTACCTTTCCGCTATGTGGATAGACTACTGGAGGTAAGATCGACCACGCAACTCGCCCGTCCACTTCTTTGGAGCTAGGGATCCAAGCATACGACGAAGATCATCTGCAACTGTCCGCTCTGTCGATCATTGATCGGACAAGGTAAGCCATGGAAACATGTGACAGCTAAATATCAGCCTAAGACTGAGGAATACCAGAGTATCAGTTGTCAAGTGAACCTCAGGCGTTCGTCACGGTGACTCCCCCTACTGGCCCACGTCTTCGAGGACGCACAGCATGACCAACGCACAATGCATTGTACAAATAAGTCGTAGCTCATAAACATGGAATTCATCTCTCAGACAGACGAAACACATGGCAATTGGATGCAATGCGAACGCTCGTAAGGCTGCACCAATACAATCAAGCCGATCGAAGATCACCCGTCGTCAATATCGAAAAGGTCGTACCTCCGTACGGAAAGCGCAACAACCTGAGTCGAGCCTGGATGCAAAATCGCACACAAATCAGCTTAATCTTGAGTCAGAAGACCTTTCGCATTGCCTGCAGCTTGCGATGTCAACAATAATGGTGAACCGGCCAGCCTCCGGCTGAAAAGTTGTGCGTCTGCTGTCATCAACGGTGATCTGCAACGAGGAACGGCGTGCAAACGGCCCAGACGGCCCAGGGATGTCTACAGTTCGATTTCCCAGTCGCACAAAGAACCCGATCGCTATCTGACAGCGTGGTTATGCGACCCGAAATGCTGTGCTACCGACGACCGCTCACTTCAGCCGGTTACACTGAAGGCTGGAAACGCAAATGTCAGCTCTCGGCCGAACATCCATTGTACGACATGAGTTATTCGAACAGTCGTCAGGCTTCATACCTTACTCATGTGACTCAACGCCCTGAATACGAGACTTGGGTTGAGCAGTGCCATGAATGCCTACGTGTGCAAGGTCCGCCCTCAACATTCGGGCAAGGAAATGCGTCTCCACTTTGCTGCTTGCTCCGCCTTCGTGAGACGTCAGCCCGACGTGTACAGTAATGTACTGCACCGGATATGCTGCCGTGCCATATTGCGCTTCTCACATGCGAACGTTAGGCATGCCGCATGAACAACCTGTCGCTTACACAGCTCCAATCACTGCGGGTGGCCTCGCATCCAGCTCCTTGTCACAAGCATACTGCGACATATGCAGCTGCTGCCACGAAAACTCGAAACGGAATGCGCGCCAATAGGATCACAGTAATTATTCCCCAACAAGGCAGGGGGGCTTTTCCGAACTGCTGGAAGTTGCTCCGTGTAGTGACGTTTGACGATCGCACTGGGCACTCGATCTGCGAACGGCTGCCGGGGCCTAGACTTTGCGATCATTTTTCAGCACTGCACACGCCTTTGCTGTCTCCATGCGTTCCTCGGACAGGCAGCAATTAACCAAATAGCATGTGAAGGCCACCCTCCAGCGATTCGCGCCGTCTCGTGGCCACGTGGAGACGGTGCGGCGAAGTGACAGCACCGTGCTTGGCTCTGTGTCGGGCCGGCGGTCTCGACCATAAGAAAAAAACAGAGGAGCTGAGCAGTCACAAATCACAATCGACCCAACCGGCGCCATGCGTGCTCTACCGCTGCTGTGGGCCACGCGCCATGCCGACGTGTACGTAGCCGTGCGTTTCAACCTAAACCGGTAGGCGTTCGAAGGCTCCCGGAAGGCTCGCAAATGGGGCTGAAGGTTTAATCCCCTGCAGAAAAGAAATCCCATCAGCCGCCTTGTTGCCCAATCATGACTTCGCGGTGTGTTGTTCCTGGCCCACAGACGGCGGGCGGCATCAGGAACGGCTACATCTCGTCGAGTTCTCGCTCGCCCACCCCTGTTTGACCGCTGCAACGGCGGCATAGGGCTGCACTGTGATTGACCCGGCAGGTTCCTTCGGTGCCTGGTCTAGCTGTGAATGGTTTGGTCTCTCGGGCACGCGACAGCAACGACAGTTCTCCGCTGCGGGAGGGTCTGCTCTTCTGTGTGTTGGTGGGCAGAGGTACGTCTCGTGGCTGTCGCAAAGGTCGTGGAATAAGTAGGCCCGCCTGTCGTCGCACTGCCGTTTTTTGGACTTGACCATTATCGCTCTTTCTATCGTACTTTGCTCTGGAAAGCATCCTGCTGTGCAGTTCACTCTTTTTACTGCTCGCTATCACTCACTACTCAGTGCAATCAACCAGTCCTCACTCTCTTGGACTTTACCCAACAACGTCGCAACGACACTTGCCAATCACTCTCTAACCAATCGCAATTACCAAAGTCAAAATGATTTCCAGCATGATTGCCACTACCGCCATCTTGGCCAGCGCGCCCTTCGCCAACGCCCTTGGCAAGGCTATTGTCAAGAACGCTTGCAACTACGAGATCAAGATGTGCAACACCCCCGCCGCCAATGGTGGTTACGAGCAAGTTGACAAGTGGCTCCAGCCTAACGAGACCTACTCTCAGCAGTACACTGAGCTCTCCAACGGCAACGGCTGGTCCCTCAAGCTTTCTGACACCGAGTCTCTGGAGCACATCCTTCAGTATGAGTACACCACTCACGGCGACGGCATCATCTGGTACGACCTGAGCCAGGTCGACGGCAACCCCTGGTATGGCAACTGGCAGATCACCACCGACTCCGAGAACTGCAACCCCAAGCAGCAGGCGTACCGTTATGCCAATGATGATGCCTACGGCATGCAGTCTTGCCCTGACGACGCCGACATCACCGTCACCCTTTGCTCTGGCGAGGGCTACAACGATGAGCTCGCCGCTGAGGCTTCTGCCTCTGTTGCCTCCGCGAGCCAGGCCAACACTGTTGCCTGGGGTGCGGGCGCTGGAACTGGTGGCTATGAGACTGCTTCTGTCTCAGCCTCCGCCTCTTCTGTCCCTACTTCCTCTCCCGCCGCTTCTTCTGCTCCTTCTTCCTACGGCAACTGGGGCTACAACAAGGGCGTCGAGCAGTCCACCACTCTCGTCACCAAGGCCTCTGCCGCCCCCACCGACAACGTTGTCTACCACACCATCTACAAGACCGTCTACGCCCGCGAGGCCGCTCCCACCCAGCGTGCTCACCGCCGCCACGGTCACGACCAGCACTAAGCGAGTCGCTCAGCGCCATTTTCTGGCCCCCTTCTTTCCTCCTGCAACGCCGCCACGTTTTTATTGAACCGGCTGGCGACCTCGAGGCCCTTTGATCCTCCTCTGGCATATCATCCTGATCATGCCGAGGAGATCAGCTTCCCCTTTTCTTCTCATGACCAAACACGACACAACCAGAAAACCAGCGCTGGATCGTTCCACTCACGAATCTCAAAAACATCTCGGCAAAGCCGCCATCGGAAAGGATAGAGCGCGTCTGTGCCGCTTGCTCATCCGTCTGGTTTCCATGGCTGAACGCTCCTTTTATCATTGCTTTGCCAGCAAAATAAACCCCGTCGCTGTTCGATGGTATCGAACGCGCGGAACGCGAGACTTTGAGACGCTTACGACTACCACGATCAAAAATACCCCATGCGACATCTTAGGGCCGGCAACAAACAAACCTCCTTGTTTCTCGGTGTATATGGTGGACTTTGACATTTTGTTCTGCTTTTTTGGAATCATTTTCTCTTCTTCTTGGATGTTTTCAATCATGGCTAGAGTTGTTCCATGCGGAAGAGTCCTGTCTTGGACACAAACGCTTGGATGACCTTTTCCTTGATTGGAAACATAGCATTCGCTTTTTCACTGCAGATAGATTAGCCCCCCTTTGGTATCAATTGATCGCTTCCGAGCAATTCATCTCCCACACAAACTTCTCTCCCATCAATCTTGACCATCATGTGCCATTACTCGCAAAATGATCGATCTGGCAGCGATAAACGCAGACTTTCTCCTCTACCTTCGCAACGCCCACACAAACGCCGAAATTCGCCATTCCCACGAGGCCCGCCGAGGCGTACGCCCAAAAACCTTGTTTGGCAAAACGCCTTGACCACCGATGTCGCTTCCGATCGGAAACTTACGGTGTTGCAAGTTACAAACAGCCTTCAGATAGAAATCGGTCCGGGCCCCAGCCAGCAGGACGTATTAACCAAACTGGCGAACATAGCCGAAAAGGGTTCTACTTCTCTCTAATATTTATCATGTGCCGATGGTTGCCGTTACCGATTGATTAGCCGATGGGCTTTTGCTTGTGCGCTGGTTTACCACAGTGGGAAATGCTGGTTGTAGTTCTAGAGCGATTTTGCATGTGGGATGACGACATGGTACTTCTCTTCGTTGAGAAGTCGTGAGGCAGGTTACTCGACTTTGCGCCTTTGCGGTCGCTTGAATTGTTGTGATTCGGTTGTGGCTGAACGGTACAAGCAACGCATCGGTCGTTCGCAGTGGAATTGAATTCTGTTGGTCTGGTGACAGCCTCTATCAGCAACATCGATTACATCACTCGGAAGACATCGAAACATGTCTGTGCCCATAGTCACGACCGACCATCGAAACCTCAGATTCAATTGAGCAATCGAATGTGCGAATAAGGCAAGCCGAGGTTGTTCCGACAGTACTCCTTCGAGTCCATCTATTGGGTGCTGGCTCGCAGGACTCGCGGATCCGGCAAAGCTTGGGTGGAGGTCACTGCGGATGTTGGGCTGAGAAGTTAGACGTCACGTTGCCGCTGCGAGAATACTGAGATATGGCAGACTGATATCCAAATATGTTGACGTGTATGTTCTGGTGAGGTGAGTTTTTATGCGGCGCAATGAAGTGCCTGCTGGATTGATTTGCCACGTGGTGAACATGTGGTGTTGTTGCTGCACTTTTGATGTTGTGAACGATTGCTGTGAGATGGTAGAAGAGATGTCACTCTATGTTGTCCACGGGTGCACAATTTATGCAAATTTGAATCGTCATTCGATATATGTTGTAGTATGTCACTGCGATGTGAAGAGTCGACGACGGGAGAGGATATGTCAAGGCCTGGCAGAACGATCGTTGAGTGTCTCTGCAGCCGTCTTCGCGAAAATACTCTCAAAGCGGTGCACGCCATCTCGGCCACGATACACCATCTCGTGGGCAGCACGAGCAGATAATGTGCGTCCTGCGCACCTCGGGCAACCGCATTCTGCCGTACACCATGATGATGCATGAAGAGAGTCGAAAGCTAGCGCTCATGCATGTGCAGCTCCTCAAAGCAGCTTGAGGTGTCCGGTGACCTCGTCAATTTTGCTCTTGGGCGCGGGTCCAATGCCCAGAACAGTCGCAGAACCACTGGCAATCTGCGTGCGGCCAGCGTCGTGGATGACTTGGGCGCAAAGACCTAGGCTGATAGCTTGAGCCTGCAGCATGAGCATGTCATCCTCGCTATCAATCTTGAGAGCGACCTTGGCTTGGCCGAGCCTCTCCCAGCGCTTGAGGACTGGGTGAGCTGGGTCTGCACGAACGAGTGTCTTGTAGCATGCGAGTGTAGCGTGTCCGCACTGTGCAGCGATCTTGCCTGTGTCGACTTATCAGCATGTGTAATGTGAGCGGAGGTCGCCTGACCCGAGCTGTGGCAACGTGCCATCAGCTGGTCAAGAAGCGGGCAACGTTGCAAAAAACGTAATGAATAAATGCGCCTGGGAGCGAAGAGAAACATAGATAGGAACAGGAAAAGTTACCCTTAGTCATTCCTGCGAGTCTGTTAGCGTGGTTCTGGAATATATTCGAATGGGGCAGCCTGTTTACCGAGATCACTTCGCACGACAAGCACGAGCTTGCATTCCTCGCTGTTGCCTGGGAACGTTTGAAGTTCACCCAGGTCCTGCACGTCGTCGTCTTCGTCTTCTTCGGCCTCGTCGTCGTCGTCAGACTCTGTTTCAGAAGTGTCTGGCTTGGCTTCACCCTCGTGGCGGCTGAGACGGGCAGTATGGGCTCGCGTGTCGCTTTTCCCGAACAGGCCTATGCTGCTTGCCTGTCCGATAAAGTAACCGGTAAGACCAGCGACGATTGCGGTGCCTATCGCTATAGCGGCAGCGGATGGTGGGCCGCGGTCCTGGACGTTGGCCATGATAAGCGTGGGCGGTGTAGCGGTGCTGATACGAATAGGTGGGCTGCAAACGTATGTGACGCGGTTTGGTCGTCGTGGCTCGTCTCGTCTAGGCTTTCTGTCGACGTGGAACTATCGACGGGCCTATCGGATTGCAAGTAGACAGGTGTCCGTGAGGCACGGGAGATTGGCAGGAGGAATGGCGTGGCGACAGGCGGAATTCTGAAGCACTGTGACAGTTCAGGTTCAAAGTCCGTACTGACCTGGCAGCGGCATACCAAGCAATGCGGACTTTGAAGCTGGACAGCGAGCACTGTCGAGATCACGTGGGCACAGACTCATCCAAAAGTTCTCAGCTTCCGTCACACGGCGCTGCAGAAGCTCGCGTAAGATCTTCCGCACTTAGACAAAGGCAAATAGGAGATTGCGCGATCTTCGCATGCGACTACCACAATTTTCAAACTCAGCAAGAAACATGCCGAGTTCAGGATCGAGTCCAAAATTTGTAGGCAGATCTATAGATTAAGGCACTACAAAATGGATCGAAACGTACAAGTTAATTCAGGGGACCTGCGTCTCCCCCGACTGCACCCCGCGTTGGAGGAAGGCGCACGGCCTCGTATCAATCGCGTGCTCAGGGTGTATTCTTTCACCATAAAGAGCATCGACCGGCTTTTGGTAGCAATTCAGCAATGTAAGCCATGTGGCCGTGGCGGTGACGGCGAGCCTCTGATTCATTATTCGATTTAGTTTCGCTTGCGTGATCCTCTTCTCCGTGTTTCCTCCACCATCGCGCATCACCTACTACGCACCCCTTCCTACAAAACCACTGCCACCGCCGTTACTTCAGACCAAACATTATTCCCAAACTCTTTCTTGCCTCTTCACATCCTCCTTTCCCCTTCTATACCATCACATCACCGTCGACATGGCCGACCCCGCCGAGCGTGTCCGCAGGCAAGCCCCAGCAACTCCTCCAGAGTCGCCTCCAGTGGGCTTCGCTGGCCAGAATGGCTTCAGCACTCCCCTCTTCCCGTCCAAGCCTAACATCTTGTACATCATGGCCGACCAGCTCGCTGCACCGCAATTGAGGATCTACAACGAGAAGTCCCAGATCAAGACGCCACACCTCGACAAGTTGGCCGAGCAATCCGTCGTCTTCGAATCCGCGTACTGCAACTCGCCTCTTTGTGCTCCCAGCCGTATGGCCATGATCACTGGTCAGCTTCCTTCCAAGATCGGTGCCTACGACAACGCGTCTCCCATCCCGGAGGATACTCCCACTTACGCCCACTATCTCCGGAACGAGGGTTACGAGTGCATCCTCGGTGGCAAGATGCACTTCATTGGCGAGCAGCTCCACGGTTACGAGCGCAGGTTGACGGCAGACATCTATCCCGGCGATCTCGGTTGGTCAGTGAACTGGGACGACCCTGACACCAAGCTGGAGTGGTACCACAACAGCTCTTCCATTTACCAGGCCGGCCCATGTGTTCGTAGCAACCAACTCGACTATGACGAAGAAGTCATGTACAAGGCGAAGCAGTACTTGTACGATCACGTGCGCCAGCCGGCAGACAAGCGTCCTTTCTGCTTGACTGTCTCGCTCACCCACCCGCACGATCCGTACACCATCGAACACAAGTACTGGGACATGTACGAGGATGTCGACATCAACATGCCGGATGTTGAAATTCCCAAGGACCAGCAAGACCCGCACAGCAAGCGTCTGCAGCACGTTGTCGACCTCGAGGACCACGAGTTCACTCCAGAGCAGATCAAGAGGGCCAAGCGCGCGTACTATGGAGCAGTCAGCTACGTTGACGACAACATCGGCAAGCTGCTTGAGACCTTGAAGCAGTGCGGTCTTGACGACAACACTATTGTCATCTTCTCTGGCGACCACGGTGACATGCTCGGCGAGCGTGGCCTGTGGTACAAGATGTCTTACTACGAGTCGTCAGTCCGCGTTCCCATGCTCTTCAGCTACCCGAAGCAGTGGGCACCTCACCGTGTTTCCCAGAATGTCAGCACCCTCGACATTCTTCCCACACTTGTCGACATTGTCGGCAGCAAGCTCGTCCCTGGTCTCCCAATGGATGGTGTGTCGATCGTGCCTCACCTCAAGGGCAGAGACACCCACGACACGGTATTCGCCGAGTACATGGGCGAGGGTACCATCGCTCCCATGATGATGATTCGTCGTGGCGGATGGAAGTACATTACCTGCCCGGCAGACCCAGATCTGCTTTACAACCTCGCCGAAGATCCTAAGGAGCTTGTCAACCTCACATCCAGCACTGTGCCCGAGACTCAAGCAGTTCTCAAGGCCTTCCAAGCAGAGGCTTTGGCCAAGTGGAATATGGACGCGATCACCGAGGATTGCGTCAAACGTCAGCGACAGCGCCGTCTCTGCCACCAAGCTCTTCAGAAGGGCCAGTGGACCAGCTGGGACTACCACGTTGACGATGATAGCCGCAACAAGTACATCCGTAGCCACATGGACTTGGATGACTTGGAGCGCCGCGCACGCTACCCCATCGTGGACGCTCGTGGAAACGAGAAGGTCCTGGGTGCGCTTGGCGAGAAAGGCGTCCTGAAGGTTCCTCACCAGGCTGGTGCCCTCGGCCAGTAGATTTGCGATGTTTGTGCCAGCGTCGCAAAGACTGAGATCGCCATGTTTCAAGCCTGCCGACGACGAGAGCAATGAGACGACCATAAGAAGAAGAGAGAAACGACACTTACGACCCTTGCATTGAGTAGGTGGTGGCACCGGTGAGGTTGCAGCAAGCCAGCCGTCACCGCCACCCTGCTACTTTCTGCATTTACTGTTTTTGCTTTGCATGCTGCGATTTTCAAGCCGGCGTTTTTTTTTTGATGGGACACGGGGTCCCTTTGTTCTGCAAGTGCAGACAGCTCGCATGGCGCAAGGAGGTCATGCTTGCGCATTCTACAACAGCGCAGACCTGGTTGACGAAAAGGCCAAAGTTCGGTGTCGCAGCGCGGCGCAAGGGCTTTTCGGTTTTGGGTTGCTGGGAGGCGCCTGCAGGCGTTTGCGAATCGAAAAGGAAGTTCGGGTACTTGTTTTGTGCTTTGTGCAACCTTCACAAAAACGATCAGATCCTTACGTATAAGTTTAATCCCAAAAATGATGATGAAACGCGAAAAGAATTAAACTGCAAGGGACTGCTCAGCTCACTCTTCTTTTCTTACCTTATGCACCCTGCCCAAGCCTGCGACCCTACAACGCTACTTGAGTAGTTGGAGGCTGGAGCTATGGGCAAGGGTAGCTATGGCGAATCTATGCACACTTCCTCACCCTGCCCTCGCTATCGAAGAACCCCACTCGCGCTACGAATCATGACCACCCAACTTTCCAACCATCTATTTTCTAATGTTCCTGCGGCTCATGCGGCTCCAGGTGGCCTTGCAGAAGTCCTGCCATCGAACTTCCCCGCTCTGGGGTTGGGGCAAAGCAGAGTTGCATGTAGCCGCACGCCGCCGCACTGTAGCGAGGGCTATGTACTATGTACGGAGGTAAGAAAGCGAACGAACGTTGACCTTGCCCCCAGAGAACCGGAGCTGGCGCCTCCAGCCGGCTTAGGCAGCTTGGGAGGATGAAGAGTTAAGCCCTTGGTGGCTGCTGGCTGCCTTTCCTCTTTCGAACTGCGAACTGCGATCGAGCGATTGTGAATGATTTGCCGTCTAGCCGCGGCCGTTCGTGGGTGGCAAATGTGTTATGCGAACGTTCTAGTTGATCGCTACCTTAGCTCGAATTTGAAAGACAGATGAAGTCACGCGCGCAATTTGGAAGGAAGAAGGAGAAGGAAGAGAGAGGATCGGAGCGTTTGAATATCACGTTTGAAGGTTTGATCTATGGTTCGGTAGTATAGCTCGCAGGTTATTGGGTGCGAGATAAAACGGTTCTCATAAGAGGATGAAGATGTACGTAAACTATGAACTCGGCTGTTGGTGACCGGAAAGTGTATCTCCGCGTTCCTTCTTCTTCTGTCCTTCGTGCGGATTCCCAAAGTTGCAGGAAGGTTTTGGGGAGTGTTCGCGCATGTTGAGAAAGCTTGCGCGGAATTGGGTTTTCCCTTCTCTCTCCTGCTTGCGAGATCGAGGGGTTGCGACATCAATCGCACACGTACATTGCACAACTTACGCAAGCGAGCTACAGTACTGTACCTAACAGCTGTGCTTGCTTGCTTCTGCTACCTGCTGCTGTTGCTGCTCGTACCCGACAGCCTCTGGGATTAGGTCTCAGCCAGCCGTGCCAACCTGGTAACAGATCGCTTTGTGCGGGATCGACGGGCGTCAACGGCCACATAGCACGGCTGAGGCAGGCAGCGCGAGCAGGCAAGGGAAGCCGGAATAATGCACGGCCGTGCTTGTCACTGGTGATGGTGCGCGACTAATGGGAATTCGTCCATCGAAATCAAATGTGCACAGCGGTCGTGAGGGAGAGAGCGGAGGTGCCGAGTGGAGCCAGGCAGTGGCAGTTGTGGTAGAGGTGGAGAAGAAAGGGCCCGAGTACACGTGTGTTCTTGTTCTGTCTAGGCCGATCTCCCGTATTCCAACCTGTTCGCCACGGCAACGAGACAACCGAGTCGATTTCGACATGACTGAGGCCGGACCGTGGGTTGCGAACGGGCGTGAATTATCTAGCGAAGCGAAGCAATCCTTAGCTCGAGGGAGGCGTTGTGGGGTAGATCTGGGAGGCGTTGTCGTTGAACAACATTGGCATCAATCGCCAGACAGCCGAGTCTCGTGAGCATCTCTTGTCCCGCTCTTGGGACCACGGGCAAACGGTACTGCGTCGTGCTTGACTTACGACGTTGACGATCATACCAAGTGAAATCATTACCATCGTATGCCAGTCAATCAAGGAAGGGCAGACAATAACTGTCATCCCCGCGTAAGCACTGACTGGGATCTGTTTGCTAGCGGTGGATCTCTACTGGTTTGCGCTTGGCCCGGGCGCCTACCGCACCACACCTCGCACCTCGCCGTGCACAGTCGTGCAGACAGACAGGCAGGCTGCAGACGCAGGTCGGTCGGGCGGTGGAGCGCGGGCGAGCGACTTCATGCATGCATGCAGCATCCAACTCTCCCGCCCCGGCTGTATAGGCGTTTGGGAGAGAGATGGCTGGGCAGGTCGACGCCGCCGTGGCCGGCACGATCACATTACGCGGAGAGTGAAGTCATGCTGGCATAAGGGAAAGCTTGCCAAACAGACGAAATCATGATTCATCGTTGAGAGGTGGACTGCTATTCTTGGAGCTGGCTGTAGTTGTGCCTTTTGAGTTCAGATACAGGACGCGGCTACCCACCGCGCTTGACACATGGTGGTAACGCAGGCCTCCGATCCAGATACACAGCGCCTTGGCTCGCGGAGCCGCATGTGGCATGGTATGGGCTGCTAGAGAGAGGGTGCACGAATGGTCTCAGGCGGCTTCCCCAGGATGCACGGTTGGTGTCGCCAGAGCGATGGATGAGATCACTTTCCAACAGCCCGTTACCCCATGTGTCTGCACAATTGGGATGCTCTCTGTTTCAGAGGTAGAGGTGTGGTACGAGTGAGACATGCCGTTGCTGGTTGTCAGGCCAGTGATGCTTCCCACAGGATGGATCATGGACGAGGCAGAACGAGCATACGCGGTGCCCGGCGCTCACCACAACCAGCCGCCTCAGCAGTCCAGTCTGCCCTCGATCAACGGTTAGCTCGAGGCTCCGTGATAGGCGCGAGCGGGGAGTGATGGGCGATCGAGTGCGCATGCGAGGGCGAAAGTGTGGGAAGCATATGGGCGGAGAGGGCCTAGTTTGTGGCTAGCGTGCCTGCATGCGTACCTACACCTCACTGCTGAACCGCGCCGCCCAGCCACCTTTCGCCGCTTGCTTGCCTGACTACTGCCACTGCGAGTGAAGGTGGTAGGTTGCATTTGCGTGCAGTCGGCCATTCAGTCACTAGGGCGACAATGACCTGGCCAATGCGCTCGCTCCCAGAGAGAGACAGACCCGTTGACCCCTCCCGTGCAGTCAATGTCCCGCGGCTGATTGCATACATAAGACAACATTCCTCACCGGCTTAGTCTCACCTTCTCATAACAACCACTCTCGCACACATCCGCTTGCAGCTTCAAATACCTTGATCGCAGCCTCTCAATCCATCAATCCACACACACATCCATTCGCTTCACCTTCGCTTAAGCATCATCAATCGCACTGCAGCAAGCACATTACTGTCGCTACCCGAGTTCATCGTACATATTCGATCGCTCAGCACTACCTAATTAACAACCACCACATATCAATCAACCACCGTCAATATGCGTTACTCCGTCGCTTCTTCCGTCGCCTTCGCGGCCGCTGTCGTCGCCTCTCCCGTCGCCCAGGGTGTCACCGAGGACATCAAGCCCGATACCTCTGCTCCCTCTGGCTGCACTGCGAGCTACGACGGCGACTTCCAGATCCAGGTCGTCAACGTCACTCAGTCCGCCTCCAAGCGCTCCCTGAACAAGGTTCGTTCTTCTTAGAAACCACCCCGCAATCATTGCCACATGCTAATAACAACAAACAGAGGCAGCAAGACAACGCCGAGAAGCTTGAGATCGCCCTCAAGGACGGTGTCCTCACCGACTCCAAGGACCGTACTGGTTACATCGCCGCCAACCACCAGTTCCAGTTCGATGGCCCTGCTCAGACTGGTGCCATCTACACTGCTGGCTGGTCCGCTTGCGGCAACGGTTCCCTCGCCCTCGGCGACACCACCGTCTTCTTCCAGTGCTTGAGCGGCGACTTCTACAACCTCTACGACGAGTCCACCGGCGAGCAGTGCAACGAGGTCCACATCAACATTGTCAAGGGCGGCGCCGCTGCTTCCCAGCTTCCCGACGGTCAGCCCCAGGAGACTCCCGCTGTCAGCGCTCCGTAAGTTTATATCCTACTATCTGCCTCATCGATCATTACTAACGATCAATTAGTGTCTCCCAGATTCCCGATGGTCAGGTCCAGGCTAGCACATCCGGTGCTCCCGTGAGCCAGATTCCCGACGGTCAGATCCAGGCCAGCACCGCCGCTGCCACTGGTGCTCCCGTCTCCCAGATTCCCGATGGCCAGATTCAAGCCAGCACTGCCGCTGCCACTGGCGCCGCTGTTTCCCAGATCCCCGACGGCCAGATCCAGGCTGCTCCCACTGTCAGCCCTGTCGCCCAGATCCCCGACGGTCAGATCCAGGCTCCCTACAGCAACGGCACCGCCACCAAGCCCGCCGCTCCCTCTGGCTCCGGCGTTGCTGAGCAACCCGCTCCATTCGAGGGCGCTGCCACCAAGGCCTACACCGCTGGCGCTGCCGCCGTCGTCGCCCTCTTCGGCCTCGTTGTTGCCCTCTAAGCGCATCAACCGCCAACTACAACATGAGTCTCTACTCATCGGCAACTCAACACTCCTTGACGACATCTCAATGACGGCTACTGGGTGGACAGGCGGCGTTCTTTCTCACACTTTCACACTTTTCTCTCTTAGCAGCTTTGCTGTACATGATTTTTTCCCAAACTTTCTTGCACAACAAGAAATAATGTTTCTATCCTTGCGCGACGGTGGGTCTCGTGCAGCAGAACAAGGTAATGGCAGGGTTCAGGACAAATGCAAAAATTTGGGGCGGTTTTCCCAGCACTTTCCTTTTTGCATAGCCTGGGGAGTGCAGCATTCCAGAGAAGGGTAATTAGGATATATTTTTTTCCAACAACAAAACAAATTCTTGAAACAGAAAGTCATTGTTCCTTCTTCCATTCTTTTGTGTCATTGTGTGTAATTCCTTCTCAATGTTGTCCATTTTCGATACCTCTTGACATTACAAAAGATACAAAAGTACAACACCAACAAGCGGTTCCTGAAACGAGCGCCCCATCGCAGTAGTGCATTGCAGTGCAGTGCTGTGCATGAGGTGTGGTAGCGAGTGGCGTGGGGCGTCTTGTTGCGACGCGCGGCCCACTCTCCCGTTGGATTCCTTGGATTTCATGCCGACGGACCGATGTGGACTATAGGTACATAAGCGAGGAGGCGAAGAAGGGCCTGGCGAATAGGCTGGGCCGCGGCTCGTGGCTATAGTTGAGCTCGGTGAGGTGTGGAGTGGAGCGGAGGTACTTTAGACTGTACGTGTCGTCTACCTGCCGCTTCCGGGCCGATGCTACGTTGCTGGATGCATGGGGCTCGTTTTTATCGATGGATCGATGGATCGATGGATCGATGGAGCGGTTGGGTGGGTTGGTTGGGTAGGTTGGGGGTGGCGAGAGGGTATGTTGGAGTGTTGGGTTCTCTGTCGGGCGATGTAACTTTGTATATAGAGGTCCTGGTTTGCAGGTCGGCGGAGGACCACATGTTTCGGTGGAGAAACCACGAGCTCCCTGGCATTGCTTGCAGGTTACTGCATGACGGCAGATCAGTGTGACCTTGATTTATCAACCACACAACTACAATGGCAGCTCACCTCATTGTGCATGGAGAATTTGTGATGTTCAAACTGTTCACGATTTGTTATACCGTCAACACTACTGAGGCACAAACGTCCCATTGGCACACTCGAAGCCCAAAGCAGGGTTCTTCTCCGCGCCAGCATTGAAGCAAATGACACTAGGACCTTCCTGCTTCTGAGGGTAGATGTTGATGCCATAAGTCTCAAATCCGCTGCATGATGTGTTGGTGTTGCACTCGATGATGAGAGCTTCGGTCTGGGCGAGGTTCGGGAGGCCGTTATTGTACCAGCAGGGCTATTCGACAAAAAGTGGTCAGCATGGTCTTCATGTACTGGTAGGGATCTGAGAGATCTTACGTTTGTGCGGCAAGATCCATCACCGGGGTTGAAGCTGTTGATATCACCAGTGAAGTTGCCGAAGGTGAAATCGCGGAGCTCGACGCTGGAGTTGTTTGGTCGTTCGGCGCTGCCGGCGTTTCCTTGGTCGACGTATGTCTGGTCGTTGTTAGTCACTGCTAATCATGCGTAGATATTTGGGTTGGAGGCGGCTTACCTGGGTGATGAAGACTGGGAATGTGACGTTGTGGATCTTGAAATTGGTCCAGGAAACGTTGCTCACGAGACCTTGTCCGCCGACCCACGACTTCAGACGAGCGGCGTACAAGCCGCCGGCGACGGTGATGCGGTCGAAGTGGATATTGGAAACGTTGGCGAACTTGGTCTGGCTTTTGCCGAGAGAACCAATCGAAAGACCTGGGAGGAGGTGTTAGCAGATTCTTTAACAGAGGTTGGCACAAGCATTAATGCTGCAACTTACCATGCGTTTGGTAACCAATAGTTGAGTCTGACACGTAGAGGTTGTGGGCACCATCGTTGACAGCTACTGCGTCGTCGCCATTGTAGGCTACGAGGTTCGTGATGCGGACATTCGAGGCGCCGATGTCGAAGCCATCTGTGTTGAATGGGAAGCTCTCCCATTTGTCAGAAACGGCATCGATAATCGAATCCGAGATGTCGATATCGCTGCCCTTGACCTGGACATTCCACGCAATGGGCTTGCGAGACTTGAGACGAGCGATACTTCCGCCTTGGACGTTGAAAGACATCAGGTGCGGGCGTCCGGTGATTCCGGTTGCATTCGAGGGGTTGGCATCCCACCACTGCTGTCCGTAGGAGTTGATCCAGCCGTGGTTGGGGTCTATGCTTCCAGTGTAGTGTATGTTCGAGCCACGGAAGTTGAACCAATAGATGGTTTGTGAGCTCGCCAAGATGAGCTTGCGGGTGGACTCAATGTCTTGCGGAAGATGCAGGTTGCCCAATACTTGGATGTTGACATCGGTCAGGTTGTCTGCGAGGATAGGTGTGAAGACGTTATAGTTTACTCCTATAGACAGTTAGGCTTGTGGTCAAACACGATAACTGGTCTACGACTGACCTTCGGAGAACACCACAGTGCCACCGCTAGAACATTCTGCGAACGCTGAAGCAATGGCTGGCGAGTCGTTGGCAGTACCGTTGGAGGACGTGTATTTGGAGGGGATGGTACAAGTCTTGCCAACAGTCGAGTTCTGCGCAAGGACAGCGGAGGCACCCAAGCCAACCGAGAGAAGTAAAGAAAGCATATTGAGAGTAACACAGAGAATGGCAGTGTGCAAGACTATTTCGAGAAGGGAATTGGTATGTCCTTATACAAACCCCTGATTTGCCACAACTCCATCGACTCGTGGTGTAGTCCTACCGCATAATGGTGATACGAAAGGCGCAGAGCAATCTATATGGATGGAAACAATTTGTCCGTCGGCGGTCTAGGTTGGAGCCGAGAACACCTGTAATGTAAAGGTAGAGTGTTTGCCAGACTAAAATCACAGGGCTGATGCAGGTCCGACCCACACCCCAGTGCCGAAAACCCGTAGGGTTGCCAAGGAGATGGATAGTTCGATCGCGTGTCACAAGTTCACATGTAGCGTGCCCTTGATGAGATTAAGAACTGCTTTTCGCGATGCCACCTTGCCTACGTTATCATTAATTCAGATACCAAGATATGCGATCGTCCCTCGTAAGACTAAGATACCACATAATTGTCGCGAATGGCCGATATTCCTGTGAGAAATGAGTTGCGATTGGGCTATACTTAAACTTACGTCCAGGAGTCGCATGCCAACAATCTATATCACTAGGCTTGCCTCTTTCGGTCCAGAAACTCGCCAAGGGCATCAAACGCCATTGATCTTGGTACATAGGCCTCTCAGCTGCTTAGATGTGCATATGGTCGCGTCTCGAGACAAGCTCTCTTCTGGCTCGTTCGCCATACCCGCTCACCAGGCCACCGGAGCCATACAACACCAAGACGAGTCTATGGCTCCTTGGCAGGTACGCTTGCAGGGTCGAAAACAGCTGCTTGAGAGTGGTTAGTTTGGGTTGTTCCGCAGCCATGTTCAAGTAATCACTTACACGTACACGCAGCTCCACTGGCTACGTCTGCTGCTCAGACTCGTCCGCAGCTCGCTTGAACGTCTTCGACCAAAGCCAAGAACACCAGAATATCGTTTCTGCGATAGCAGCAGCTCCCAAAGCGCCGTATACGACTATGCGGACTGCCCTTGTGGCTCCGAGATTCTTCAGATTCAATGGATGGCCTCCTTCAGTGTCCGACTTGTTTGGGCGATGAGTTGCTCGGTCCGCATATCCTCTCGTCACGATTAACGGAGACATGCGTGGACTGGTTCTGCGAGACATGAACCGTCCTGCGAGGGTTTGAGAGAAGCGGGTGGCGCTCATGGCTATTGGTACTTATTGAAACTGAATTTGTTCGCTGTAGGTTCCTGGCAAGATGATCTCTTGATTTGAGTGAAGCTACATAAAAGAGGCAATGTTTATTCTCGACATCCCAGTGTGTCAGCTCCTTTTATGATCTGCCCGCCGAGCACGCGTGGTGTACGCGAGAACGATTCAAGCGAAGACGACAACGCGAAAGCGACCCGACCGTGAGGAACAACCGCCGCGAAATTATCTACGGTCATTGCTCGCCCGTGTCTGCCACTTGGCAGCTGGCTACTTCATCAGGCCAGCGCAATCGATACGCCGCAGATACTGCGGTTATGCATCTTTTGACATCTGTAGACCGTGGGCATGCACTTCCCAAGCCTAAGCAACCCACAGCCAAACCTTATGCAGCCAGTTCTTGGGAACAGGCTCTGTATAGGATGCGGAAAGCTCATCCATTTCCTTCTTTCCCGTCATGATGTCGATCTCGTTGGCCTTAATAGCAAATGGCGTGCGCCTCAGAACTTTGTGCCCGACATACAATGCAAGAAAGATGGGCAGCGTGATGTACGCTGCAAGAAAATTGGCGGCTGACCAATTTTTAGGAAAGAAGACGTGAAAGCCGTTGGTGAGCGTCAGAATGGTGAGAATGAAGAGCGCAATCCAAGTGGCGTACGGCTGCAATGGTGTCTTGAACGGCAGAGTATCGTATGCGTCGTTGTACAAGATCGCCTTACGGAAGCGAAGGTAGGTGATCAGGCACACTATCCAAGCAATGAACCCGGAGATGGTAGAGATGTTGACAAACCAAGCGAAGACCTGAGCGCCGGAGTTGGAAACATTGAGATACGCAAGAAGCCCGAACGCCCAAGTGGCAAGAATGGCTGCCCATGGCACACCATATCGATTTGTTTGAGCGAAGATTTTCGGAGCTTGTCCAGTTAACGCCATTCCATACAGGGTGCGGCTTCCACTGAAGAGGAAAGCATTGCCAGCACTCCAAGCAGATGTCAGGATGGCGGCGTTGATTATATGGTTGAGGACCGGGATGCCTGCATTTTGGATACCAATGACGAACGGCGATGCACTAGCATTGGAGTCTGGTGACAGGGGTTTTGGATCATCTGAAGGCACGATGACGCCGATTATCAGCGAGGCGACGCCGTAAAAGATGGCCAAGCGCCATATGAATCGCCTTGCCGCTTTTGGGATGTTGCGACGGGGCACTATGGTTTCGCCGGCTGCAAGTGCTATCAGTTCCGGGGAAGTGATGAAGGCGAAACCAGCTCTGACGAACGCAGTCCAGTAGCCTAGGAACCTGCCTGTATCTCCAGGGACAAGATATGGTGTGAATGCGCCAGGAGTGTTCCAATACCGGAACCCGAGTCGACTGGTCTGCTCTGTACCTCCGCCGAAGAACAACACAATTCCAACGATGATGAGCCCGATGATAGTGATTAGTTTGATGCTGGCGAATCAGAACTCGGCCTCCCCAAAGAAAGGCACAGCGATGATGTTGAGAAGCAAAATCGTGATCAAGATGATGGTGATCCAGACGGCTGGATTCATTTCTGCGTCCTGAAAAGCGAAAACAATTAGGCCAACTTCGAGTTACAGTGGACAGATAAAGGCGACATGCCCAATAGCTCAGCAATATGCTTCCAGCTGTAGCCTCTGCTGCGACAAGTATGGCATATGCATACCAATAGTTCCAGCCTGTCGCAAACGCAAGTGACCGATCGACGAATCTTCCGACGAAGTACGGGACCGTTATGCCGCCCATGGGTAGGTAGGTCACCATCTCTGCGAGGACGTTCATGACGACGTACACGATTGCCATCATGCTGAGATAGCCCATGAACAGCGGTGCAGGTCCAAGAAGACTGAGAATGGCACCAGATCCGACAAATAGTCCTGTACCGATAGCACCACCGAGCGCACTGCAGGTGTGATCTGGGTCAGTTTGATTGTGAGAGCATATAATATATTGCGGGAACACTCAGGTATAACGACACAACTTACAGAAACTGTATATGGCGACTCTGTAACCCACGCTTGGTTTCACCGCCCTCTCCAGCGATGGCGCCTTCGCGGTACACATGGTCGGGCTTTTCGCGCCCAGATGCTTCGATGTCGCGTTCACCTCTTTCACTCATCGTAGTAGCCATCAAGGCTTGCATCTGCGTAGTAGTCGATTGCGGATATGTCCACGTACAGTACCGATGCGCTTCTGGTATGTGAAGGCAGCGATATCTTCGAATCAAGGATTGATGTCAGATTGAGACCAGTGGTGTCCGTCGAAAGAGGCTGCACCTGGATGAGAGGCGGTGACAGTGTCAATCGGGCGTGGAGTTGTAACAAAAAGAAGCACCGGGTCTCTCTCGACTCGTCAATTGCGCTTGTGGGCTTGCAGACGGACAAGGATGCATAAGCTTGAAGAAGATGGAGGTGCCGCTCCTTCGTGACACACAGCTGCAGATTGAGCGTCATTCCTGCAGGCCAGGTGAAGCTGTTAGCGAATGACTGATTACTGTGATCACTGTACCACGCTTTGCGTCGCTTTTCGTCGGCATTCCGTAGAGGCTGACTCAGACGTGTAGCAGAGTGCACAGAATCTTGACAGGAGAATCGGAAATCTCGCCGGCACGATTTCCATACTGCATTGCCCACAACGTTATTAGATTCTTCGGCAGATATGTCTCTCCTTGTGACTGTTTCTAGGCGATCATTGGCAAGCGACTGACTACTGAGCAAAGTCGTACGCCTTGGTTCGAATCGTTAGAGAGCTGACATCGTCCCACCAGATGCGATGCATTGAGGATCATTGTCGTCCGGGTCCTTTCCCATTTTCTAGCAAGGACTGAGCAGAAACCTTACGCTCCCATCGGAGGCAAGATCGACGCTATTGCCTCTTACAGGGAATTGATATAGGATGTTCCGAGCAACATGTTAAGTCTCCCGATGCTCGCATTACCATCCTGTGAGTGTCGGCTTCGCCGGTATCGGGATTGGTAGTTGCTAGGGGTGAAATTGGCGCGGACAACAAGGTGTCGACGACACAATGGCCGTACCTGGGCGGCCTTATGTATATGTATACGGGCCCAGCAATCAGCTAAGTAGACGTTTGTATTGACGGACCGTGTGTGCATGGTCTACATGTAGGGCGTACCATCTGTGCACTCCACATGGAGGTGGAGATATAATCCTTGCCTGGTTGTCAAGCTAGAGTAATATGCAAGGACCAGCAAAGTCTTGTAGTGACACCTCTGCAAGCCCGTTTGTTAGTCCAAGAGTAATACTGTCTGGCCTGAAAACCCTCCGCGGGTGGTTTATCACAGCCGGGATGTTTGAGACCTGTCACCCAAATTTGACTTCCACGTTGTGGGTCTCTCGCCTTCTTGATCAGTAATCAGCTGCACAATGTTCCTCCGCCTGCTCGTGCCTTTATGAACCTATCTACGTTGCGGTATGGAGAAGGAGTTTTTACGCCGAGTTGTTGGCAGCGTGAGAACATCACACCATGAACGTCCATCCGTCGCAGCGACGCTTCGCTTGTGAGGTCTGCAAGAAACACAAGGCAAAATGCCAACGCTTGCAGCAGACTGATCTGAAGTGCGCACGGTGTACGATGCTAGGCGTGGAGTGCCATCCTGGCAGTCAGAAGAAGGTCGGCAGGCCGAGACTGTCGGAACGCATGTTTGAGCACAAGGTGCTCAAGTCGACACTAGTCTCGTCTGATAAAAGACCAAGAAATGCGAACAAGGAATGTCGTCAGCCGCTCATATCACATCAGAGCGTTTTCTCTGTTGGTGGAAGCGATGACAGATCGAATTCAATACCCGTAGCTCCACAAACAGAATACCTACCCATCGCATTGCGTCCGTCGATGTCCATCCGGGCGCCTAAACAGCTCAGCCTTTTGACGGAATCAACAACGTGGGATCTACACGACGAGCGAGTCCGTATCAACACATACAACGGCACGTATCCAACGGATCAATACATTGCTACGATCATGCCTCCGCTATCCTCAAGCTCATCAGACGATACTTCCGACCGCGAACTAGAATGGCCAGACATCGCAACCATTCCTACATCCATACAAGCCAGCTCGCTCGCTTGGCTGTCGCCACCCAGTCATGAAACCCGTTACCGTAATTCAAAGGCTACAGGAGCTATGTACTTCGACACCAGGCTTCGCACCGTGATGCATGAGCCCGCATCTTTCCACCGCACGACCATGAACCATGGCGAGCTGCCAGACATTGTGGACACACTATTACGAATTAGGAAGGACATGGACCTCCGCCGTGCTGCCATCAGGTGCAACAAGTCGGTGCTGAGCCTGGATCTCCTGATCTACTGGCAGAGTCCGCTGTTCATGGACAACTACACTCTAAGCGAATTCCTCATCAGCACTTCTCAGGACTTTTTGCACATCTTGACCCGACTTCGCGCAAGCAGGAAGTGGAAGCCGAGCCTATCACTCTATGCTACCACTGCATCGCCAGAGCGCTTACCTCATGCTCTGGCTCACACAATCTCAAGCATCTTCTCCCAGCTCGTCTCCTTTTACGAGCTCTTCCTCGAACACTTGACGAGTCGAATCGAACGCGTCTCCACACATCCGGTTGCCCCAATTCCTGGCCTTACATTCAACGAGAAACCTCTAGCTAGGCCGTGCGATCAGGGTGTGTTGTTTTGCGATTTGGTTCTCGGTAATCTGGAGAGGATGGAAGACGTTCTTGGATTCGAGGTGAACGGCGATGGAGAAGGGTTGCTTTCTGCTAAGCAGGTCGAGGATCTTTGGGGTTATATGGATGGCAGCGATGGCGTTGCGTCTGGGAAGGGTGTCATGAGGCCGGCAGATGTGAAAGCGCTGTTTCGGAAAATGGCTGTGGTGTTTGAGAGGTTGGCGGTTACGATGTGAGAGTGGTTGTTGGAGTGATCGGACTTGTATCATGTGGGTTCGATTGAGCGCAGGGAATGTTGTATAAAGGTCGCAAGCATCGACAACGACTGCGGACTGTTCCTTGCCATACATAGATAGCTAGTCACAGCCATCCACTTCCAGGGCTCAAACGCAGCTCGTAAACCTATTCCCCGTGCAGCTTCGCAGGATACTCGCACGCCCAAAGCGAATCAGAGCCCCTGGCATTGCTGTTACCAAAACAATGACGAGCGTTCCGAGAGCTGAATGACGATACTCCGTGCGCACTTCGTACATCGGGAACGATCTCGAGCCATCTTCGAGCGTTGACGGAACAACAGTGTCGTCGGTTGGCGCTGAGGCAGCAGTCGTGAGCTCCAGGCGTATCTTTTCTGGGCCATCGAGCGGCTTGTCCAAGGCTTGTATGGCTTCTGAGGCTTGTATTGGAACCGAAGGGTCGTTGATATCGACGTTGGTGCTGATTGATGGATTTATGGGTAAGGCGATGGCGTTTGAGCTGGCAAGTAGGGCCACCATGGCGGTAGGGAAGCGCATCGTAAACGCAGGGAATGATGTGGATGATCTGTCCCGGTGAGCACTTCGAGGTCTAAGAGCAGAAGACGGACTACCTTACCGGAAATGTGTCAAGGTGAGTCTGGCTGATTGATGTCGCAACTCTTGAGGGTGGGCTAAGATGCTGGAGAGGAAAGTGATAGTTCGCCGGTCTATTTTCACAGTCATGGCCCACGTGGAAGATGGAAAAATCTTGTCGTTTATTAGATATAGTGTGATTAGCTGCTTATAGGTTCACACCGTATGTAGGCCAAACTTTCTTATGCGCTGACCTGCTATCATGATAGCAGTGGTTGGGACTCACTGCGCGTCCAGAGCCAGCACAAATAGTAGCAAATTATCGCAGAGCCACGTGAGAGTCGAACCATACATTTGCCGAATCGCTGATAGATGCTTAGTGATTGCAAATGGAAATTCTCTGTGTTGCGAATGAGGACATTTCCTACGTCTTGATGCATTTCGACGGCTCGGTCTGTAAGTCGCTAGTCGTGCATTACTCTCTCCTGACATAGCTCAAGTTACCTATCATATCTTGTGAAATAACAGGCTCCGATGAGAACAGATTAGATCACGTTGCTGTTATCGCTATCTCAAAAGGTTGGTGCTGACAGAGAGCCTCACATCTGAAGATCGGGAGAGGCCCCTTGAGCGCATGTGCCAAGCCTGGCTTCTCGACTTCATCTCATCCCGAATGGCACCCAGCTTAGACGCATCTCATGAAAGAAGCTCGCACGCGCACTAAATTTCATGTGAAGCGGACAGCGTTCATTTCAAGCTCACTGCCTGCCAGTTTGAGACCGAGCCTTGTCGTAAGTTGACTCCCGGCTCGCCAAACTGTCTTGTGTTTTCCACACCAGCACCACCATGTCTACGCCGCCAGCGCAGTCGGGTGGCTTCATCCTCTCGCCTCCACCCTCGTCAGTGACATCTGCAATCACAAACGCAAACTCAGAACTACCGCATCCTCGTTCCACTCCCTTGAAGCCGGGCGGAAGCAAAGAAAGCGCGTTCATCCGATACGTGGATGACCGTCTTCTGAGGATCCAGAGGCGCTTCGCCAAGCGTGAAACGCCATCCCTCAACGGTGACGACGCAGAAAAGGACGCTGCTGCGATATGGGACAGTGTACAAGGGTATAAAAGCATGCGCGAAGCATGCAAGGACCTCGAAGATCTTCTCGGCGTAGTGTGGGTGAGTGGAACGCCAGGCCTCCAGATCCCATACTTGATCAGCCTGGCGCTTCTTTTGACGACGATCATCGCTGGTATGCCTGCCAACCCGAAGCAGCTGTGGTACGATTTTTAGGACAGATACACCCTCTTTGTTACAACCATGCTAACTTGTTTGCAGTATGTCTTACTCCCCCTACCTACCCTACCTACGAACGCGCTTTAGAAGAGTCTCGTTCGGGATTTTTCGCTACTGCTCGTTGCACTCTAGGTTTTGCTAGAGATTCCATTTTATGTTGTTTGACGAACGGTGAAACTGACCTAAATTTTGTAGTCAGAGTGCTGGCCAAATTGGACCACGCGTTTGCGAGCCTGCTGCAAGGCAAAGATGTGGACAGCGGGGAGAGACTGCCAGGATTCGAAAACAGAAGAGGCGTGAGCGGGACAGAGAAGGTGCGGATAAGAAGCCTGATTGAGAGGACAAGGCGAAGTGTCATGGAAAGCCTGAAGTCTGGAGAGCTGGACGATGCATATGAGTCGGACGAGGAAGACAATGATAACGGCGAGAAGATGGATGTGGATGGCGACGATGGTCTCGAAGGTGAGCTCATATTGGAAGGCGATGGCCCATACGCTTCAGGACAGGAAGAAGAGTCCTGGGAAATGCAAATCGCAAGAGTATATGACCGCACCATGGTCGAACTGGGAGACAGCCTTGAGACGCCAAACATAGGTATCATCACCGAGGGCTGAGGCTGGCCAAGTCGAAATGCCGTCGACATGCCTACGTTGTTTCCAGTCCCGTGGATGGAGATCGTGGTTCGTCCAGCAGCAGACACAACTGCCCTACGTCTCTATGGCCCAGCACCTGCGAACTTTGCACACCGAGATTGCCTTCGAGAGCAATGGATCATTCGACACCGCGAATTTGTCCTCGCCCTGCCGCCACTGGACACAATGAAGTAAGACGGCGACGAGGATTTCGTGGCCCAGTTACCAGTCTGCTATCGCTCGAAATGCCTCCCCATTGACTGGTTTCCCGTGGAGAAACTATGTGTGTTTACCTGTCGAATAACACAGGATCGGCGTGTGTGCACGGCAAAGGATACATCCCCATTCCTAGTTAGCAGTGGAAATGGTTGATGTGTTGATATGCTCAGCCGTAACGCACGCACCATCTTTAAGCTCAGATACACAAACAAGCCGAACGAAACAAAGTGCGACGCCGCCTCAACCAGACCAAAACCACCTCTTTCGCTTCCACTTTCTTGAGCACGAGCTCCTTTCGTCTACCTTCAACAGGTTCGCGGAACCGTAACCACCGCCTCCATCTACGATGCCGACGTACAACTCGTTGGGCATCTCTGCCGCACTGTTGGTCACCGACCTCGACCAGACGCTCTCCGACGAAATCAACCTTCGCATGGGCAAGGGTCTCCAGAAGGACACCAAGCGCATCCAGGATCATCAATTAAGTGGTCGCGCTCTGCGAGAGCAACCCACAGACTCTAAGGTAGGCATTTTTCAGTTCATGGGTGAAGGCGAGGACATGGTGCTTTTGGTGGTAGAGGCAGGCGACGGGCAGGGCGGTGATGATGGCATGGTCAAAAACAGTGATGTTGCTCAAGGCGAACGCCGTGAGAATACTAATGCAGTGCCCACGTCAACGAACGATACCACGCCACCACACCCGACGCCCACGCAAATCGCGTCCGGGCGCAAGAGAAGCAAGCGCGTCGCCAACCAGCAGCTTAAACGCAGTGAGCAAATGACAGAGCTGTCAACCACACCTTCCGACCAGGTTACAACACCTACAGCACCGTCCAGTCAGGCCCGAGAGCGCTCAAAGAGCCGCCTCAACAACCCCACCGACGAGCTCGCATTGTGTCTTAAAGTGGACTTCACCAAATTCTACGAGAAAGACAAGGCTGAGGCGCCGCTCCTCAACGGCAAAGACCTGAAGCTTGAGGTCTTCATCAACGGCCAGTTGGTGGAGGTTGCCTACGAAAGCGCGTCGCGCCCGTGGAAGCGGTCAGACATCATTAAGTACAGCGGAACAAGGTTCCACCGCCAGGTAAGTCCGCTCGGAGCAACCCATCTCACGTCACGGTCAGAATACTGACATAATACGTGCTAGGCCGAAAAGCCCTGGGTCTATGTACCAACAGCGGCCATCACGTCAGGCGATGTCGACAGTGCACCCGACCAGCGTTGGGGCAACATCAGCGAGTCTTTGGCACAAGAAGCCAACATGCGAGGCACAAACATCCAAGGTCAGCGTCCCATATCCGCGCAATTCCTTGCAGCTTTAGCGCGTTCCCAGCTACCTAAAGGCGTCAAAGACAAAAGCCAGCACTTTGCCGTGGTTGATCTGGTCATCACCGCTGGAAAAGGCAGAAAATATGGTCCTGATACGGTCTACCTCACTGAGCCAACTCGCCTGGCCGACGAAAACTTCAGCGGCTTGGCTACGACGACTGACGGCTTTGCTACGACGACTGGCGGCTTTGCTACGACGACTGGCGGCTTGGCTCCGCCTCGTGATCAAGTTGGCGGCTTTGCACTGCAAGGTGACAGCCAAATGCTCGGTGGCGACCTCATGAACCTCACCAACTTCCAGCCTGCGGGATTGACAGGAGATATGTTTGGGATGCCCTTAGAGCAGCTCAACATCCCAGCGACTCCGCGCACACCCAAGACGATGAACATGAAGACTTCTGAGAGACTCAGAGGAATCCTAAACGCAACGCCTATGAAGATGCGTCTCTCGAAATACGAGAACGCAAAGGGCCATGTCAAAGGCGCGCGCACGCTGAGACAGCGCTTCGGTGACATGTCTAAGATGTCGCCGAGGAAACAGCTAGAAGTCTTGGACACTATGAAAGATGAGATTGACGAGGATACCATGAAAGCCATCATGGAGGCCTTCGAGCTCGACGGCCCGACATCAGCAACCTCTGCGCAGAAGAACGTGCATTTCAGCTTGGGCGAGGATGTCATCGCTCCGGTTCCGACATTCCCGGCTCTCACATTCAATGAGACTTTCGACACTCAAACCCTCGTCACCCCTGCAGATACATTCGGTGTGACTTTCCCTCAGGTGGATCTGTCTTCGTTCGAGGGCTATCACTTCGGGCCTTACCCTGACTTTCAGCCCGCTTTTGCATCGGATGCCAACACAGACGTCGCTCACTTTGAACCCACCGTGAATCCTGCAAACTTGGCACCGCCGAAGAGGTCGAACATGAGGACACCCACTTCTGCTTTGAGCAGTTCGCCGACTTCCATCCCTGTGAAGTATCACCACTCACACCACAAGTACCACTCGACGTTGGAGCAGATGAATCCCTTCGTCGACGACCAGCCGATGTTCGGCTTGCCCGCACTCCACACATGTTCGCCAGTCACGCAGCAGCAGGCCTCCGCCTCCTCGACTACACAGAGCCAGAAAGCGATCGCCAAAATGCAGAAACCCGAGCGTGTGGTCACAAAATTCCAGGTCCCTGAGCTTTTCAAGGGGAGTACTGCCAGCTACGCTGATGGACTCGCGCAGCGTCAGGCGATCAAAGCCCGCGGAGGGGAGTTTGAGGAGCAGCAGTTCGTGGTGGGCATGCGCTTCATCGTGCTCTAGACGGCACCACTAGGACGTACAAGGTTCAAACCAGAGAGAGAAAACAAGAAAATAGGACTGTTTGGGAAACGGAATAAGGGCAAGAATGATGGAATCATTCACCTTGAGCTTGAAATGGGAGAGAATACTCAAGCTTGCAAGCTTCTTTGTAATTTTAGCTACTACTATTCGAGAAGACCAATTGAAAAGGTTTCAATGGCAAGTAAGACTCTCCTGATTTCCGTGCTTGATTACAATGGCATACATGTTCCTGAGATGACTCGGAGTTGTCGTCAGTATCTCACTGGCGCCCACAGTTGTTCTTGTATCCATGGTTTTCGATACCAGCACACCAGTGAAATTGCTGCTTAGGAGACCTCGTCAGTATCTCACTGGTAGGCATCGTCATTTCTATATTCATAACTGCCGATACTAGCACACCAGTGAAATCACTGCTCAGGAGATCTCGTTAGTATCTCACTGGTAGGCATAGTCATTTCTATACTCATAACTGCCGATACTAGCACACCAGTGAAATCACTGCTCAGGAGATCTCGTTAGTATCCCACTGGCACCCATAGTCATTTCTACATTTATGACTTCCGATACCAGCACACTAGTGAGATTACCACTGGTACAAATGGACTACACTCTCTGACACAAAAGCCCTATCTTTCGCTTGAGAACTAGAGGTACAACCTCCAATATCGTGGGTCGCCTGTAGGTGATCTCGTCAGTATCTCACTGGTCGACATAAATGTATCAATAACCAATGCTTCCGATACTAGCACACTGTTGAAATCGCTGCTGGTGCGAAAGAACCGCACCCTCCAACAACAAAGGGTTTGTGTTTCGCTTGAGTACCAAAGGTACAACCTCTAACATCGAGTGTGCCCTGCCGTGTTTTGGTGACGCCATCCCCACGACATCACCCTTCCAATTCTCGTCAACTTCACCCGCCTCTCCTCGATGTGGCGATTGTGGGTACGTCTAGTGCTGTTGATCTCCCCAGAAATGATGCGTAGTAGACTTTCGTCTGGATGTCTATTGGTTGGAGACGACTGATCGCATGGTTCTTGAGAAACAGGTATTTGTATATCATCAATGGTTTGAGGAGATGTACATTACACAACTTCCGCGATAACTTCAATCTTCACAGGAACATACTTCCTCACAACACTCTCAGATATATAAGAAAATGGGTGAAACTATCTCAGAGGCCATTGCCGCCGATCACGCTTCTTTCGACGAATATGCAAACAACCTAAGGACTGCCACCGACGACGCTGAGAAAGTGCGATGGCGCAACCAGCTCACATGGACGGTCGCGAGACATGCGCTTTCTGAAGAGCTTACGCTGTACCCTGCTATGGAAAAGCACCTCGGTGACGAAGGCGTGAGATTGACAAAGACTGACAAGGAACAACACCAGGGTGTATGTATACATTTATCTTGAACATCTGTTACCCGTGCGCTAACGACTAGGTCAGGTCAAGAACACTTTGTATGAGTTACAGGACATGACACCCTTGGACTCGAGATTCGGGCCTTTGTTGGACACTCTCATGGATAACCTCCACCACCACATCGAGCATGAGAAGAACGAGGACATGCCACGCTTGGAAGGGCTGATCTCTCGTAAGGAGAGCGAAGCGATTGCGAGAAGTTTCCAGCGGACCAAGGGTATCGTTCCAACGCGGAGCCATCCTGCTGCGCCGACCGAGTTCTATGCAGAATCGATTGTGGGACTGCTGACGATGCCCATTGATCGGATGCGAGACTGGCTGAGAGATTTCCCGGATGAGAAGGATGTTGAGAACGCCAAAGCCAGGATGTGAGGTGTGGCTGTGTGAGAATAGCTCCTTTGCCAGTGTGTCCTAGTTTAAGCGTGTGCCAGAGATCTTGCGCGGTTGATAATCTGTTCAAGATCCATGCCAGCGCCATGAATTATGGCTTTCATTCGAATCTCTAGTGCCGTATGATTCCTGCCAGTGTGGGAGCTGTTCGCGGTTTCCAGGGCCTGCTTTGCACAGGTGTACCAAGCTCGATGTGTGTTGAGTTGGCGGATGTGATGACTGGACACGGCAACCACCACGTGGCGTCGCGAAGACTTTCGTCTGCGCCACCAACATACAGCCGTGCAGCAGACGCGCTCACCTCACACGTTGCCTGACCTTAAACTTGGTTCCGTTCTTGTTGACGCCACCGGCCTTGCCATTCATCTGCACCCTCTGATCTTCCAGCTCTCGTAGCGCAGTCGCAAGATTCTCCTCGCGATCTTTGAGTGCCTCAAGCTTGTTGCGGCGGGTCTCCGTGAAGTGACGCTTGCGCTTCGCCAGTGTTCTAGCCGTTTTTTCTTCTTTGGTCAAAGGTTTGGACTCGGTCTTCTCAGCTGGCGCATCTGACATGTCGTCGTCAGATCCGTCGTCAAGACCATCCATGGCACCCAATCCTTCGAACCCTTCAAATCCTGCAATATCGTTGAAGTCGTCCATATCGTCGTCCTCGGACATCATCTCCGGCTCTGATTCTCCTTCCTCCGCGAACACCGTCTTGCGCTTTGCGCTGCTGACGGCATCCACATTCACACCCTTGTCTCCAGCAACAACTTCCTGCTCCAACCTCGCAATCTCTTTCTTCGTGCTCTGCAGCACCGTCCTCAAGTACGCCACATCTTGCGTCTTCATCAACTTGACCACATCCATGTTCAAGCTCTTTCCTCCTCCTCCAGAATTATCCGCGCCTCTCTTCGCAACCTTGATACCGTTCTTGGTGGTGCTGTTCATCATGCCAAAGTAGAACTCATCCTCGTTCCTGTCGGCGGCTTTCGCCTTGAGCAGGCCGAGTTTGCGCTTCTTCTCGTTGTGGTCTTTGGCTCGCTTGGAGTAGTCCTTGTGCTTCTCGAGCAGGCCCCATTTTTGACGCTCGAGCGGTTGGGCGCGCTCTTTGTGGTTGCGCCGTTGGACGGCATTGCGCATGGAAGACATGGTTGTGGCGTGTGGGTTGTTTGTGTATTTGCAGGCGAAATGTTCATGTTGCCTTGCAGAAGTTCATAAATTCTTAGAGGACCGAGGGTCGAGTTTTGCCGTGGTTTTACCGAGCAGTGAGAGATAACCCTAAGAACCCCAACCCTGTGTCACACCACGCACTCATGCACATGCATTTATTCTGTTCACTCGCCTATGTGTGACTCTGTACGAGTTTATGTTGTGAGCAGGTATGTCTATAGTAATCTGTATGTCTACTACAGTCCCTTGAAGAAGAGTTGTGACGCACCAGGCGAAGTAGTCAGGCTAAACTCGGAATCCGATTAGATTCCACATCATGTGCGACAAAGTACATTAAGAAGCGTCTCAATCGACTGAAAGTCAGGAGATAGATGCCGCTCTCAAAATCCGCTGCACAGCATAGAAGTATCACTTGCGCTAGGTCACATCAGTGAAATGCAGAGCTGCTGAGAAATGTGAGCCTTATATAGTCTAGCAAGGTAGATCGCCATATGAACGGGAGTGTAACTCCTCGGGATGTTAACTCAAACGCACCCGAACTCCGATGATACGACCCTTCCTTGTCAACAATTTACTGTACAGTACGTACTCACCAGGAGTCGCGCAATTAACCCCGCGTTGTGATGTGTGACGGAATATAAGGTTGAGATGCCGAGTTTGATGACTTGTATGCATGAAATACAGATAGACGCGCGTCGAGAGTAGCTGGGCAATAGTGATGAGCTATACGACCGCTATAGCAGTACTAGTGAGCACTCAACACAGTTAGGAATCGTTCCGCGGCCTCGCGACGGCAGGAAGTGGTGCTGTAAGTGCAGTAATGCGTGAAGACACGAAAGATTGGCAACGCTCGCCAATGGAATCAACAGCGTGGCATCGTGATACCAAGGGTCCGGTGGTCTTGTGACGAGCGCGGCGAGAATACAACAGCACAGCATGCCAAAGATGGACTTCCTATACGGCGGCCGTTGAGCCGTGTAATTTGACGGGAAGGGGGGCGATCGCTGGTGACCACCACCGCATGCCGCATGACTTTGCTCATCATGCAACCACAGTACCAAAAGGTGAGCAACCAGCATCGAGATCTGTGATCATGACAGCATCGAGGAAATGACATGTATTTGTTTTGTTTATCCATTCTTGGATTCTCAGGAATGCATGGAAGTGTTGTCGAAAGATTCACGCCATTTGGGGCTGCTTCCGCTAATGCAAGGAACACGGACGGGGCCGCGCAGAAATGGCAGGGATGGGCAAAGGCCAGAGCTGCGCTTGAGCCTCGGACGTTGAGCTTTAACGCGAAGGTTTTATGGTCCGACATGCATGGTGAATCGCTGAAAGATACTTGGATACTTCAAGGCGTATCGCCGACAAATGCTGAGACGAAGAAAATCGTCGGACAGACGGCATGGGAAGAGCGGCATCCACGTGGTTGGGGGCACCTTGAGACATGCGTCTGCCTCACCAAACAACGCTCGCAACCGCAGAACGGTAAGACAGTGCAGAAAGGCTTGTGTGATTGCGGTGGGTCGTGAATAAACGTCCAAGTCTAGACTCATAGGAGGCTGGTATGCCGCTCGCTTTGCCGTATTGCACTGTGGGAGCATGGCAAGGTGGTATCCAGTGGTCGACAACGAAATTGTTAGCGGGCGACAGACAAAGTACCTGTAGTAGAGTGCACGATTGATCAATCAATAACAGCCAGCACAAAGCTACGGCCAAGGGTTGAATGGAGCGTGGCGTTCGAGACACATTGGCATCAACGCACGGACGACGCGCTAGCCCATTGAGCGAGATTGCGACCTCCTGTCGCGCCTCCCCCATGTTTGGCCGGTGCCCTTTCGCCAGAACTCCCCGTCACTTACAACAACCCACTCTGCCTCCAAATCGCGCTTGATGCTGTGAGTGTCGTGCCCTTCGTTTCCCTACCACCGCCGTCGTATCCACCTGGAGCCCTCGCCTCCAATTCACTCTTTGGAACGTTCATTCCCTACAATCAACATCAATTGCACGCCAAATCCAGCCTCCTCGCCACGCGATTATTTTAGGAGGATCTGCTCGTGATTCCTCCTCTCAGCATCACTTCAACTCGCCTCATTAGCACCAGCAACTCACAATGAAGCACGCAATCCTTGCCCTTGTCGGCGCTGTCGCTGTCTCTGCCGCCAAGCCGCACAACCACGGCCACCAGCATGTCCACCACGCGAAGCGTGACCAGCCTGACAATGTCGCCGTCGAGTACGCCCCTGGCCCAACCGTCGTCGTCTACGAGCTCAACGGTAACTACATCACCGAGGAGGAGGTGCAGCAGGGTCTCAAGAACGGAACTCTTCTGCTAGCCAGCGACGGCCAGCTCTCTTCTGCTGCCCCCAGCTCCGTCGCTTCCTCCACCCAGGCTCCTTACGTTGCACCCAGCTCTAGCAGCAGCTCTTCTGCCGCCTGGATCGCGCCTGCCTCTGTTGCCTCCTCGTCATCTTCGACCGAGGCGACCACTTCTAGCGCCTACGTTGCTCCGTCTTCGTACGCCGAGTCGTCTTCCACTTCTTCTGCCAAGGCTGCTCCTTCGTCTTACAGCTCCGGCAACGACGACGACGATGATGACGACAACCACCCTGGCAATGGTCTCGATGAGGACTTCCCCGATGGCGAGCTCGACTGCAGCGACTTCCCCGATCAATATGGTGCCATTCCCGTGGACTGGATGGGTCTCGGCGGCTGGACTGGCGTTCAGAGCCCCGGCAGCATCTTGGGCGGTTACGGCAACATCAAGACCGCTACCCATGGTGACGGCTGCACCGAGGGCTCCTACTGCTCTTACGCGTGCCCTGCTGGCTACCAAAAATCGCAGTGGCCTACTACTCAGGGTGCCACTGGTCAGTCCGTTGGTGGCATCAAGTGCCAGGGTGGCAAGCTCCAATTGACCAACTCTGCCATGTCTAAGAAGCTCTGCATGACGGGAGCCACTCAGGTCGAGGTCAAGGTCGAGAACAAGATCAGCAAGAACGTTGCTGTCTGCCGTACCGACTACCCTGGTACCGAGGGCGAGACTGTCCCACTCAACACCAAGCCCGGCAAGACCTACCCGCTCACCTGCCCTGACGCCGACAACTACTACAACTGGCAGGGCGGAAAGACCAGCGCTCAGTACTACGTCAACCCCGCCGGTGTCTCCATGTCCGATGCTTGCCAGTGGGGCTCTGACGCCAACCCCTGGGGCAACTTTGCTCCCATGAACCTTGGTGTTGGCTACAGCAACGGTCGCGCCTGGTTGTCCATCTTCCAGAACGCACCCACCACTGATGCCAAGCTTGAGTTCTCCGTTGAGATCAAGGGTGATGACATGAGCGGTACCTGCAAGTATTCCAACGGCCAGTACTGCTCGCAGAATGGCTGCAGCTCCACCACTGGTTGCACTGTAAGTTTTCCATGATCCGCAAGAAACGAACCACACTAACAATGCATACAGGTCTCCGTCGGCTCCGGCACTGCTACATTCGTCTTCTCCGACTAGATGCGATTACATCAGAATACAAGCAGGTCACTGTCACTTGCCAACGCATTCTCAACAGGCACCCGGCGTGCGTCTACCCACATCCTCAAGAATCTCCGGCCGGCCCTGTAGGCACTCCATCGGGTTATGTACATGTTTGACCACGTTCATCTTGCCGCGACAAGTGCCTTTTGAAATTAGTCTCTCGGCCGGCCCTGAGTAGACGGCAGCACGCAACCTGTATCCATTATCTAGCCTCAATTCGTCGACAGGGACAACAGCACGGTTGAACTTTGCTATTTCTCTGGAAACCTCGCGCTGCTGACATTGTTGGTTCTGCGAGGCAAAACTTTTCTTATTCCGTTCCGTCAGTTTCTTTCCTTTTTCTCCTCCCGTTTCTTTCTTCTCATTACGTCGTTTTATGAACGAGAACAAAGGTGGAAGGGGAAGATCTGTGCATAGCGTTTCTTTGGAAGGTCGACATAGGGTTTCTACACCCTGTCGATTCTTCTCGTTTCTGATAAGAAGACTCCGCCAGGCGATCCTGTGAGATGGTGCACTTACCTTCCGCTGGCAGCAAGGACTTTGCTACAACGCCACGTCTCTTGGAGAAAAGCCTGGGGGATTCGGTTCGGGAATTTCGTGAGTGTGCACGCTCACTCTTTGTACATAATGTCTTTTGATTAATGCTATCTGTCGTTTTCGAGAGATTGTGGCTTTTAAGTCTAAAGTGTGAATGCCAGTTAACCTCATCTGCCATATCATTTCCGCCGTCTAATGCTTCTCACACATGCTCGTTGCGAGGGACGTATTCACGTCAGTTGGGAGATCAATACTCATGCAGACCACTGCTGCCACATCATAAGCCCACTGAGCGAGAGCCCAAAAACGCCATATTCGTCGCAATTCATTAGGGCCACGGCTATCCGGTGCCGACGACTCGTATTCGTGTGTCAGGGAGAAAACTCTCTCCCCTACGCTAAGTTAGAGTGGCATGTGTATCACAGCCGTCTTTTACCCGCGATTGTTCCACACCGCAATAGTTGAGCGACTCGCTTGTGAGCATGTTCGCGCCGTTCTTGACTCTATCTTAATGCTCCTCCTTGTGGTCAGTGTGACTCGGGGCCGTGGTGAAGCCGGTCATTTTGTGTCAATTTTGTTCTGTTTGGAACAAGTGTTTGTTGTACAATTGTATATGGTGTTGGGTATTTCATGAAATTCTTCGCAATGCATCAGGTGGATCATCGAGATTCTGCCTGGAGCAATGGATACCGAGTGGTGGCATGCACTCACTGGTGACTGGCCAGGTCTCCGAGGATCGAGGAGGCTACGGCGGAATCTGCCGTCGAAAGAAGCCATGTGTACGGTTTGAGTGATCCACGATCCATTCCTTGCGACATCATACACGAAGAACAATATCTGGGTTGGGGGCGAGCTTTGCAATGGCCCAGTCTAAGTAGACATCTGCTGGTTAACAAGCCACATGGCGAACGTGTCGTTTTGTTGTTTTCGAAGCACAAGAATCTCAGGAACCCCGAATGGAGCGAACAACCAATCATGCCGGATCTCTCTTTGACTGAGTGTTGGTGGTATCGAAGACATTGGAGTTATAGCGTTAGTACCGCCATGTGGTGCTAAGCGAAGTGAGGTCCGAGACTTGTTTCCAGTTTGGAGGAGGATGCGAATGCAGTGCTAGCTTCATGCACTATGCTGAATGGCCACAGAGAGCGTTTTACTAATGACAATCACGAATAGCTCCGGCTCACGTCTTGCTGGATTGCATTGCTCGCGGAATGTCAGTGTTGCCAATCCCCTCTGTGTCATGCATTTTCGTCCTGAGTAACATGCGGCGCTCACGTTGTAGTAACAGCGCCCTTCGCGGGCTTGAGATTCGCGTTGGTCTATTTCCTTATTCTTCCTCAATTCCTTCTTCCGCTTGGGGTAGTTAGAACGAACAACATATTTGCTTTCATAACTGCATATTGTGACTTTGGAACAATTCCGCCTTGCCCCCAAAGCAATTCTTTCCTTTGCCTTTTCTTTTTCTACCTCGCGCCCAACTTCTCCAGCGCGCGCACGCCTTGCTCTTCCCACTCGGCCTTGCTGACCCACATGTTGTCGCGCTCGGCCATGATGTTTGCGAGCACGGCACCTCCAAGGAAAACCATGTGGCGACGGCGCGGCGGGTCCTCGATGCGCACCTTGAACTTCTCCAGACGCTCCGGGTTGCCGCCGAGCACTTTGTGCAGCCATAGCTGTTTGATCTCCTTCTCCATGCGCGAGGGGAGACCCGGGTACATGCTGCTGCCGCCGGAGAGGACGATGGCGCGGTAGAGCGAGGAGCGGATGTCGACGTCGGCGGACTGGATTGTGTTGAAGAGGAATTCGGCAATGCCGGGCTGCTCGACGTCGACGAGGTGCGGTTGGAAGAGGCACTCGGGGGCTTCGAAGCGTTCGCTGCCGACGCGGATGACGCGGCCGTCGGGCAGGGTGTAGTTTTCGACGAGCGTGGTGGTGTCTTCGCTGAGCTTCTGGTCAAGGGCGAGATCGTAGCTGACGTAGCAGAGCTTCTCTTTGATTGCGCGCACGGTTTCGAAGTCGGCGGTACGGTTGAGGGCATAGCCGCGGCGCAGAAGGAGGGAGATCAGGTTGCGGGTGACGTCGCGACCTGCAACGTCGAGTCGTCGAGTGAGGTGGTTCAGGACGGTGGATTCGTACACGGGTACAATGTGGGTGACACCATCTCCAGAGTCGACGACAACACCAGAGGATAGACCCTGCGCGTAGAGGGCAAGCACGGCCTGGATAGCGACGTAGACGCCGCCGAAGTTGTAGCGCTCGAACATGACCTCGCACATGTGCTCGCGGTTCTTGAGCGGGTTCATGGGAGGCTCGGTGAGGAGGATCTTGCGGCCGGTGGGGTCGATCTTCATCTTCTCGTAGAAAGTGTAGTCCCAGAGATGTTGCATGTCGTCCCATCGCTTTACTATGCCGTTCTCCATCTACACGTTCGCAGAGTCCAAGTTAGCTGTGCTGCTCTTGCTGTCCTCCCGCATGTCCAAATGATCGCATACCGGGTAGGTGATCTGCAGCATCGATCTCGCGGCGGCGGCCTCGTCACCACACATGATGTCCTTGAGCACAACATCGCCGGACGACTGCTCTTCTGTTCGGAGGATGGGTCGGCCGATTATTGAGGGGTATTGGTGGTCGGGGAAGTTCTGGGCGATTGTCTTAGCGATGGGCGCATGGGAGTGTTTATTCTTGTTATGATCGTACCGTGCCGGCGAAACCAGCCTTGAGGAAACCGGTACCTCCGTCGAGGACTATGGCGGGGAGTTAGCAAGCTGGCATTGGCGATTGGGTGGGGATGACGGTACCGATGGGTGTTTCTGCCATGGTGTATGTGTGTGTTGTTGAGCGGAGGGCGAGGAGGAGGAGGAGGAGAGGAGAGAGGGCGGGAAGGCAGAGAGAGGATGGTGTATTCGTATGCGATTATCAGTGCAGCTGCATGGGCAGTGGTGTAGTCCGTCGTCGCTCTAGCAGCTGCGTAGTCGCCGCCTGGAGCATGGCTGTGGAGAAGCTTGAGGGCCTGTCCTGTCCCACGACTCGCCAAGCGTTGTCGTCACCTTTGAAGACCGAGGCGGATGTGAAGCTTCCCAGATATTTATTATTATCATCTTTACAACAACTCTCCATCAAGCTATTACTTCTCCACCGCCCAAAATGGCCCGCCTCTCTGGCCTCCAACGCGACGTCCTCTCCCTCTACCGCCGCTGTCTGCGCGCCGCCCGCCTCAAACCTACTGCAAACAGGCCCAACTTCGAGGCCTTCACCCGCCGCGAGTTCGCACGCAACGTCAAACTCGACAAAAAGGACTTCAGCACGATCGAGTTTCTACTACGCAAAGGCCAGAAGCAACTGGAAGTGTACGAGGCGCCGAATATCAGGAACATTGCTGGATAGAACCTACGCTTGGAGGGAATCATGGGAGCCTGGCCATAATGTTGACAAAGTGGGGAATTTGGGTCTAGAGGAAGCTTTTTGAGGCCTGGATGCTGTATAAGCTCTAGCAGTCACACAGGATGGATGTGTGCCTCTCGATCCGGTCCTCCAATGGCTCTGGGTTTCGCGAAACACGGCCAGCCAATTCGTGAAGCTATACTGCCGCTGGAACTTGCCCAATATGGCTCTTCTGGGAAGACGACAAAGCAGGACGGGAGCTGATCGTGCACCACCTTCGAGATCGATGTTGAAATCTAGGCTATACCAGAGCAATCCATTGGATACAAGCTCACAAGTGATATCCCTCACCAGCAGAGGCATGAACGAGAGGCGAATCCCGAATCATCCACCGATTCTGCTGGTGATTGGCTGGCTGAACGCGAAGCAGCAGCGATGAAATCGTCCCTCCACTGGGCAGGCCATTCAACACGACATATGGCGATCATCAGAGGTGAAGATGGCTAGATGATGTAGTCATGAAGACGAATGGCGGCGGGAACGACGGGGTTGTGAAGGGAGTAATCACAACGAGATCGCAAGAAAAGACAGGAGGCTCTTGACATCGGAACTCACAATAACCCTTCATGATCGGTGCCTGAGAAGGTTACCTGAGAAGCATCGGTAAAAGTCATACAATTAACAATTTATGTACTCTTTCATTTCGAATCGAACAATGCCACCAACCTGACAGCAGAACTGAATGTGAAACGAAGATAGAGAGAAAAGAGAAAAACTCCTGAAATGCATATCTCTACAACATAAAGAAAAACGGCGTTACAACGATTCTATTCCGCCTCTTCCTTCAGTCATCTCCCTCCTTCTATATCAATTCTCTACAACAAGCTGGCACCGAAAAGAGTGCTGATGAGCACAACAGCAGCGCAAACGAAAGGAGCCTTGCCCATGTCACCGACGAGGAGAGAGCTAGCAGCAGCGCTGGAGGAAGCAGCAGCAGCAGAACCAGTTTGAGAAGCACCAGAAGAAGCGTTAGAAGCAACAGCAGTCACACTGCCGGAACCAGCCTGAGCAGTGGAAGTAGACTCGCCGCCGGCGTTCTGGCTACCGTCACCCTTGAGACCAGGGCCCTTGCCGGCGCCGTTCTTCATGTAGTCCTCAGCACCGTCGGGGATGGCAGGGAGCTCGCCGGCGCCGAAGTCCTTGACGTTCCAGGAGTCGCTGGTGGAGGGGCACTCGCTGGCCTGGCCGTCGGACTTGTAGCCGCCGTCGCCCTCGGGAGCGGGGTTGTCGGAGAACTGCTGCATCAGATTCTTGAAGTCGTCGTTCTCGGTGTAGGTGTTGCCGTCGATCGTGCCGAGGCCGTACTTGGATTCTTCTTGCGAGTACTCGTAGACGAGGCCGCCGGAGTAGACGGAGGTCATGTCGTCGTCGTAGAGGGACTTGACGGCGCCGAAGGTGCGGGTGTTGGTGTTGCAGCCGTACTCGGAGAGGCTGGGGTTGATGTTAGTTTGAGGATGTCTTTGGGATTATCTGATTTTAATGGACTTACAAGAGAGGAATGCTGTAGTCGCCGTACTGCTTGACCTTCTGGTCCCAGCCGGACTTGGTGAAGGAAGACGGGTCACACCAAGAGTAGTCGTTGAAAGCGTAGAAGTCACTGCGCTGGTCGTCGGTACCGCAGTTCATGTACTGGGCCATCTCGAAGCGGTTGCTCTCGACATCGGCGGCGGAGTAACCGACGGGAATCTTGCGGTAGCCGCGGCTGCCGATGTACTGCCTCAAGTCACGGGTGACGGCCTTGACGTAGGGCGCGCAGTTGCTGGTCTCGTCATCGTTAATGACCTCGTTACCGGAGAAGAAGAGAAGGGTGTTGTCGTAGTTGGCGAAGGCGTCAACGGTGGCGAACAAGCTCTGGAGGTAGACCTTGTTGTATGAAGGGGCGGGGTCACCGCGGTTGATGGAGTACTTGGGGGTGTTCACGTCGAGGGCGAGGTAGATGCCGGCGTCGGCGAGAAGGCCCATGCACTCGTCGTGGTCGGCAGTGTTGTCGACGGTGTACACGCGAACAGTGTTGATGCCCAACTTCTTGAACTCCTCAACATCGCGCTTGCAGCCATCGACGTCGGCGATGGGGTCCTTAGCATCAGAGGCGCCGCCGGGCTGGTAGTCAACACCACGGATGTAGAAACGCTTGTCGCCGGCCCAGAAGGCTGTAATTGTGAGTTAGCATGGCTTGTCAAAAGTGTCATTCAGCGCAAATCACGTACCATTGCCCTTGACGGAGACCTGGGGGACGCTGCCGGAGCTGGTGGCCGAGCTGGTGGCCGAGCTGGTCTCAGCTCTGGCCGCGACCTGGACAGGAGTGGCGGCGGCGTTGGCGAGGGCAGCAGAAGCCGCGGCGATAGCAATAGCGCTCTTCATGGTTGTGGTGGTGCGTGAGAATATGGGTGCTCTGTTGGCGATTGAAGTGGGATAAAGGCCGGGAAATGAAGAATCTCCTGGATGGCGGGTTGCTGTTGTGGATTGGCGTATCCAAAGCGAAAGTGGCGAGAGAGCGACGATGAAAGTTCGATTAAGAGGAAGTAACAAGTGGAAATAACGAAGGTGCTGGTGATTGCGCAAAAGGCAAGAAGGTTGGAGGAAGGAGAGAAGAAGGCAAGCAGAAGGCGTGGAGGACAAATCTAGGTCAAGTCGCGCATGCCATGCCATGCCATGCCGTGTCCGTTCCCAACTCTCTCGCTCAAGGCTCAACCCCATGCTCCTTTTCCGATCAGCCACCGGTGCAAGCCATACCAATCACCCGCCAATAAACACGCGACCTGCAGGCTGCGGCCCACTTTTCTCATCACAGTACGAGACAGGCCTCTGCGCGCCCGCCCGTGCAAATCTAGCGTTGTCCACTCTGAAACTGTCCATCCCGCCGCAGTCCAAACAACGAGCCAGACCAGCCATTCTCCCAAATAGCGATGTGCGCATTGCCTCGTAGATCAAACCTGCGACATCCACCCACTACTGACTGCTAGGAATGCTGGGCAGAGCGTCTCTTCACCATTATTTCGATATATCAAGCCGCGCGTAGCTATAGCTGTCGCTTGCACATGTACTCTCTCTATGCATGCATGTAATTTCATATCAGCAGACATTGATTGATGATTTCGTTTAGAGATCTTCACGTGCATCTCGGCATAAGCAGTTCGCAACAATTGCTTGAATCCCCGGCCAAGTCTGGCGACGGTTGAGCGAAGAGGGCGAAGCCTCCTGGGTACGCGCGGCGTGCAAATGCACGTCCCCCTGAACGGCTCACCACCCCACGATCTGCCTGCTAGAGGAATAGTGGACTTCCTCTGCCGGCCGACAGCAAGACATTGATGATGACATGCAGAGCATCACAATCAAGGTAGGGTGCTGCTGTAGACTCCGAAAACCACGATAGATGACAAGGAGAGGAAGAAGAACGAAAGAGAGACGGCTTCTCTCAGCGGCTATGTCAAGCTCAGCCTTACATCTTGGCTCTCCGTCAAGAGAAGACGACAAGCACACTAAATATTGGCACAATTGGCAAGGTTGGCAGACCGCACTCTCTCTGGACGTCAGTCTTCATGACATGGGGCAGCACGGAATTGAAATCGGGTGCCACATGCCACCGCCTTCCAACTCTCTTTGGACAACGGCACACAAGTTGAGGATTTGACATGTCATGGAACAGCTCCAACGCATATCTTTCTTGGAGGAGATCGCGCAGTCGGCTGGATGGGTTCACGCAGGATCTTTGCTGTGGACAATCTGGCTCTTTTGGTCAAGATTTCGTAACATTGTTTTGTCATGTCAAAAGTCAGGTCGATTTGGTCTTCTTCTTCTGTCTGACATTTCGGACCCAATCACTCAATTTCTTTTATGGACCCGACGTCAGGGCCCACGACTTGCTCTACATGTCTCTCCTCATCCATCTTTTGGAGTAAACTTTGGGCGTTCACAGGTTCAGGCTCATTCATCAGCACGTGTGCTTCGATGTCTGTCCTTCTCTCTTCTGCTCTCCTTTTGGCTCTCCATCTGCTGCAAATCACATACGCTAGGAGACTAGCAAAAGTGACCAGGGACGCCACTACCCACGCGCCAAAAGCCCACCAGGCATTCGGCGCGGTTGCTTCTGAGCTGATCTCGGTGATGTTCATACCGAAGATCCCCGTCACAAGGGTCATGGGTAGATAGACTGCTGCGAGCAAGGTAAGTGCCTGGCGCGCCATCACCCTTGCCTGTTCTTTCATGATCTGAGCATCACGGACTTGAACTGTACCAACAGCCACCTGGATCTCGTCATTCAGATCTTCCTTGACAGCGTCGAGTTGCGCTTCCAGCTTGGCCAAATGGCTACGAAGTGGCCATTTTAGATCTTCCCGCTCTGCTTCGGCTAGTCTTTGTGTACTTAACTCTGAGGGGTACATTTCTTCACGAGATGCGATTCGGATTTCCAAAGTCTCCAGATAACGCTCCACTAACATGTGTGATCGCTTCGGGTTGTCATAAAGTCTAGCAACATCGCGTCGGAAGCTGATGAGCTGTGTGAAACGCTCTTGATCGTCTTCGACAGCTGAGTATGCAAGAGACCTCATTTTCTGCTCCGCTGCGTCTATATTTGGTTTGACGGCTATTGCGAAGGTCCAAGCTACCAAGACAAAGCCATCGACGAGTTTCTGTTAGGATCAACTACTGTCGGATCATAGGCAAAGTGACTTACAGAAGTTCTCTTCTAATAGACAGTAGAACACGAAACGGTTGATCTTGGTCCAGCCCGACGGGTCCAGACGGAGCCTGCAGCCCTGGTACATATATGTACGAGACTCTGGAAATTTTGGCTCTAAACAGCAGTCGATATGCTCGCCGAAGCGTTCTCCTTGCCTGTTGCCCATAAGGAAAGGAAACATACTATCAAGAGGCTCTAGATCTGCTGCTGCGCTTAGCATGGGCTCGAGCTCGGGCTTGAGGTAGAAATCTTTGGACCGTCTTGCAGTATCCAATCTGAGTACGTGCTCCAGAAGGAATTTCTTGCTGATCGCGTGCGGATATCTGGCACACAAAGCCTCGCACCACTCATCGTCTATGTCGCCGATGACGAGAGCGCCGTGCTCCGAAGGGTTCATCTTGCCAATGTGCTCCGAGATAGCTGCAGGCGTCCAGGTGTCAGGCATTGTGGAGTGCCCACCACACTTGAGCCTAGCCCTCGCCCGCTTTGGTCGGCCATGCATTAGTCTTTCTAGGACGGATGCGGAGTCTTTTGGTATGCATTCTGTCAGAGCTTCGATGATTGCTCTTTCTGCGTAACGGGTCTCATCGACAATTTCGTTTGCTTCTTCCACTGAGGCTTGAACTTCAGTTCCCCTCTGACTGTGTCTGAGGTGGAACATGACTTCCGGACGGCGACATTGAGCTTCTCGAGATGGGCGCGATGTCTGGTCTTCCAGGAACAGCTGGAGAGTCCGGCTGAGAATCATCCGTTGTGGCGTCCATGGCGTCTAGTTAGATCAGCGCTTCACAACGGATGATCGGGAAGTTTGGGAAGAGCAGCGAAGTAGAGTGTGATAAAGTGAAACGAGACGGACGAACATACGACCAGTGCAAACATGCGTGGGACACTGCATTTTGTTGACGTTTGTCTGCATTGCGGCATGCTTTACGGCTGGCCGGCGGCACTGTTTGTAGTTGTCGGCCTGCTCGCAAGGTCAGTCGGCCACTTGCATATCAGCTTCCCACAACCCAGGTTTGCAGATGCATTACGGCGTATCGCTCTCATCCATTGGAAATCGATATGAATAGTTCAAAGATGTCATATACGCTGATATGCCGCTTTGCCCACGATTCGGTTGAGCACTTCGAGCCAGAAGTCCGGAGAGTCGCCCTCAATGAAGATCTCGGATGATCGAGACTTGGAGCATTCAATACCTGCGCACTGAGTTCGCGAGATTGAGATCACTCCCGTTTGGATGTCCAAGTATTCTTCGTCTTCCGCCGTAAATTTCCAGCCCACCTCTTTACTCCTTTGCTTGATCCACCGACTGCCCTTTTTCTTGCCCTGCCGAAAAGTACTTTGCTCATGTGATTTGCCTCAAGGTCTGCTCTTCTCTTCCTCTTATTCCTGGCTTTCCATTTCCTCACTACCGCATACAATAAAATTCCCCCCAATGTAACAGCAAAGACCACTGCCCAAGCCCCGAACGCCCACCACGCATCAGGGGCTGTGGCCTCTGAGCTGATTTCCATAATGTTCATACCAAAGATCCCGGTAACCAAAGTCATGGGTAAATAAATCGCAGCAAGCACAGTTAACACCACAGTCCAGGTCGTCTGCTTCTTCATGGTCTGAGCATCGTGTACCTGGACCGATCCGATTGCTAGCTGGATCTCTTCGTTCAAGTCTTCCTTGATGGCGTCCAGCCTTTCCTGCAATCCCAGCAGAGAGTCCATGTGCAAATCAGTAACGTCATCCAGCCGCTGCGGTTTCGTCAGGTCTTCCATCTCCCCTTCAGGCTCGAGAGCAGCAGGTCGCTTCGATCGCTCAGGGTCGCGAAGCAAGACGAGTCCACGTTCGTGGAGCTCCATCTTCGCCGAGATCCTGAAGGCATCTATTGCTTCGCCCATAGACTGATGGAGTCGCGCAAGGACGCGGCGGAAGTCTGTGAGCCGTTCGAAGTGCTCTGCGCCATCGCCGGTATCACCGACGTATGCGAGATCTCGCATCTCGGCTTCTTCTCTGACCAAGCCCATGCTTAGAACAGTCCCCTTCAACAACGATGCGAAGACGAAGCCATCAGCTTGGGACTGTGCCCACGCGGACAGCTCTGGCCCTTGTGTATGGGTCCACTCAAACACGGGCCAATTGTGCTGAATAAAGGCCACGACGGCTTCATCGATGAGATTTTCACGATCGTGGTCTGGGATGCTTACAACCATACGCGAGCCAAAGTTTGGTGCTATGCATATCACTCGATCGGGACCCATGGATTGAGCATCGTTCCACATAGACGGCGTCGTAGACGTCAGCACAAGGTCTGTCGAATAACCTCAGTAATGATTCACGGAACGAGGCGTGATGACACCACTACTCACAAAGATTGTCTGCAAGCCGGCAACAAGACACAAAAGCGTTGGACTTAGTCCAGCTATTCCTGGTCCTCCTGAACGCCTCATGGCTGTCGAACGCATAGTGTTCGTGATCTCCAGATTGCGGCGCACGCCACCAGTTGACGTGGACACCGCGTGCTTTGTTTACACGGCTATCGAATCGAGTGGCCGTTGCAAGTAGGCTTTCATGCAGCATATTCTGGTCTCTGCCTATACGAGCGCGCCAGTATGACTCGGCTGACGTATCGGCGATCTCCCTCGAAAATGCTGCCAGATCTTCAACTACTCCGTCCTCTGCACGTAGTGTGGGATCAATGGGGAGTCTTGTTGATCTGCCTTCGGGTTTTGATATGGTCTGGGTCTCCTGCAGCTCAAGATCATACATATAGTCCATTAGCTGCATCCTACCTGCTGATATTCCAGTTTCTAAAATCCGAGCTCCATCCATACCGTTGAGCGAACCGCGGGAACCATATGAAGCCTGGTAGAGGGAGCCAGGATACAAATGTAGATCAAGGCCAAGTATGTGCTCCAAAAGAAACCTCCGATCTATCGAACCGGGATATCTGGCGCAAAGGGCTTCACACCAGTCGCTATTGATGTCGCGCAAGATCAAAACGTGATCCTTTTGTGGTTCTGTCTTGTCAACAGTACTCCAGACGTCCTGGGGCGTACGAGTGGCGTGGCGAGCATAGCCGCCATGCGACATGAGGCTGATCCGGGTGGTTGTTTTGTGGGAACGGTCGTCGAGAAAGGATGTCAGCGGTGAACCGCGTGGTGCACACTCCCTGACGACCTCAAACAGCGACTTATATCCAGCACCATTCTCTTCTCCACTGCCGGACGCCTCGAGCATAGCCTTGGTTTTCTCGAGTTGCGCCCGCAGCGCTTGGTGTGTGGAAGGACATATGGTATCTCCTTCATACTTGGCATCTTGCGTTGTGGCTGATGTATTCGAATCATCCGTGGTCTCTGGCATCGTGCAGGTATGTTCCTAAGCTGCTAAGAAAGCGCAAGTTCAGTGCGAGAAGCTAAAGGGGCAAGAAAGAAGCCAAAGAAGGTGAGCGGACAGCTGAGAACACAGCCTCGTCCCAATTAAGGCGAGATGCATGGAGGCCACCTTAACGCCTCCATGCACCTCTGCCCAGCTCACGCCACGCCACATACATGCAGTCCAGATCCTTGCCCTCAAGTCATGATTTCAAAAGTTGTCCTCGTACATAGTTCTGTTCCTATCTACGATAAAACCATAACCCCTTAATTCTCGATTCTCGATTCTCAACCATCCCATTCCCAATCCCGATCCCCAAAAACCCAATCCCAATCCCATGTCCATATCCATTCCAGAGGCAAATCGCCATTATCCCGGCGAGCCAAAACCCAAAACCCAATCCCAATGCAAAACAAACAGCAACAGCAACAAAGATTTCCCGCTCATTCACACCATCAAACCCCACGACACCGCCATCTCCTCTTCGCGATGCAAAAATGCTTTCCTTGGTTGATCATTAGAAGAAAATATGAAAAAGTAAACGCCGATTTGTAACCCACGCGCCGCCGAAGTCGACGCCATAAAAATAGTAGTCCATCTTTTTCGCTGCTTAAGCAAGAAGGACAAAACAAAAACGATCCAAAACAGGGGAGTTTTTCCCGTCCCGTGTAATAATTGTTGCATGCATGATTCAAGAAAAACCGCGCGGATAGAATGATAATAGAAGAAGAGTAGAGTTGTAGGCGTAAGGCCCAAATGTGGGTCCTGCGTTGTTCGTTGTTTTTTTGTGTGATATTTCAGCCGCTTCGCTCTCCGGTTGGCGGTGCGCCCCAAGATCCTCGGGCATCGGACTGCTTCGAGCGCCAGAACATGAGTTTCTTCAGCCTGTGCTCTTTCTTGGGCTTGGCGGAGGAGGAACCGGTGGCTGCAGAAGCTGTCTGAGGGCGGAACTCTTCGCTGGCTTTCGCTTTTGGTCCGAAGGAAGTGCCCATCAGCTGGGACAGGCTCTGGATGCTGGATCGCTTCCGGCGCTGCTCGGCTACCATGTTCGGGTCGAGTGTGCTGGATGCGCCAGAGGAGTTGCGTTGGCCGACGTAGCCGCTGCTGGCACCGCTGAAGTCGCGGTGGGAGTTGTTGGCGTGGGCGGTGCTGAACATGGTCGAGCGGCTGCTGGTCAGCGAGGGGACGTCATCGACGGATATGCGGACGTCGGGAGGCTGTTCGCCAGTGGTGCTGGAGGACACTGTGCGGTTGTCGTTGAATGAAGATGCTGACGTTCCAAGACGAGGTGTGTCGAAGGAACGAGGTCGGCCAGGAGAGGAGGATGAGAATGTGGAAGTCTGATAGGTCTCAGGAGTCATCATGGGCGGTGCCATATCCGGGTAGAACATTCCCTCGCGCTGTGAGGCGAGCAGTGTAGGAGTATCACTCGAGTCTGACGACTTCGTGAGTGACGGCGCTCGCGGCTCCTCGTAGTCTGAAACAATCTCAACACCAACGGTCGGAGCCTCAACAGGGCTCACCTCTTCCATGATGGTCTCCTCCATGATGTACGAGCCACGTCTCTCGTTAAGAGGGGTGCTAAGACGAGATCCCATGCTCGTTGGGCCATAGGAGCTAGTGGGACGTTCAGGTTCCCACTCATTGCGTCTGGTGTGCGGTACATCATCAGCGCCAAAGTTCAATGCAGTGCTGTCGGCATCCACAATAGAGATTCCAATACCGGCAGTCTCGTCACGCCCTGGACCATGGCTCGTGTGAGGGCGAACAGCCTTCGGGCTCAACAGTTCATCCTCTTCCTCTTCCTCGAAGACATCCGCCATTGAGGACTGTGGCGTTCCTGTGCGTGCGAAGTCAAAAGGCATCATGACTGGTGCGCTTTCTGTCCGCCTGTGCATGTACGCGTTTGGCGCATTGTTTGACCTCGCAGCGCTGTGAAGTTGTTTCCTGTAGGTTGAGCCCAGTGGTGGCGTTGACAGACTGATCGCGTCGTCCAGATCCACAAGTTGAGTATCGTCGTCTGCTGGGCGGAATGTACTGGGATGCGTGAAGGTAGGGGTGTTGAACTGCACTCTCGGAGTAGACACCTGTTCCTCGTCTCCATTTCCAGAATCTCCAAGACCACCAAAGACAGCATCCAAGTCCGTTTCCGCGGCTGCGGGTACTAATGGCGCTGGCTCTGAGACTGCCAAACTGCCGGGAACATCGAAATATCCTTCGCTCTTAGGTCTGACATTCGAAGTCCGGGCAACAGGTGTCGCAGTCGGGTAGGCTTTGTTGAAATCTCTCGATTTGCGATGCAGCTTCGAAGTAGCCCACTCTTTGAGCTTCTTCGACGAGGATCTGCGGTCGATTTTGGCGTCCTGAGTGTGGAACTGTTCACCAGCGTCTGCTTCATCGTCCTGCAGCGAGATTGCCGAAAGCCTTGTTGGCTCGTTGGCACGTGTCGAAATTGAAGGTTCACTCTTTCTCCTATCAAACCCAAGGCTGCGTCCAAAGGAGTTCCTTGATTTGCGGTTTGCTCTCATCTGCGGTTGGGGCTCATCTTCTGCAAAGGAAAGTGTAGGAGATGGGGCAGAAATGTCAGGTGAGGAGTTTGACATCTTCAACCAGGCGCCCTCCCTTTCAACGCGCTTGTTGATCTCAATCGAAGATCGCTTCCTTGGCGCTTGCTCTATAATGGAAGCCATGTTACCTGCGCTCAGGGAGCGTTGTGAGGTCCGCACCGGAGGTGAGCCCATGCTGATCACGGAAGAGATGCTATTGTTCACAGAATGGTTCCTGCTTGTGTTGAAGGATCCTTCGGATGAGATTGTGGAGAGTGGCCTGGGAATGATTTCCACATTCTCGGAGAAACCAACGCAGCGGCGGGAGCCCGGTCTGATAGGGGAGGACTCGCGTGAGCTTGTCTCTGTATCCAGTGTTGAAGCCATGCGATCAAGTGTTGGTGCAGTGGCCTGCTCTTCTGCCGGGTGGCCCAATGGTGTACTTGGCAGACTTGTGCTGAGCCTGGGTGAGGGTTCCGCCGAGGGTACCATTATGCTGCTGATGTCGTGGCTTGAAAGTGCTGCCGAACGGCGATGCGCATGTCCTCGTCTTCCAGTGTTTCCAGGTATAGGCAGAGCATTGCTGGGTTCCGGAACTTCCAACGCGGTCGGCCTGGTCGGGCTCGTGCTGAGTGCGTTGGACAATCCAAACCTCGAGTCACCACCAACAAACTCGCTCGTCCCTCTCTTGTGTCCTCTTCGCGGTGTCAATGGCAGCGGCGCATCAGCTGTAGGTTCGATTGATGTCTCCTGCAAGCCGGAAGTGTTGTCGGCATTGAAGGAAAAGCTTGGAAGCGCCGAAGTAGTCCTTCTGTGGACGGTGGTGTTGTTGTTGGCGCTGACTGGCTGCGCGCCGGGCACACCCAGATGCATTGACATTGGTCGCCGCCGTGAAGGCGCTGGTCCGATCTGGCCATTCGAAGGACTGGGTGTCCGAGGCTGCATAGGGAAGGAGAAGGTGGGATTGGGCACCATCTCAAACTTGGGCTCGGTAAGGGCGACATGTCCAGACATGATATTTGAGATGCTGCTGGCTTGTCTGTGGTGACGCGATCGTCCAGGTAGCACGACCTCGGCCATGGTCGCGGCGGTGAGCCTAGCTCGGGGCTATAAGAGTGTATGGAGAGAAAGAAGCCGGAAAGTCAAACGCGCCTCCCAAAGACCTGATATTGCGAGCGCGTGTGAGTATTGTTGAAAGTATAGTCTTCTTGGTCCGAGTCCAGGGTGTTCTCAAAGTGAAGAGTGAAGTCGGGTGGTGAATCTCAGCACGTGGGACTGGTATCTGGTATGGCTCGCTGGAAACGCGGGTGTGGTGTGAATGCAGGCTCTAAGCAAAACAACAGGCAGCACAAAATGAGTGGACGGCAGCAACTAAAGCGGTAGATGTGCCTGGGTGGTGGTGGTGTGGTAGTGAGGGTGAGTGTGGTAGTGGTAGTGAGGGTGAGGGTGAGTGTGAGTGTGATGGTGGTGGTGGTGGTGGTGGAGGCGGAGGCGGGTTAACGATAGGCGTAGGCAACGCAACGCAACGACGAAGAATGGATCTTGGTGTTGAGGGAGCGACTCTGGACGGCGGACGAGGCTAGAGGGTGGATCCGGCGCACGGGAGCAGGAGAAGGCAGGGTATGCCTGCGCGCGAACGAGATTAGCATACGCTAGCTTGGTCCCACAACAGTTGAAGTAGCGTAGGCGCCTCCCATTTGGCGCGAGAAACGAGGCTGACGAGCCTTCGAGGAGCGACCGTGCCACTGTGCTAGCAGTTGGCATTTGGCATTGGCAATAATCGCGTTGCCCAGTGCGCTGCTGGTATTGCTGTCCCTGCCACATATCATCATATCCGTGAGCCCTACCACCATGGGACCCTCACTCGCCTCACTACAGTACCGCCTCAGCCACTCTATCCGAGCTATTCGTGTATCGCTTACATCGCTTCATACTACACACGTGCCAGAACGACGTAGTAATGACCGTATAGAGTAGAACTTGTAGAAGGGCACGACGATGCCGAACTGCCATAGCCAGGTGTGGTAGCTCATCACTATTAGATTTGCTCCTCCACCACGGCTGCCCGGCATGACGATAGTCTCTCTGTCTGCTGTTATCCTCCAGGCACATCTGCACTTTAAAATCATATGTCGCTGTTTGATGATAGAATACAGTACAGCAGTATACACAGCGATGCCTCTTACACTCCTCCACTCTTACCAACCACCACATCCGGCGAGCCCGGCCCAGACAAACGCCTTCGCTTACGCCGGTACGATGGTTCGGTACAGCGTCTCTCACGAGTCGAGTCGCAACACGACAGCTTGAGCTCTGCATAGGCTTCGATAGCCCACGATGGTGGTTACGACTTGCGCTTCCTGCCGCACGTACGCCTGTGTGTATAGCTTGTTGCTTGCTTGCCTAAGTTGCCTTGCACGCCTCGCGCCACACTCACACACTCGCCCAAAGGCAGACAGACAGATGGATTCATAGGCCCACAGCCACAGTCGCTAAGCAGCCTCTCTGCCCAAGCTCCTCGCTCCTCGCCGTTAGCACAAATATGAGGGCGGGGTTTTGATTCCTCAATCTCCACTCGCTAGGCGGACGCACGCTGCTGCGCTTCTTCCAAACGATGCCCGCGCTCGCAGCAGCTAGACGTTGTTGCACAGCATGGACTACTGGCGGCGGTATCGAAGCATCTGCAGAGTGCTGCATTGCTTTTGCACGCATGCACGAACGCCATGCACGAGAGTCAGGTCGCGTTGCCGTGCCGCCAGGTCAGACGCGTCCAGACAACAGAGTCTCGAGTCGTCCGTCGCCTGGGGCCGGAAAACAATTAGGCTCACGCCGACAGGGCATCTCGAAACTTGAAACCGCAAGAAAAGCTCGCAATCGCTCCGCAGATTGAACGGGCACCCCTGCTCCAAGCTCCAACTAAGGGTAGACCCAGTCTTTTGATCAGCCCTGGTCCAAGCACTCTCGAGGTCCGTTAGCCGTTGTTGCTTGCTGCTTTTTGCGTGCGCTCTCAGCCACAAAGTACGCGCTATCTCCATCTTGTCGGTAGTAATAAGTAGACTGCGATATGCATATTCGTGGCATGCAAGGAGAGCTTATTGTCATCGTCATGCATGGAGTGTGTACGAGAAGTTAGAAGCATGTGCCAGTCGCGGCAAGGCCAGGAACGAGCAGCACCACAGCAGACAGCAGACCCGGGCTAACCGCGCAGTAATTCCAACACGAACTTCGTAAAAGTCTCTTTCCAAACGATCAGCATGCATCTTGCTCATCAGGGTCTTTGCACGAGAGAGATGCAAACGTTCACGCTTGAGTAACGCTGCTCAGCGGTTGCTACTAATTGCAATGCCGGACACGTTGTCTTCTCAACTGCGCGCGGTCTGTCCTCCGAGACGAAACCTGCACACATCAATCTGTCGCTCGCTCCTCCTGCAAACAAAGAATGCTCCGAGGCTGCTTCGACGCAAGCACACACGCACGCACACGCACAGGCACCAGGCACAGGCACCAGGGGACCCCTCAAGCCTTCGCGCGTCCAGCGAATGACTTGCATGGCACTCTCAAGGTGCATCTCCACCCGTACCACGGCTCCACCCCCAGGCGCCTGCAAGCCAAACACACGTCGCCGTGTGTGAGAGATCAACAAGCACATACCAACTACTTATCTTGCGCCCGCCTTCTCCATCTCTATCCCGCATTATCGTGCAGGCAATGGCAATGGCAGGGAGTAGCGTCAACAGCTGACGACGATGTGTCGTACAAGCGTTTCTAGGTCGTCGGCACTGTGTTCGGGCTTACACTACTTGCTTGCTTCAATGCTCTCCCCGAACGACACGCGCGCAAACACTGTCTGAGGCGTCGCTGGTGTTTCCAGACAAGGCTCGAGTGCAGTGAGACCCTGCGGCGGACACACCCGCCTCCTGCTCCTGCGATTACTGTTGTTGCCGGGATGAAGGGGTTGCCCTGACATGATTGTGTGGCGGCTTTGAACGAGTAGTCGACGAGACACGCTGGCCTGGTCTGGTCTGACATTCAATTTCTTCGTCAGCACCACCTCTCATCAGACATCAGACCCTTCAGAATTACCAAACAGCCCACGCGAGCACCAGCTGGCCTGACCGCTCCAAAGCTCTGGAACCCCCACACAGCGCACCTGCGTGCTTCATTCAATCAACACCTCCCTCCATTTCCGAACGTGTGACGCCACAGTAAAACACCACTGCAAGACGATACGAGACTAAAAGTCAAGGGTCGTTGGCTCGCAACGGAGCCACGTCCTCCTGTTTGTCCCTGATTGCCAATGATCTTAACCATTTTAGGGCTTCACTCCACCCGTTATCGCTAATCTACAACTCCAAACTCCCAGACCGTTGTTCCCTTCTCCAATAATCACTTGCACCCTGGCACTTATCACGCACTGCATGTTGCGCACGAGGTTGCGTGCGAGTTGCGATTTGCGATTGACAAATTATTTTAATCTACAGCTTGCAGGTAGAGAAGCATCCCTGGCTAGCGTTTGTTAATTGCCGATATTTGGCATAGATCTCGCGGCGACCGTGCTCAGCGGCTGTTTGAGATACTTCTGTGCTCGGCGATATTTCACGTGGGATAGACATCCATGGCCGTGAGAAACATGCTCTCACTTTAGTTCTATTAGTAACGCTTTGCGGTAGTATTTCAGCATGGGGGTTTTTGGTTTCATGTGGTGTAGACATCTGTGGGAAACATGCTCTCGCTTTAGTTCATCCGTAAACGTCTTGCATTCATGCGGTGCAACGGTCTCTTGACCGACATTTTGCTTCTAATAGAACAGTGTGGCCTCTGATGGGCAGCGAGACCTAGAGCAGGTATTACTATATTGTAAGAAACCTCACATGTTCCAATCGGTGCATTTGAGTCCATGTACAGCGCTCTCAATATTCACTGTGCTAGTATCGACAGGCGTGGCCTTCTTTCATGTTTGACCGTCTACTGAGATACAGTTCGAGCTTGGCTTGTATCTGATGCCTTCGTATGCTGATACTGGTGGACTGAGATTCAAGCTCATGTATACTTTCCGTTGAGATACAGGCAGAGCTTGGCTTGTATCTTACATCCTTGTATGTCAATACCATTAGACTGAGATTCCAAGTCGGATACATCTGCCACTGAGATACAGTTAGAGCTTGGCTTGTACATCACGGCCTTGTACGCGAATACTGGTGGACTGGGATTCGGAGTCAGATGAACTTGCCGCTGAGAGGTCGGACCGGAGCTGTACGCAAATAATTCCTGCGCGGGAATTGTATACGAGTAGAGCTTCCGACGCTGGACATTCGTAGATAGGTGCTCCTTGTATGTAAGTACCAGGCTTGAGATTGGACTCTCTCGCAATTCTACCATACTATATGCTGTAGATTCAACGCATGGCTACACATGCTGCACATGTTTTGGGAGATCGGTGAAAGCTCTATGGCATTTCAATTTGGTATGCTTGTATGCTTTGCTGTAATGTTAGTAAAGTTACAGGTTTGTACGGATTATAGAGTCAACCGTCTGGAGCGGGTGCGTTTACTGCAGAATCTCATTACTTCACTTGAGCTTTTGTCCAGAAGCACGATGCAAAACAGCGAGGTCGACACAAGCGAGCGTTGCAGATTGATGTGTTGATCCAAGACCATGTAAACACGCTAGACAAATTCCAATTAATCGTAGTGGTCACCCGAATCGAACAAAACTATATATTTTTGTGCACCAGAAGTTTTTGCAATAAAGCACTAGTAAGGCCACATAGCTTAATGGCAGAGCGTTGCTGGTGAGGTCGCGGAGTTCGTATCGGGGCACACAATGTCAACAGGGAGACCTTGCCCTCAAAAAGCAAGCCAGTCCCCCACCCAAACCACAGCAGATATACATGCTGTGACACAGCACAAGACAATAATACCGCTAATGCGGTGGCGTACACGATGTTTCCTATCACTACCGTGGACTATTTGGCGCGAGAAAGGGCAACGTCGAACGGCTTGTCGGGAATGTTGCGCGCGAAAGACAACAACATAATGTCGCCTTCTGCTCCTTCAGCAGCACGAGTATTCTCCACCATGACGCGCTTGCCAGGCTTGTTGATGCGGAACCTGAACATCTCCTTGGTGGCCACGCCTCCCTGAGCTCCATAGACTACCACACCCAGGAAGTTGGCGCAGGTAAGCGCCACGCCATTCGCAGGCACTTCGGCTTCTATGGCTCCTCTCACCAGGTCGCAGACGAGTCGCGCATCCACTTCATTGGGCCAGAGAGTGTCATCGGCATGACGGTGGAATTCGATACCATCTCCGGGAACATCGATGGCCAGGCGCCTATTCCCGTTCTATGCGGGCTTGAGGTCCTGGAGGTAGTGCTGCCATGTGTTGTACACCTTGCTCTCGACTGGGCGAGATTGGGCGTCTCCCATCTGCTCGTCAGATTCGTCCTTCTCGACAGCTCCGCCACTGGACTTCAAAGCATCCTCCTAGTCGAGAGCGTCGAATGGGTTGATACGACGAGGGTTGAAAGGCGCGGCGGGAACCTTTAACTCGCCGGGCGATAGGTGGGGAGGCGGAGGGATGGAGCCCATTGTTGTTGTTGGGTTTGAGAGTGGATCCGCGAGGTTGCGGTTGGCGAGCGGAGGGTAACTTCTCAGTCCTGGCTCGACAAAATCGACATTGAACTGGACAGGTTCCAGCTCCCTGGCCGTGTCGAACGGGTCGTAATGCTTGGAAGCCCTGTCTTCAGGGGGAGGATACAGGAAGGGGCGAGTCTTCCCCTTGTCGTGCTTCCGGGGAGGAGAAACGTGGCGGTCGTATTCCGTTACTGGGTTGTATGTAAATGACTCGGTCTCTCGGAATGATGGAGGAGAATAATCTTTGTGAGGGGGAGGAAGAGGACGTTCTTGAAAGGGAGGACGACGACGAAAGGTTTCGGGGGGAGGAGGAGGAGATTTTCGGGAGGGAGCAGGAGGTTTCCGATCCATTGCTGTTGTGGTTGGCAATGAGTCCGCGCTAATGGCAAACAAGCGAGCGGTGGTGTGTGGTTTAAGGGTGGGTGGAATGGATGAACTAAATGCTCGCGACACCACTTGAACCCTTGGGTTGCAAGGCCTTGGCAGCCTGGAAGTCAAAATACGCAAGGTGCGATGTAGTGAAAGTGCGAGCTACCCTGTCGTTGTTGCAGCCTAATACGTACATGTACTCGCACTTTCACAACGGCGTTCACATCTCAATGGACTCTTCCCTTGAATGCTAACCACCGCCAATGTCAAGAGTACGTGCGGGCTACGTTTTACACGTTCATTGAGAGTTCCGACAATGATTTTACGCTTGTTGTGAAACCGCTCGACAGACTACCAGTCACTAAAGGGAAGGGCGACACAGTAGCACATAACTCTGGGTTTTGGATTGGCTTCATCGTTGATTGATCGACACTCCAGCGCTTCCTATGACGATACATGTAAGCGATCTCAGAACACCCACGTGTGCCCTTTTGTCCCGGGCACGACAGCTTGATAACAAGATCGATCATTCAACTCTGTCCAAATACATGTGCAGTGCATGTACAACCTCAAGACATGGGCCTCTTAGGGTTGGGTTTGTTAGGGTATCACATTGACAATGCACTCCATGTTCTCCGTCAATGATAACGAGGATATGCATAACCGTGGGCAATATGTAATATCATATGGCTTTTTGTTGATTGCTGTTATGTCTCGTTTGTCTGCAACCTTGTCTTGGCACTCTTATCGAGTGGTCTCGTGCTAAATCGACTGATTGTCACGAAATCGTCTGCCACTCGATGCGACGTGCACGCTGCATGTCAGATCAAATCATATTATGCACATAAGAGATCATATTGAGCACGGACTCGTATCGCGAAGCGAACATGGATGGTAAAACGAAAAAATTATTGTGGTATCAAAGATATAGAACAAAACATAGATCCTAGCGAGATCGCCAACGCGACCTGTGGTCAACACAGATCCTGCCCAATCACGATCTGACAAGCACACCAAATCCCGACCATCATCCTCTCACTGTGGTCCCTTCTCACTCTTCTCCTCATCGCCAGCATAAGCGTACTTACTCTTCCTCCTGATCGCCTCTCCCTTGAAGTAAAACACAAACGGAATCGCACAGCACGCCAGCGCGATGAACGCCAGCAGCGAACTAGCCCACTGGTATCCAAGCCTGTGGTACATTTGCGTCGTGAACAACACCACGCATGCTCCCCAGAACGAGCGGATGCAAGTCTTGGCTGCTAGCGCGGAGGCTGCAAGGTGCTGGTAGCTGTCGACGAGGTAGTTGTTGGCGCTGTTGTACAGAAAGATGAATCCGAAACCGACGGGCGCGCCGCCCAGAGCGGGGCCGACCCATGAGAGTTCGGGGTAGGATGTCCAAGCGAAGATGAAGAGACCGATGGGGATGAACCAGCAGGAAAGCATCATGGGGATTAGGCGGGCTTCGGCTGGTGGTTTGCCGTTGTGCTTGGCGACCAGAGTGAGGTAGTGCTTGTTGACCAGCGGAGCACATGCAGCAGAGAGCAACACTCCGACGGCGATGGGGATAAACATAAGGCCTGTTGTGGAGGCGCTGTAGCCTTTGCCTTCTTGGTAGACGATCGGGTATGCGACGAAGAACATGTACAGCAGGCCGTAGAGGACTGACATGTAGAGTGAGATGAACAGCACGATCGGCTCGAGGAAGAGCAGTTGGAAGGGCCTAACAAGGAAGACACGTAGGCGCTCGCTGAAGGGGCGAAGGTCTAGGTCTTGCTCAGTCACGAACTTGTCGTCGCCGGAGTCTGCGCGCATCTTCTTTGCGCGGCGGCCAAGGATAGTAGGAGCGTAGGTCTCGGGGACGGTGAATGTCATGACCACCCAGATGATCGTTGACAGAATTAGTTGGATCCAGTATAGCCATCGCCATCCAGCATTGTCAGAGATGAAGCCACCAACGAGAGGACCGATGGCAGGTCCAATGAATGGTGCTGCGCTGAAAGCTGCCATCGGCACACCTCTTTCTTCCGCCCTCCAGAGATCAGCCAGTGTGCCGCCGACGAGTGTCATCGGCGCGCTGAAAGCGATGCCATCGATCAAGCGGCACACGACGAGCGTCGCTGCGTTCTTAGCCATTGCGCATGGGATGATGAAGATCACGGCGATGAACAGGGTCGTGCCGTAGATGATCCTGCGGCCCAGAATCTCCGACATGGGCGCGAAAGCCATGGGTCCAATACCGAATCCGATGACGAACATGGTGATTGCCAAAAGTGAGACCTCCTCGCTGACGCCGAACTCTTCTGCGGGCGATGTCATGTTTGCTGTGATGACTGCACTGTTGAATGCTACCGTGAAGCATGTAAAAGCGACGACCATGGTACACCACCACTTGAAAGCCTTGGACCAGTTCTTAGGGTTCTCTGGGTCGTCAACGGTGAACGTGACGAGTTGATAGCGTTCGGTACGGCCGGTACGGTTCGATTGCACTTCGCGGAGGATGTTGCCGGAGGGGGTTTCGGTTGTGTAGGCTTGCATGTTGGCTTCAGAGGTCAGGGTGCGGTAGGGGAGGTTGAGTGTGTCGAGAGCGTCGGCTTCGATGCCGTCCATGGTCCCTTTGCCATGTTGGTGGGATTCCTTTTCGATCGATACCGAAGAGATAGAGCTGCCGCTGCTTGAAGTAGGGCCTGGTGTGGATTGTGGTAGGGCTTGTGAGCCTGTAGGCATCACAACGTTTTCTGTGGCCATGGCGAGTGATAGGAAGCAGACACGAGATGTGTAGAGGCTTCCAGACGAAGAGAGGAATATCCAGTAGATGCAAGTCAAAAAGAGATAGTGTGACACCTACCTGGTCTACCACTTATATGTAGAGATTCGATGTTAGCATTCTCGAAAACAAAAACTGTATCAGAAAATGGGCTCATTTGCATAATAGTGCCGTGATCAATCCGCCCTGCCTCCGATCCTGCAACATGGTTGCTGTATGTATCGCGGTATACCACCGCATCAGCATCGCCTCCGAACGACGGCCGGAAAGGGCTGTCGTTGGGACGATCTGTGCTCAGCGGAATGCGGTCCGCGATTGATCAGATAAGATCAACAAGGTTCGATTAAGTTCTTCGATGCTGCCTTGTTTGTTATCAACTGATCACGAACATTTGCCGGTGTTTTGGAGCTTGGTCTCGTTTGGATCCTTTCGGGCTTTCGTGGGATAGAGGCGGTGTTCGATTGGCTGTCGACACACACCGATAAGGCCACACTGTGAGCTTTCCACTGAGATCATTAGTCCACTTTTCACGAGCTGAATTGCTCGTGTTCGCATTACTGCCCTGATGCCTCCGTTGTCGAGCCAGTGGGAAGATCACCATCAACTTCCGTAACATTGGGTTGATATTAACGATTGGCTCACAATCCACCTGAAACATGAGGTTGGCCAGTGTAGCACAGATCGACGTCATCCACACATGCCTGGTCGCATCGCCTCCGCCACGCGCGCACGCGGAATTTCTTGTGCACAGCCTCTGGAGAAGCACGGTTTTGATCGCTTCCCTGATGCAACTGCAACATATTGAACGTCTACGATAGTACTGAGTTAGCCTTTGGGCATATGTTTACAGGATGGAATACATCTGTCGTTACACAACTGGCTCAATCACGATCCTTCGATGTCTACGCAACTGCGATCTTGCATGCCAACCCGCGATACTTCCGGCACGGAGGCTCTGCGGGGCTGTTTGCTAGACGAACTTGTGTATGCATATCTCGCGTTTGAGACCCTCACAGACCGACGAGCGAGACAGCAAACATTGTACATCTCGCGTTCGAGACCCTCAAAGCCCGTCCGAGATAGCAAACAATTTATCTCTGTGGCACTGCGCACAAAACAATATCGGTGTGCAATTCACGCGATGCACTCGACCATGAGCGAACATCTGATCGCTTGTCGCGAGGCCGTCGCCTTCAGACCCAGATAGACGGTTCCGATCATGCACTTGGACGAGTATGTAGTCTTACCGTCGGGGCCTGATGCTAGTGGTCAATCTCACCGACAAAGCTGCCAGCAAACAAGCCATATACCTGTAGTAGCAAATACATAGCCTGGACACACACAGACTTGCAGAGCCATCGACGTCAACTGGAAGATCTAGATGCAGCGTGCAAATCTGTGGAGGAGCCTTGTAACACGATACTGTGTCTCTGTTCCATCGAGTACGATAATAACGAGTCTGATCTAGAGACATCTTCATGCAAGATGTAAATCTACTGCAGGGACTCGTGAGGCTGGTAGGTGATTGTCGAGCAGTTCACGAGGATCATCGGGTAGGGTTGAGAGGTGTTCGCAGCTCCGGGTCGATCACTGTCCGGGTCTGCGTCCTCGGGGCAATGGTGAGGTCGGATTTGCAGTCGTACAACCACGTCAGATGCTACTCGAGCCAGCCAGAGCCGCAGCTTTCGAAGATCCTCACGTGACCCGGCAACACTCCGTTCGATTACACTGCAGACTTCAGCTTGCTTCCCTGCAGGTTTGACAAGCAAAAGATGACGCCCGGGGCGCGTTCTCACACATCACGGTGCGTCGCCGTTACCACTTGAGCTGGCCACGCCCACGACGTCTGATATCCACCATCACGCACACCACGCTCACCAGACACTCACCGACACCAAGCAGCGCCCCAGGTGCTGCCGCGATTGGCGAGGAGAGGTCTGACTTGCAGTCGTTCTCTGACGTGGCAGCACTGCCAAGGCACGGTAGTGCACGCCGAATCACACTTAGCGCATCCTTGCCGGGCGCTGCAGCAAATAGCGCCCCTGACAATCTTCACCTCCCTGCGACTCGTCACCGCGCGAGCCCCAAAGCGGTCTGAGGCCACTTTCCTGCCTTGCTCACCTCCTGCACGCTGCCTTCTACGCGCCCCGCTCCAGCGCATGGCTGCTGGTGCGCGTGCTCCTCTTCCATATCAACTGCATCGCCCGCCCCAGGCGTGCCCGTCGATTCCTGCATCCGTTTTGTCCACTTGCTGCCCAACCTACTACTGTGTGCTTGCTTGCTCTGTGATCCTGACCCGGTGTGGCTATCCAGATCAACCAGCCCAGTGTGCAATCGTTGCAGCTCATACTCATAACAATCACTACTACGACGCTTCAAGTGGCATCTGCTACTGCTACTACGACATACATCTCGCTGCTTCTGCCGTTGCTGCTGAGATCCCTCACCCCCTTTTGCTGGACATTTGGACTCGACCCAAGATCATTTCCAGGATGACAACTCGCAACCGCGAGCAGACCTTGGCCTTCAGGTACTTACCTTTTGCTAGTGCTTTTCTGTTTTTGACTTTCGGCGTTTGGCGGTTCTGCGTTGCTTTTGACCATTGTGTCTTTTTTTTGTTTCATTTCTAGCTTTCTGGAGTCAGGCTGCCCACAGGACCGTCTCGGATCTCAAGGCCATTTGAGATCGCTCTGGGATCTTCCGGAACGACTGGATTGAGAGCCATGTCACGATCATCCGATCTGTGATTCGCCACAGCCCTGGAGTCTGACTCATCCTCGTATTAGGAACTACAATACCTGCAGGACATCCGTCCTTGGATCGACGAACCCTGTGGAGAATTGACTTTTGGCTGCCTCGTTTCACTTCAATGCTGCCCAACCTGGATTTGGACTGCCTGCCAGAGGCATTGGACCCACTTTCTCTTGATCATTGTAGTAGTTGCATTGCAACTGCAGCATCATGACTTCGAGACATCGCTCGCCTTGACAGCTCGCACACATTCGTTGGCGAAGCAAAGTCGGTGTCGAGTCTCATTGTCTGATCTGCCTGCGCTGGAATCATCTGCGGGAATAACCTCGAGCTCGGCCTCCCAGTTTTTGACAGGACTCATTGCTGCTGGTATTTCCTGATCCTTTCATACCTCGAACGCGTCGGGAATACACTGGATCCGCTGTACTACGGTCGACTACATTGTCTTTTCATTCTTTTGTGGAGTGCTAACCATCTAACCATGTTTACTTTTCTTTGTTGTTTGGGGTTCCGCATCATGCCATGACGTGAAGTCAGACTGACGAGTACCTTTTTTCAGCGAGGAACTTTCCAATCTGAACTGCCCAGGATCTTTTCTTTTCTCCGAGCCAGGTGTTGTGGACCACTGGTGCCAATCGCTCCCAGGAGGACCTATCTTGCCATTGACTCCCCCGGATACCGACTCTGAGCCGGACATGACTGCCAAATGGAACCAAACTTCTCTGCCAGAGGACTCGTGGTTCACAGGATCTGCACAGGACAACAGTACTTACGTGCAGTCTTCCAGCAGTGAGTGGGACACGCAGACCCTGCTGTCGTCTGCTCAGGACTTCCAGTCCCTGGATGCCTTCCGTTGGAACCACACCTCACATGGATCTGTAGACGCGGGCTTGTCCCCTGTTTTGAGTCATGAAAGCCAGAGCTCTCATGCACTTAAGTCATTCTCCGAACCGGAGCTGCCAGCCGGCCTGGATCTGTCTTTCACTTTTGAGCCCACATGGGACCCTACTGGATCGATGATGTGCCGCGATGCTCCTTCCATGCAGCGCCCGCTGCCAGGGAATGCCTTTGTTCCGTCCACGGATGAGATGCCCTTTGGAAACCGCATGGATGAAGCCTCTGCCCAATGGCCTTTGGATTTCATTGGATACACACCCCAGGCAATGTTCTACCCCCAGGATAGCCAGACTGCCCGTCTCACAGCACGTTCCCCGGCTGCTGCGCCCCCAAGGACATTGCTTCCCCGGACTGAGGGCTCTTTGGCTGCTACCACGCCGGCTTTTGCCCAAACCTCCTTGCACAGGCAATACCAACCTTCTACACAAGGTGGTATGAGCTCTCGCAGGTCGTCGCAAAATGTAAGTAACCATGGATATGCCGTACATGAGAGCCCAAGGACCACATCTGCATCATACATTGCCCCAAGGCCTGTCACTTCTGGAGATGCCAAGATGTCATCAGGTTTGGCCATGGACCACTTCCAGGCTCTGCCGCAGTCCCATGGCTTGCCCCGGACCTACACTCAGGATTCTTTCTCGGCCATCACGGACCCTGCCGCGGAGGAGTTCACTGCTTTCATCCAGTATGACCAGGACGAACCTAACACAGTGACCGGAACATCGAGGTCAGATCCCTCGAAACGACATGCTGATTCTTATCATACTGATTTCCAATTTAGCTACCCCACTGGTACAAGCTCAGTGCAAGCAACGTCTGCTACTGGCTCATCTCAGGGGACCACTGGACCCATGCATGCCAATGTCGAAGTCGACGCGAAGCCCATCAAGGTCTCTCCCAAGCCTGCTGCTACTCCGCTTGCCGAAATCGACGAGGGCCGTCACAGGAGCCACCCCCTGTACGCCAAAGGCCCGGATGCTGATGGACTCTTCCGCTGCCCCTTCAAGGCCAAGGAGAACTGCCCGCACAATGCCACCAAGCTGAAGTGCAACTACGAGTAAGGATACAGCATTTGCCTTTCCCCTCAAACCCGAAGATTCATTCCTAACAATTCTCCCCTTACAGCAAGTTCGTTGATTCACACCTCAAGCCATTCCGCTGCAGGCAAGAAGCTTGCGCTAAGCAGGAATTCTCTTCCACTGCTTGTCTCCTCCGCCACGAGCGCGAGGCTCACGGCATGCACGGTCACGGTGACCGACCGCACCTTTGCTTCTACACCGGCTGCGAGCGCGGACTCCCTGGCAATGGTTTCCCGAGGAGATACAACCTGTTTGATCACATGAAGAGAGTACACGATCACCGTGAGGATACCAGCACTGGTCTCCCAAGCCCGGAGACTGCCAACGTGGACGTAAAGAAGACCGCGGGCCGCAAGCGCAAGGCTCCGTCGTCAACCACCTCTGATCCCGTGATGCAGAAGCGTAAGACTACTCCCCAGGTGGCGTCCCAACACACCCCGGTCCAAGGTCCTCTTCTGCCACAACAGGACATTCTGCAGGCGCCAGCCCAGACAGACTCTCACTTGTATGCTTCCTCAGGTTACGCATGGCCCACCGCGTCCCAGAGCTTGCAATACACTGTGCCCAGGACCAATGAACTTCCCAGGAATGACCGCTACCCACAGTGGACTGACCAGAGGGCAATGGCTACCAGGAACTTTGACTACGTCCAGAGCCCTGAGGACCTCTTTGACCCGAACTTCCAGGAGCTCCGCCACGGCTGAAGTGCATATGAGGATTGTGCTCCATGCACAAGACGAATGAACAAGCCTGACTGATGCACCAAAGCTGTGCCACCTACATCCTTCCCAGAGGACAGAAAGCCTGGAGCTACACATGCATCCCGCATGCTGACTGGCCTTGATGAATCCTGCTGGAATGACTACTTTCTGGACTATGCCCTGTTGGACGGATACACCTATTGCCAAGGTGACTGGAACAACTACCTACTCGTGACCTGTTGGTCCGCGACATGGAACTACTGCTGCGCCAGCAAGACCCTCTGCCTGGACACGGGCGTCTCGTCGCCGCCCTGTCCAAGGAGTTCGGTCGCCCGGACAGCGTCCGTGGCCATGGCTTCGAGGCATGCCAAGTGAGCACTGCGAGCAAGCAACGTGTGTGAAGAGTGAAGTTGAGATAGAAATGGTGCTGAATATCGCCCGTAGACAAGGATACACGTGAGGATGGAAGTGCGCTATTGTTGATCGATGGAAGCTGAACGAGGATCGCTGGAAGTGGAGTTTGAATTTAGATATACACATGACAGAATTGATTATTAGCATCATGTTATTTGACTTTGCGTGTGAAAGAGGCTTTTCTCTGAGCAGCCATCTTCGCCGGCTGCACATGTTCGACGCAGCGAGGCACCTACCTACCTGGTGCCCTCGACCTCATCACATCCACTTGCCATACGCTGCACGTTGGGTCTGAAGTTTGTCACGCGGAGTTTGCGGCGACTCACGGTCGAGATTCAAACTCCGTACTGGCCTCTCAGTGGCAGGGCAAGCAGTACGGACTTTGAAGCCAGACCGCGAGGGCGACTACACGATGACACGATACCGTCCTTGAAGCAGTCTCTCGTCGAACAGCTACTAAAAGTGGCCTTGTGCGTTGAGTAGACTTCGACCAGCGTCATCAGACAAGTAGAGTTCTTCCTTACACTTTAAGCGTCTCTCTAGTCATCGGACCACAAGATATGCTTCTTCTCCACATGAACTGTATGCCCCCGCCACGCGGTTGAGGCGGAAAACTCTCTCGTGCCCTGGCGGGAAACCCTTGCGGTAAACTGTACAGGCTCACAGCTACAGCGTAGGTTCCTTGTTGCGCTACTTTTGATGGACAGTTCCTGTCATGGAGACGGCTGGAGACGGAAGGTGGAGGAATCCCGATGATCACATGATTTCCCCGTCTTGAACACTATGGAATAGCTACGGATACGGTAGTCCGTAACTGAATTGAGCTGTGCTGCCGACCTGGGCGTAAGCTACTGTATGCACATCAAATAACAAGGTACACATTGTGCACAGGCTTCGCGTGCCTGCAAGCGACGCTGCATGCTCAGCGATCGATCCAATGCCGCCGATCTAAGTGTCTCTCGCAGAATATTTGCACGTAATAGAGTTTGAGAGGCGAAATCAGCGCTGTGTTCCTGTGGTGTGAAGTGAGAGCATCCCGAGGCACTTTCCGCCGCCTTGACGCCCACTTGCCGACCCCAGCCTTTCCAACCCACAGTTCTCCGCACGCCTGACCGCATCGGTGGCATACGCTGGGAGCCGTACGGGAGTTGGTACACTTTTTTGTACGGCCAAGAACATCGGGATGATCACTCAGCCCGAGTCAAGGAATCGCCTGTACCTGCACTGTGACCCCGCCCCTGTTATGTCCCTCAGCAGAGCAGTATAAGAAGTAGACGGTGGCACCGTGTCTGGGACAATAAGACAAGCCACCTCGCCACCACCATGACCGCCTCACGAGCACTTCTCGGCCTTTCTATCGCCGGTGCTGTGACATTGGCCAGCGCTGGTACGTATCTTTGCTTCTTCACAGACGCCACAAAAGCTTGAAAATGCCACAAGTGCTAACTATCGAACAGCCGTTACTGCCAATGGCAACAACTTCACCTTGACTGGCGATGATTCGTCGTACCTCTTCCAGGTCGGCAAGCAGGGCGACCTTGTGAGCAACCACTTCGGAGGCATCGTCGACGAGTTCGTGGATCCACCTCCGATCAACCCTTCTGGGTGGGTCGATGGCCTGGGCAACTTCCGTCGCGAGTTCCCCGATATTGGACGTAGTGATTTCCGCCTTCCTGCTATTCATATCTCACACGCCGATGGCAACACTGTCACGGCATTCACCTACCAATCCCACGAGATCGTTGAAGGCAAGCCGGAGATTCCTGGCCTTCCAGCGACCTATGGCAATGGCAGCGATGTCTCCACTATCATTGTGCATCTCTACGACAATGTTTCCGACGTTGGGGCCGCACTGTCTTACTCCATGTTCCCCAAGTACAACGCCATCGCAAGGAGCTTCAAGATCACCAACAACGGAACTGCAGACATCTCTATCGAGAGAGCGGCTTCGTTCTCCGTCGATCTGCCCAACATCGAGCTTGACATGATCGAGCTCCAGGGTGACTGGTCTCACGAGATGAACAAGGTCAAGCGTCCGGTGCAGTTCGGCGAGACCAGCTTCCGCAGCAGCGTCGGCTACGCTTCCCACATCCACAACCCTTTCTTCGCTCTCACCTCTCCGTCCACAACTGAGACTCAGGGTGAGGCTTGGGGTTTCAACCTGGTCTACTCTGGCTCCTTCGAAGCGACTGCCGAGCGCTTCAGCAACGGATTCGTCCGTGTCCTTCTAGGACTGAACTCGTTGCACGCCAGCATCCCAGTGAAGCCCGGTAACAGCTTCCAATCGCCCGAAGCCGTTGCTGTCTACTCCACCCAGGGTCTTGGTGGCATGTCAAGGTCTTTCCACGATCTCTACCGCAACCACCTCTCTCGCTCCAAGTTCACTTCGGAGACTAGGCCGATCCTCCTCAACTCTTGGGAGGGCGTTTACTTTGACTTCAACGCGAGTTCGCTCGAGGTGCTTGCCCAGGAGACTGCGGACTTGGGAATTTCACTTTTCGTCAACGATGATGGCTGGTTCGGACAGACACCTAATGCTCGCATCAACGACACTGCTGGTCTGGGTGACTGGACCCCCAACGAAGAACGCTTCCCCAACGGCTTCGGCAACTACGTCTCCAACGTCACAAACCTGGATGTTTTGAACTCCACTGAGAAGCTGAAATTTGGTCTCTGGTTTGAGCCTGGTAAGTTGTGTCCTGTGTGTTGCTTCCTTGATACAAGTCGCTAATTGTCCTGCTCAGAAATGGTCAACCCGAACTCCAGCCTCTACCAGGAGCACCCTGACTGGGTGTTGCACGCTGGCAAGCACGCAAGAACTTTGACTCGCAACGAGCTTGTGCTCAACCTTGGCTTGCCTGAGGTGCAGGAGTACATCATCGACTCCGTCTCGAAGATTCTTGACACTGCTGATGTAACTTACATCAAGTGGGACAACAACCGTGGCATCCACGAGATGTCAGCTCCTTCTGACAACTACAACTACATGCTCGGCATCTACCACGTGATCGATACCTTGACCACCAAGTACCCTGATGTCCTCTGGGAGGGTTGCGCCTCTGGTGGTGGCCGTTTCGATGCTGGCCTCCTTCACTACTGGCCCCAGCACTGGACTTCCGACAACACTGACGCTGCGGACCGTCTGACCATCCAGCTCGGTACTTCTCTTGCCTACCCACCTTCGGCTATGGGATGCCACGTCTCCGTGGTCCCCAACCACCTGACCGCCCGCAACGTCTCGATCGAGTACCGCGCCCACGTCGCTCTCATGGTAAGCAAGAACCCCTCCTGCCCTCCCCTCCACACAGACCAAAAACTAACACCTCCCCTCCCAGTGCGGCTCCTTCGGCTTCGAACTCAAGCCCTCCGACCTCACCCCCGAAGAATCCGCCGCCATCCCCGCCATCCTCGCCGCCTGGAAGGAAATCAACCCGATCGTCATCACCGGCAGCTTCTACCGCCTGCGCCTGCCCGACGAGTCCAACTGGCCCGCTGTGCAGTTCGTCAGCAAAGAAGGAGACAAGGCCTTCGTCCTCGCTTTCCAGCAGCACGCTTCGATCAAGCCTGCGCCGCCGCCGCTCAAGATGCAGGGTCTGGACGGCGATGCTAGGTATTCGAGCAATGCGTTCAATGGGACGTTCAGTGGCAAGACGTTGATGAACTCGGGTTTGAATTTGGACTTTGAGACTGGTGATTACCAGAGCTTGCTTATTTGGTTGTATAAGGAGTAGAGGATCGCGCTGAGTGCGTGTCACGAATACGAATTTGATGATGACTATGGGCGGTGATGTTGGATAATTGATGGCGCGCGGCATGTGGATAGATGCATACCGCAGAAATGAACCTAAAAGTAAATAGCATACGACTGAATTAATGGAGATTGTTGATCTCTTGAGATGAGCTTTTCTTCTCATAAAGTGCTAAAGTACTCTGGACATCTAGAACGCTGCATGGCGTCCGTGACGGTCGTGTTTGATTGTGGATGTTGAGCTCTGTGATCGTGGCTGGATGTATGTAACGATTCAGGCAACAACGGTGTGAAAGGAAGTTCTTTCGCTTGCCATCTGGTGTCGGTCTTCTGCTTGAGAGCTCGTCATTGTTTGTACGTCTTTTGAATACCGTCCGTCTTTGTTCCGTCGATGAAATTGAAACAGAACTGCTATAGGTGATAGACACTTGATATGGTGTTGTCTGGCTTAATCATCGTAGGCTGGTTATCTGAACGCTTGATGACATGAAGTTGGACCATCCGCAGTCTGTTCTTCTATGTGGTGTTATATTGTGTCTTTGCTGAGCCTCGGCTGTAGACTCAACTATCACAAATAGAACACTTCATCAGCCCATCGGCTTGCTCCCTTAGCGTCATTTTTGCTGCGCGTGGATAATCGTGCCGGGTCGTCGAGTATAGCGTTCGTATATTCGATATTGAGGTCTTGTGAATGCTGCGCAATTGTCAACGACCCTCCTTCTTTTTAACAACTTTGCACAGTCGCTATTGGGGATGTTTACGCTTGGCGGTCTCACTGACTGAGCTTTTAGGGCATTTCGATGGTAGGTCCAGTCGACCTAGAAACTACACCAGGCCATACTACCATAACAGCTATTATCTCATCATGAAGTGTGCTCATACAATCGGATTCAGACCCAGGTCGGACTGTGCTTAGCCACCAAGATGCTTCGGATGAAGTGGCTAGAGTCATACGCCAGCTGACACGCAAGGACCTGTTGTCTGCTCATGTTGTCGCGCAGAATGGCTTTCATCGGCGTTCGTCCAATTGACCGGTCTGTCTGAGGTCGAGTTTGCGAAATCTTGGCGATTCGCCGTCTTGGTGAAATTCGGTGTAGTGATCCATGTGCTCTGGGACACATTGTACTTCACAGTGACGTTTTGACGATAATAGCAGCGCTGCTAAGATAAGGGTGTCGATGCCGCCCTGTCTTCATTGAGACAGCCATGCGCATCAAGATAACACAACGTACGCACATTGACTGCTCACCATACGCATGATATGAAGCCATTGGAAAAATTGATTTGCTTGCGCAAAATGCTTGCCCATTTCCTGGATATTTCTACATCGGCCTGAAAAAATGTATGCGCCAACCACTCGAATCTTACAATCCGCTCCAGAATCGGGATTCTTTCACAAATGCCTCATCTGCGCCAGCGCAAAACACACAGTCCTGCCGACCTCCAAGTCACAGCCACCATAAGCGCCCCGAATCTTTCTATTTCCAATTGCCGAGGATCGCTTAGATCATGAGGCGCTCGACCTTGTCCTTGAGGGTGCGGATCTGGCCCATGAGGTCGGAGGCCTCGTTGGTGGTGATGCTGCAGCTGATGACAGCGCGGCTGACACCGCAGGCACGGCCGAGAGCCATCTTGCTGGGGACGTAAACCTGGAGAGAAAAATGTGAGAAAAGTTTTCTCGCAAGCACTTCAAGTATGCGCCGACTACTTACGTAGGGAGTGTTCTTGTCCTCGCAGAGAAGCGGCAAGTGGAGAAGGATGGCCAGAGGAGCGGTGTCGGCGGCGAGGATGACGATCTCAGAGATACCTCTGTTGAGGGTCTTGGTGGCCTCGTTGGCACCCTTCTTGAGCTGGCGGTAGTGGCTGGCCTGCTGCACAAGGTCAAGGATCTCCTGGGAGAGAGCCTGGTCGGCGACGGGCCATGCGGCGGATTCGGCGGACATAATGTTGGTTGTTGGTGGGTTGTGAAGTGAAGAGGGTATATAGACAAAGCTCGCCCAGATAATTCGCGCGGGTTCACGGCCTTGGGATTATTGTATGAAATGCTCAAGAGAGTCGCAAAGATTGGCGGCGCAAAAGCTGCAATTTCTTGACGAAGAGCGGGCGCGCACGCTAATGCGCGGCTACGGTCCGCCCGACGGCACGCTAGCCAGCCGCAAAGACAGCAGCTCATGTCCTGCCTGCTGCTCTCCAGCTATCGCCGTCACCATTGATTCGAACCGCCACACGCCTTCATCAGCCCTTTACGCATCACGTCGTCTCGTCAAACGCAGCAGTCGACTACTCTATCTTCCGAACGACACCCCACATACAAATCAGCCATGTCTACCGATCTCTGGTGAGTTCACACTGCGGAGGACCTCGAGGGGCTCAGTGGAAGGCGATGATGGCCATCATGGTCAAGGAAGCTTTTGAAAGCACTTGGGCGCCGCCGCTGGGTCAAGAGCATCTTCTTTGAGCAGTTTGTGCTGACTTTCATGTGTTTCAGCCCCGTGTATGCCGTAAGTGCCATATCCCATCATCCCAAACACGGCTGCCTCGAGCTCCTCTCCGCGGCGCGACGCGACTATACAGTCTTACCAGGAGGCACCATCTCAACGAATCGACTTGCGCCGCGAGATGGAAATATGATCAAAGAGATGCGCAGACGTACAAGAACACCCACTAACATACCATAACAGCCGTTCTTCGGAGCGATGGGCTGCACTGCCGCCATCGTCTTCACCTGCTTCGGTGCCGCCTACGGTACCGCCAAGGCTGGTGTTGGTATCTCTGCCATGGGTGTGCTCAGGCCCGACCTGATCGTCAAGAGTACGTCTACTGCCACACAAGATACGATGGATGAGAGGATATGTGCTATTTCGCGCAACACAACGCGACCAGCGCAGACTTCATCCATACCCCATGCCACAGCGCAGCTACTAACAAGCCCGCAGACATTATTCCCGTCATTATGGCTGGTATCATTGCCATTTACGGTCTCGTCGTTTCCGTCTTGATCTCCAACCAGCTTGCCCAGAAGCAGTCTCTGTTCACTGGTTTCATCCAGCTCGGTGCCGGTCTCTCCGTCGGTCTTGCTGGTCTTGCCGCTGGTTTCGCCATCGGTATTGTTGGTGACGCCGGTGTCCGTGGTACCGCCCAGCAGCCCAGACTCTTCGTCGGCATGATTCTTATCCTCATTTTCGCCGAAGTCCTTGGTAAGTCTCAACGCATACGTCATCTGTTGGTAGAAACCAATCGTTGCTAACTTCACACCACAGGACTTTACGGCTTGATCGTTGCTCTGCTCATGAACTCCCGCGCCAGCGAGTCCAGCTGCTAGACGAATCGTCGAGGTACCAAATGCGCGACAAGCCTAGCGACATCCAAGGCGCATCAACAAAATTGTGGAGGTTGAGGGGAAGGAAGTTGAAGTAGTGGCGGAACATCTGTGGTCACGCACACGCGTGCTTCATGCCCGAGTGACGACAGGTTAGAACGTGTGTTTTTCCTTTGGCATGTAGTTGTATATTGCACCCGGCGTTTGAGCTTAGAGATTAGGTACCATCTGTGTGTATGTACGTTTCTCATCAGTAATGGAGCTTGTTGAAGAGTACATATATGTCAGCATCTGACTTCCTTCGGATGGGCATCCGACGAGATAGAAATGGGATACCCAGTCACCTGACTTCAGACTGTCCGCTTATCGATCGGTTACTCCAATCCGGCAGTCAAGAGTGGCATGTGGCATGGGTTGGGTATCAGGCCCGCAGCAGCCGCATACAATCCGCTATGTGTCCATTTAGACACCGCCGCGCTCGCCCAGTCGCGGTGTTAGAGATACGTGACGGGCTACAACATACACATGACAATTCCAGGCTCTGCGACGCAGCAGTTGGAAGCGCCTGGGAGGGCAATTTGCAGCGAAGTATGACCGTTCTAAGCAAATATTCCCGACCGAGCGCTCAAGAAAGTGGGTGCCGCACGCAGCTTCCCCACCATGCGACCTTTCGTCTGGACATACGGACCCCACTTCGCCAACGATAATCTACATCATCTGCCGAGTTACGGCGCTCGCTGTCATTATTCCACTGGTAAGAAGAGACGAAGCTTCCCGCTGTCATTTCCTCCTCTGTATTCACTTCCCCTACACACAAAACCACATACACACACAAGCCCTTGCGTTAGAAGAAGACGCAGAGCTCAGTTCACGAGACACAAGACCAATTGAAAGAGAAAGCCACAACAACACGGAACAAATCATGTCTTCCACCGAGGGCAAGACAATCACTTGCAAGGCCGCCGTTGCCTGGGATGCTGCGCAGGACCTGTCCATTGAGGACATTGAGGTTGCGCCGCCCAAAGCACACGAGGTTCGCATTGAGATCTACTACACTGGTGTCTGCCACACGGATGCGTACATGATGAGCGGCAAGGACCCCGAGGGAGCATTCCCTATTGTCCCTGGCCACGAGGGTGCTGGTATTGTCGAGAGTGTGGGTGAGGGTGTCACCAACGTCAAGCCTGGTGACCACGTTGTTGCCCTATAGTAAGTTTCCTGCTGTGCTTGGTGGTCATCCGAGCGAGAGCTGGGAGGATATTGGGCCGTACCCGGAAACAGACGGACAATGGCTGACAGTACCTTTTTCTTTTACAGCACCGCTGAGTGCAAGGAGTGCAAGTTCTGCAAGTCTGGCAAGACCAACCTTTGCGGTGCTGTTCGTGCCACACAGGGCAAGGGTGTGATGCCCGACGGCACTTCTCGTTTCAAGTGCAAGGGCAAGGATCTCTTGCACTTCATGGGCTGCTCGACTTTCTCTCAGTACACCGTTGTCGCCGACGTCTCCGTCGTCGCCATTACCCCAGATGCTCCCATGGACCGCACCTGTCTGCTCGGCTGCGGTATCACCACCGGTTACGGCGCCGCGGTGATCACCGCCGGCAAGGGCGGTATCGAGAAGGGTTCCACTGTCGCTGTCTTCGGCGCTGGCTGCGTTGGCCTGAGTGTCATCCAGGGCGCTGTCAAGAACGAAGCAAGCAAGATCATCGTCGTCGACGTGAACGACGCGAAGAAGGAGTGGGCGACCAAGTTCGGTGCAACTGACTTCGTCAACCCTGCTAAGGACTTGAAGGAAGGCGAGACGATCCAGTCGAGGCTGGTGGACATGACCGATGGTGGTCTCGACTACACTTTCGACTGCACTGGCAACGTGCACGTCATGCGCAGCGCGCTCGAGGCCTGCCACAAGGGCTGGGGCGAGAGCATCATCATTGGTGTCGCTGCCGCTGGCCAGGAGATTGCTACCCGACGTAAGTGTTACCCCGAGAAGGAGAAGCCAGTGCAAGCTTGCAGTACACATACTAACCTCTTCGCAGCATTCCAGCTCGTCACCGGCCGCGTGTGGAAGGGCTGCGCTTTCGGCGGCGTCAAGGGCCGCACCCAGCTCCCCGACCTAGTCGACGACTACATGACCGGCAAGCTGAAGGTCGACGAGTTCATCACCCACCGCCAGCCTCTCAGCGGCATCAACCAGGCCTTCCACGACATGCACTCTGGCGAGTGCATTCGCTGCGTTGTTGACATGCGTAAGCTTTAAGTGCTGCAATCCCATATTGTGGAATGCATTGAACTCTGATGCTGTCAGTGAGCGAATAATGCCTTGGAAGCATTTTGATGAGCGTAAATAACTGCTTGACCGAAAATGTGACGAAGTTGATGAATAGAATATGCCATTGATATCGATTTGTTAGATTGTGGCTTCTCGTGTGCGTGATGTAGTCGTGTACTACTGCAAGTATCTATATTCTGAGCATATCCATCAAGGTGGTGTCATCGTGGTCTGATATTCCATTCTACATAGACTCGTATGCATGTAGCTCTGATTGAGACATCATTCCGAGTGGATTAGGGTTTGGATTTCAGGATTCCCATTGAGTTCCTGACGAAGCTATAGACTCGGTGTACAAACATCCTTCATCTACCACCACAATAAAAAAAATGGTACCGCCCTGAACATCCTCTACTCTGTTCAATCCGCAGTATACGGCTGTAATTTTCCCGCCTGGACATGCAGATTCTTAGTGCAATATACAGGAGAAAGCCTCACGTGGCTCACGTGGACAGGTTTCTGGATAATTGCACGCAGAGTTCGACGCTTCCCCATCGGCTCCACAGACGATCATACCAGATTGTGAAGTTATTCATGGCTGTACGAGCAATTTCAGCAGAAACTACTGCCAGATGCCTGTCGGTCTTCGGATCAACCACTGGAGTTCCCCACAGTGTTGCAGCATGCTACGCCTCTTCGGGCTTTACTCCTCATTGTTCGTATGCTGATCGCTTCGTAGTTAGTCGGGGTAAACAGAAGAATCTTGGTAAGGTCGTAGAGTGAACGATTTGCTCTCAGTCTAGTGTTTGGCTCGCTCGTCGTTGCACCGATGTAATCGAAGCATAGCCCCAGAGCTGTATATAACACTCAGAGGAGCCCATGTATATTCCATTGACCAGAGCATAATACTCCAACATCATCATGGCTTTACCTTACACCATCAGTGCCCTCCTCCTCGCGGCAGGAACCCGCGCCCTAGACAATGGCTTCGGCCGCACCCCAGTAATGGGCTACAACACCTACAACACCGTCGGCTGCTCCCCCAACCAAACCCACGTGCTCGAGACCCTAGACGCCCTCGTCGACAAAGGCTTCCTCGAAGCAGGCTACAAGTTTTTCCAAGTCGATTGTGGCTGGCAGGCCTACGACCTCCAGGCTAATGGTTCTATCACGTACGATTTGGAGAAGTTCCCCGATGGGATTGCGCCGTTGAGCGAGGCGGCGAGGGAGAAGGGGTTTAAGTGGAGTATGTATACGAACCAGGGCGTTTATAGTTGTGATACGGAGAGCCCGGCTATTAGGCAAGGGAGTTTGGGGCATGAGAAGGAGGATGCTTTGCAGCTTGCTGGTTGGAATGTGGAGTATATGAAGGTGAGCCTGGCTGTGGTGTGAGCGTGTGTTGCAATGCCTGTGCTAATCTGATCTTCGTTCCAGGTCGATAACTGCTACGTGTGAGTTGCAGGTCCACTAACTGATATGACGCTCTAAAGCCACATTGCTGACTCCAACTTTCCATAGTGAACCCCCAGCCAACGCACCCAAGGATCCTCGTACCGATTTTGTGACACGATACACAGCAATCAGCGACGCTCTCCAATCCGTCGGAATCAAAGGCATCGCCATCTGCCAATGGGGCACACCCTACATCTCGCCAACAGGCGGCCTCGAAGGTCCATCAGCCTGGACACCTCCTCTCTCAAACTCCTACCGAGTCTCAGACGACATAGCTCAAGGTTGGGCCAACGTCATCCGAATCATGAACCAGGGCATCCACGTCAACTCCAAGAACCTCTCTGGCCCCGGGCACTGGTCAGACTTGGATATGATGGAAGTCGGCAACCCTGGCATGACGGTGACCGAGCAGGCCAGCCACTTCGCTATCTGGGCGATGTTCAAGAGCACACTCATGATCTCTACATCTATTCCTGCTGCCAATGCCGATACTGTAACCATCTTGCAGAACCGCGATCTGATCGCTATCAACCAAGATGAAGCAGGTCTTCCAGTCACCCTTGTGCAACGCTTCACGAACGACAGAGACGTCTACGCTGGCGATCTTGCAAACGGCGACAAAGCCGTGCTCCTTCTCGATCACTCCAACACGACAAGAACGCTATCCCTCGACCTCGCTGATATTGGAATTGCTTCCGCCACAGTGAAGAACCTCTGGACCGGCGACATCGAAGCCAATGTGACAATCTACGTCAAGCAAGTCGACGCCCACGGATCTCTGCCCCTGCGTCTAAGCAACATCCAGCTTAAGCACACCACAAAATCCAATATCACCTGGATTGAAGCTGAGTCTGGCACTGTCAGCAACGGCGCTACATCCCAGAACTGCTCAGGCTGTTCGAACACCGGGAAAGTAGGCTTCCTCGAGGAGGGCAAGGGATCGCTCACTCTCTCTGGAATTCATGCCTCGAAAGAAACGCAAGACGTGCTGTTCGATTATATCAACTGTGAAATCGGTTATGCGTTCGCTGGCATTGGGCCTAACGCGCGATTGGCTGGGATTAGTGTCAATGGAGGCGCCGTGCAGAACGTGAGCTTCCCGCTTACAGGTAAGTTGCATGTATGAGAGGCCGTGTTTGATACGTTCTGTGCTGATTATTTACGATAGGATACAACTGGGACAGGGATATCACAAAGAACTACCCGGTGCGACTGGAAGGCTTCAGCACTTCTGGAGAGAACACGATCGAGATCACTGGCTTGTACAATGGCCAGAGTGGCTATGCGCCTGATATTGATCGGATTGGTATTGTTGCGTAGTCATTTTACAGTACTTACGCTGAAAAGCGTGTACGACTCATATACCAGCTACAGCTTCGTCGACATCCCTCTACGCTATCACTATCGGCTTTGGAAATGTGTTCAGGAGCATGTCAGCCGTTGAGATACTGTCTGCGTCGCTTCTGTATCTCAAGATTTGGTGTGGTAGTACTATCTCCGTTAGAGATTTGACACATTCCCACTGTTTACCATTGAGAGTCAGTACGCAGATTTGAGCGCAGCGACTGCACGTGCGTGCTATCAATGGTGACGGCAACACATGTATATATACATTACAATGGACATGGTTGGAGGTCCAAATTGGTACGTGGAACAACGAATGAAACCAGATGAAACGGTGCGGAATTTGTTGTATGAATTTTTGACAGTATATTCAATAATCTACTCTAGTCATAGCCCTCAACACAAAAAAGAAAAAAGTTCCCACGCTTTCCTGAAGCGCGTCGAAAAAAGATGCCTTTCAGCAGATCTTTTCTTATTCGTTCGTCGAATCGTAACGTAATGTAAGGCGCGAGCGGACTTCTTGTTTTCAGAATCGCTCCAGCGCCACACACCAAAATATTGTTGTGCAATAAAACAAGATCAAGCAGAAGCTTTCAAAACCCTAACAAAAGGGCTGATGGGATATCATTCTTCTGATGCAGATATCAAGCCAAGACCCAACATCTAGTTGGTAGTGTTGGCAAGGTCGGCCTTGTTCTTGGAGCCCTGAGCGACAGCGTCGTTGGGCAGGGGAGTACCACGGGCAGCATCAGGGCCAGGGGCGGTGTTGGTCTTGGTGGCAGCACCGTCAACGCGGACGGAAGACTCGGCGGTCTCAGGGCCGGTCTGGCTGGTGGTGCCGCTGATGGCGCCGGAGCCCTTGGCGATGGAAGCGTCGGCGGAGTTGAAGTCAGAGGCGACGGGAGGCTGCTCGGGCTTAGGGAGGCCGGCGACGCGCTCATTGATCAGGTCGGCTTTGCTCTGGGTGTTCTGGTCGACGATGGACTGGGCCTTGGCGGCGTCGGAGTCGGCGGGCACGTTGCCGCTGTTGGACTGGGAGGCCTTGGACTCGGGCTTGCGGACGTCCTCCTTAGTGAGGTGGAAGGTGGAGTCAGACATGATGGTTATGTGTGGTGGTGGTGGAAGCTGGGTTGGTATGTTAGTTGATTGTCATTGGGGTGGTTGAGCATTGAGCAACGACTTACGTTGGTTGAAAAAGTGTTGTTGGTTTGCGGTGGAAGGAGTAGTTGTTCGTAGTAAGGGTATCTTTGAATGTGAGTATAGATAGAACAGTCTTTGAATGAGCGATCACACGAGCATTAATACTCGAGTCTTTGGGCGAAAATGTCAAAACTCCAATCCCCCACCAGCCCACCAACTGACGCAACCGTGACGTTCAACGTTGAGCATCAACGATGGAAGACGAACGAACCAGGATGACAAGGGCTAATACTCGGTCAGCCCCGGCGGGACCGCGAGTATCTCGCCTCTTCAATCAAATCGAACCCCGCCAAAGGGCTGAGGTTGTCGCCATCGTCAACTGGTGCTGCCTGTTGTCATCGTGAATTCGGAGATGTCGACATGTCGTGAAATTCGTTCACAGACACTCGGACCGATTTCCGACATGGATATGACGTCGCCATTCGCGCATAACATCAGATGTCTGCAATTTTCGTTCTCACGTAGATGGAAGTGTCTGGCTTGTTGTGGTATAATCCGCGAGTCGCGTCTGACCTTCTCGATGCCGGAGGGCGATGCGACCATGGGTGTTCGTGGAGCCGCCATGCCGTCGGTGCCTGACTACCCAACGCCCCTCTGTAATGACGACGACGGATGTCCGTCTAGTCGGGCACAGTTCTTTTGAGGTTCTGTAACGCGATCCAGCCCAGCAAAGGAGTCATCTTGGTTCAACCTCCAAGTCTGTCGTTGCCTTCATCACGAGGTGTCGTCGCGGCTTGCATCTCGAAAGAGCGCAAGTCTCAAACGCACGGTCCTGACTCGACGCAACTCTCCTCGCATTCCGACTGGTCGTACACTACTCTATAGCAACGCAGATGCAAGCCACCCGTTTGAAGCGAGAAAGTATGTTTGCGAAATTGCAAGCAACCAAAAAGTCGATTGTGGGGATGTCCTGAATTGGCATAAATATCCTGCGACCAGTCAAGCGCCGCTGACTGCTGTATAATGGGTTTGGACACGTGGCTGCATCTTTTCGTAAGAAGGCATATTTCTCTGAAACCGGCTGATGACGAAGCTGGCGCTTGACTGCTTCTCACGGCGATTGCGCAGACTTGAACGGCACGTTGTTACAGTTTAAACATTGAGGAGAGATTATCAAAACCGTACTCCAGTGGAAAGTAGCCTGTGTCTCTGTCACACTCACACACATACTCAAAACACTCTAAGGCACCTCTCACTCATCATCCTGCTCCAAATCCCACTTCTTCATAAACCAACCCGCAAACCGCTCAACCTGCAACCCCGGGAACGCAGTGTTCAAATTGCGCAGTGTGAAATCATAGCGTCCTTCGGCAGTGGCTAGGAGCATCTGCAACTTGATACCACGAGCTCGATCGCCCTGGACTGCGGCAGCAGCGAGCGCTGTGCGGATACTGTTGACGTTGTGTACGATGAAAGGCTGAAATCTCTCCTCTATCATATAGTAAGCTGGTTAGCAGGCATGATCAGGTGTCAGTAGAAGGTAGATGCATACTTTTGATTCGCTGGACGAGGATGGTGAGGTTGTGGACAGTGACCCTCTCGCCGCACATGCTGAGCTCTGGCGGCCAGGTTGGGAGATCGATGGCTCTGGTGACGAATCTGGCGACGTCTGGGGAGTGGAGCCTGTCAGCGAGGTATCCTTCTCTATCATCTATGGTGTGCTTCCTCTACGTACCTCGCACAGATGTCATGCAGATAGTCACGTCAGGCTGGTTAGACGGACTCATTGACGGCGACTCGGCGATCATCTTCGCAAAATCGAAGATGTAGCTGCCCTCGCCGTGGTAACCTGTATTGCGAGCGATCAAGGCTCTCGGCAGACCGCCAGGCTGGAAGCGCTCGTAGAATATGCCACAGACAAACACAGTATGCTCGATGTTGTTTTTGTAATGCCGCAGCCAGCTCAGTGCTGCCGTCCGCTGCCGATCGAGAGGGTCGTTGGGAGGCCGGAGCTGTGGTGGGCCTTCGAACTCTGCTGGTGCGAAACGTCGGACTCGAGCGGAGACGGCTGCTTTGATGAGGTGTATTTGGTTTGGCCCGGTGACTGTAGAGATGACGGTGTCGATGCCGCGGAGTGCGTACTTTAAGTCGTCGGCGTCGTTGTAGTCTACGACAGTGATCTGAAGGCCGCGTTGAGTGAGTGCGGGCTTGGCCTGGATCGAAGTTAGAGACGATCAACAACATCTTGAACGAATGTCGTGAAGCACATGATAGGCAGCGTCCGGATCTCCGATAACTTACCGCTCGAGACAACAGCACCACACCATGAGTCGTCTCCTCGCTGATAAAATGTGCAATAAGGCAGGCCAGACCACCCGTTCCAGCGACCGCGATCCGCATAGATGACATCTTGCTCTCTTCTCAGGTTTGGTTTGATACCCGCGAATATATCGGTTACTTGCAGCATCGGAGTCACCAAATATAAGCACATATGATCAGAGGCCCTTGAAGAGGGACCAACGGTCGTGACGGTTGCGTGAGAGCCGGTGTACGCAAACCGTAGTCGCGGCCAGCGATCCCTCAAGCAGCTGCTGTCGAATAGATGGCTCCGTAACTCAAGAGGAGGACGTGCCGGCTCAGTCATCGGTCGAGTGTCAAATCTGTAGATTTCGGCCCCTACACCTTTGAAGATAAAGGTTAGGACCTCGGTATCCAGTCGTCTACACTGATGGTTTTAGAAACAATAGCACAGTTGGTGCAGTGTTTGAGGACACCGAAAGTACAAGCTGCTTGTAGACCGCAACCCTAATCCGGGCCTGTACCCGGAATCACCGACCCATGAAGACAGCCTCGGGTCAAGATGCCCAAGTGCACAACGGGTGCGTGTCCACTGAGGATCGCCCAGAGAAAGGCTAAGGCAATCAATGGACAAGGGTCGAAGTATCACCTTGTCTCTGCGGCTTAGACTCCAGCCACATGGCATTGAAAGTGATGCAGCACAACTTTATCCAGGACCGTACCAGGAGCCTGGGATAAGAGCGAATAGATTGATTCGCCAGGGAGCTGTTGCCTTACAACCTTATTCTTTCTTTTGACGACCAGTCAGCGTGCTTAGATGTGCAAAAAGATAGTACCATGCCCACGTGGGCGGCACGTGTCATCGGACGCAGCTGCGGCTGTATTGTCGAGTGGTCGGCAGACTGTGTTAGCGTGTCTATGGCGTATATGACATGTTGTTGGTGACGATCTGGTCATTGCATGCTTGACATGTTGCGCAATGAGCACATACCTTCGTTGGCCATAAACGGCAAACCATTATGCAGAACTTGAGACTAGCTGTGCTATAATGTCATACCAGGCGTACACATGATCCAAAGACACGAGACGGTCGTAAGAATGTAAGCCGTACAAACCGGCGGCTCAGCCGAGGAAATGCCCAAGGTAAGTTCCAAGCCGTCATTGCGTCCAACAAGATCGAGGAGTCGAGCCAGAATACATGAATACTCGAGTTTAAACGAAGGCTCGTAGCTGCGTCCGGGTATCTGGTTGCATACGGCGCGTCCGCCACAAGGTGCTAGCTCGGACGGCTTCGACGATAAGGCCAGAGAAGGTTCCTGGTAGAGTCGGCAATCTCGATCCATCAGCCACGCGACCGGTGAGCACTTGCCTGGGCTCATGGGCGGTGGTGGTGCGCAGATCGTTGCATGTCAAAAGTAACGTTCCAGGGCTGAAGCGTGAGAATTGTTCAGCCGCCCGGCGATGCCGAGATGTTGTTTTTGATTAAACTGACAAATGGTAAGTCGGTCGACACTGACGTCCTTCTATTTCGAGACAAGTTTTACCGGGCTTGAGAGGATTCTCCGCAGAGTAGTGAAGATGGTTGTTGTGAAGAGCACTGACGTCGGGTGCGGTAGATGACCAACATGCTGACTACAGCATGGGGCGTATTCGGTTAGGATGGTGTCCTTTGTGCCAAGTGGACATGGGTATACCATCAGTAGCTTACCAAATCTTTCGTCATGCCGCATCCTGCCATATTATCAGCAGTCCGCATCTGTTTTCAAAACGTTTGCTTGCACAAGAACATACATGCACTGTGTAACTTACATGTACTGTACACACCTGCATTGACGATACCATAACCCTAACCCTCTGACGTAGTTTGTCTCACCTTGTCGTCACCCACACGTGACTTGGAGGTGATTTCGTGAAGATGCACGCTCATTGGCGAGTGGTGAGAGAGGCTGCATGCTCTTCCTACATCGGAGGGATGGCTCATCAGGACGTATACCTGAACTCGAGAGTATACTCTCGTTGTCGACAAGTGTATAGAGTGGCGAGATGGCAATGGGAGGTGTTTTTAGGCGTTCTGGGGGTTGGGAATGCTGTTGTCAGTGCAAGTGTGCATGGGCCTCGTGATTGTGGAAGCCCGCTAGAGCCCGCCGCCAGTGGATCATCGAGACGCGACACGCGACTTGGACCTCTATTCACCAGAGTGTGCAGTCCCTCCCTCGCCAACACCCAATATACACTCGCTGCCGCCATGGAGCTCCCGACGACGTATCACGAAGGCGATCAGCCTGCCGCTGCTACAAACTCCAGTCCTGAAAACTACGCCTTCCTCAACCACTCGTCATCCACCGTCCCGAACAACCTCCCGCCCCAGGTCGACGATAAACCATTGGCTAGACAAAAACGCAAGAGGACGAGGTACACTCCGGCAAACAGATGAAAGCCCTTGGAACTCTCTCTAATGACCGCTGTAGCACTGAGGATCAAGCGATCTTGGAAGAGGCATATAAACGCGACCCAAAGCCCGACAAGGCAGCGCGTCTGGAGCTTGTTAGGCAGGTCGCCCTCGGCGAGAAAGAAGTTCAGGTAGGACTCTTGCACAAACACGTCTAGTCGCGTCGGCTCGATCGTCTCTAACACGCGTCGCCAAAGATTTGGTTCCAGAACCGACGGCAGAGTTCGCGCCGGAAGGCCCGACCACTTCTGCCTCATGAGGTAGCGCAATACCAGGCATCGCGTGCGGGTCCTGCGCCCTCGTTCGCTGCTCCGTTCAACCCTCCCAACTTCGGTAGCGACGACAGCAATGCCACCATTCCCGACGAGACTTTGTCCGACAACCAGCACCACAGCACACCACCTCCTCCATCATCGCTACCAAGAGTACCTCGTGGTTCCGACACGGACGACGCACACCGTTTGCAATCGAGGCAACATGCCGAAACGCCTTCTGCTGGTTACTCCGCTCTAGCTGCATACCAAGCTCTTCAATCTGGAAATCCTGGCCGGCACTCGCTCCCAAGTTCTGCAAATTATGGTTATCTCGCAAACAAACGCCGAGCGTCGTCTTTCAAAGAGGAACACGAACCAGCCGAGTACCTACCTGGTCGCGAGCAGATCACTGTTATCGATGCTGATCGTCGCTTGAGAAAGTCATCTTCCTTCGTTCGTCTTTCGATGACCTCGGAAGGAGCTGCGAAGATCATTACCAACGACAGTCCATCACCATCGCCACCACGCGCATCGCAACAACTGAGACAGTCTGTGAACAGTAACCAAGGACCTCCTGTATCGTCTCTGGATCTCACACGAGTGTCATCGACATCATTGCGTCGATCTGCAAGTGGACGATCGCGTGATTCGAGAGCGTGGGAGTTCTGGTGTGACAAGGACTCCAGGAACGAGGCAGAGGAGCAAGCAGAGAAGGATGCTAGTGGATCAGCGGCTGATGCCATCGGCCTCATGCGTGCCAGCTCTGGACGCCGGGTGCTGGCTCCTCTTCCCTCAAAGCGCAACGCCAGTGTTGCACGACAACCATCTGCAAAGCGAACGAAACTCGACCATCCGCAAGCATCACTGCGACGGTCAAGTACCTCAGCTGGTAGGCTACAACATGGTGTAGAATCCGCGTCTAAGCCAGGCTTGCAGCTCAAGTACTCCGAGTCTGGCGCATCCATCCACATTCCGGGCAACGACTCCGACAAGGAGAATTGGTCTCCAGAACGAAGCCTGCTGCCATCATCACAGCCTGTAATGGGCTTAGGTGGCGGAAAACACGGCCGGCAAGGCAGGAGTGTGCTTGGTGAGAGTCGGTCAGCCGGCAACGCCAGCAAGCCAGGACGAACATCGAAGCGACCTCCTCAGACACCGCGACCGCGAGCCGCGACAGACAAAGTGACAGATCCAGACCAAGACCCAGAGCTCGTGGCGTTCATGCGAGACCACCGGAAGAGTAGCAGCATCTCTGGTGAGGAAGAGTTGGATTGTGTGCAAGGTTTGCTTTCGCTCAGTCAGGGCAGGTGGCCTTGAGAGGAGCTTTTTGGAGAAATCCCGTGCAATGCAAGTGCGCCTGTCGTCGTAAATAGACATCGAGGGGTTAGAGAATTGACAGGTTGTTTTTCGAACAAAACAAGGGGAAGCGAAGAAGCGATGGACGTCTTACTTGCCGTCATACTTCAGCCAGTAACATTATTGGCTCAATTTCCCGTCTGCCCAATCTCGCAACGTCCGGGCTTCTTGGGCCCGCGCGTCCAAGCGTTTTTGAACCTGTATCTTTGATGATGACTTGCGCTAGACAAAGGTCGCGATATTTTCGTTGCAACGTGTGGTTGAAAGCGTTATTTGTGCTTGTGTTTGCGACGAGAGTCTGAATTTGGGATGCTTTGCTGGATGCCTCCTGCCAAGATGGCTTACATTCAAGGTTGTTAGTAAAGGAGTCGCCACCGTCAGCCGCCGGGAACGACATCCCTGTGGTTTGCTCAGGTGTTTGTTTTTGCTGGCAGCAACATCAAATGGCTGGTTGAAGTCCGCAATGTTTGTTATGATAGATACCAGAAATATTGACAGAACCGAAGTACCCAATTGTGCATAACACTCTTCCATAACCCACCCGCAGCGCTCGCAGACCCTGTCGTTCGATGGAGGGCAGCCAGAACCACACCTACTGCTCCCCCACTGGCACCTCTCGCATCCTCCGGGACCTACATTCGCGCAAGAATTACGCGGATCAAAACGTGCACCCCAAGGACATGCTTAAGAGCGCTATGGCGAAATCGAAGCAGGCGGCTATCAGTGTGGGCATTGTGGGCGCTGGGTTCGCAGGGCTGAAGTGTGCGGATGTTTTGCTAAGAAGGGGAGTCAAGGTCACGATTTTTGAGGCAAGGAATAGGGTTGGTGGGAGGGTTGGGCAGAGTTGGAAGTTGGGAAAGGCTGTTGATTTGTAGGTGTAGGGTGGCTCGAGCGATGGTTGTGGCAATTTGATGGAATGGTCGCTGATCGAGCGCAGAGGTCCGAATTGGATACATGGCACGGACGACAATCCCATCATGCAAATCGCCCGAGACACGAAGACTGAGCTGCACGCGTGGGACGAGGAACAGAGCGTGGTTGACTCGACGGGTAGACCTTTGGATCCGACGGAAGCGGCTGAGTATGGCTGTTTGCTATGGGATGATGGCCTCATCGCCGCGGCTTTCAAGTACAGCAACGAGAACAGCAAGACGATACCTGCCTCCCGGAGCTTGTACGACTTCTTCGAAGAGAAGGCTCAGGAGCTGTTCACTGATCTGCCGGACGACGAGGCAAAGAGGAAGCGTCGTGGACTGCTGCAGGCGTGTGAGATGTGGGGTGCTTATGTCGGTTCGCCTGTTCAACGGCAGAGCTTGAAGTTCTTCTGGTTGGAAGAGTGTATTGAAGGCGAGAATCCGTTCGTCGCTGGGACGTATGAGAAGATTCTGGACGCAGTGGCGAAGACTGCTCGCGAAAGGGCGGAGATCAAGCTTGAGACGAAGGTCGTCAAAGTGATATCTGGCGAGAAGCGCAATGATGGTGCAGCGAAACCGATCATAGAGACAGCAGACGGCAGTCGCCTCGCTTTCGACGAAGTGGTCTGCACAATGCCTCTAGGCTGGCTGAAACGCAACCCGGACGCCTTCGAACCACCACTGCCGCCACGGCTAACTAAAGCAATAGCCAGCATCGGCTACGGCACCCTCGACAAAGTCTACATCACATTCCCCGAAGCTTTCTGGAACACGCCCATCCCAAACCCAACAAAAAGAACCGCCCCACCATCTACCACACCCCTCGACCCATCACACAAAACCCCCAACGTCACAGCAACAACCCAACCCCTCCACCAACCACCCAACACCACCACTACTACCAACAAGCAAAACCACCCCGGCTTCACCCACTGGCTCGCCCCAACATACTCCCCCCTCAACCCGCACAACTGGGACCAACAAGGCGGCAACCTCGCCGCCCTCCCACCCTCAACCGCGCACCCAACCCTCCTCTTCTACATCTACGGTCCCTGCGCCGTGCACATCGCCTCTCTCCTCTCCTCCACCCCACCCTCAGGACATGACAGCATCCTCACAGCCTGGTTCGAGCCGTACTTCTCCCGCCTGCCGAACTACGACTCCTCCGAAGCAAGGTGCAAACCGGCGGGTGTGTTGGCGACGGCATGGGCGAACGATGAGTTCGCGGGGTATGGGAGTTATTGCAATTTTCAGGTTGGGTTGGAGGAGGGGGATCGGGATGTTGAGGTTATGAGGGAGGGGTGCCCGGAGAGAGGGGTGTGGTTTGCTGGGGAGCATACGGCGCCTTTTGTGGCGTTGGGGACGAGTACGGGGGCGTATTGGGCTGGAGAGGGGGTTGGGGAGAGGATTTGGAAGGGGTATGGGCTGTGAGAGGGTGTGATTATGAGAGATTCAGTCATGGTGACAATAGATAGAAGCATGAATTCATGATAAAAAGGTATCTGATCATTGTTGTGAAGGTATATGTTACAAGACGCCGGAGCCTGGCTCGCCAAACGCCGCTTGCCGACTAGGTCAAGCTTGGATGATTACTATAAACAATACAAGGCCGTAAATTGGTTCTGATTCCAAAGCGACACGCTTAGTGCTGGCTCCACTCGATGGTGTTGAGGTCGACACCCTCCTGCACAAGCTCCCACAGTGGGCTAAGCTCGCGGAGGAATGTGACACGCTCCTGCACAGCCTTAAGCACGTAGTCGATCTCTTCGTCGGTCGTGAAGCGGCCAATGCCGAAGCGGATACTGGAGTGTGCGCTTTCGTCACTGCTACCGAGGGCGCGGAGAACGTATGAGGGCTCGAGCGAGGCAGAAGTGCAAGCAGAGCCGGATGATAGAGCAATGTCCTTGAGGGCCATCAACAAGGACTCGCCCTCAACGTAGGCGAAGGATACGTTAACGCAACCAGCGTAACGCTTCTCAGGGTCTCCGTTGAGCGAGGTATGTTCCATGGCAAGAAGGCCATCGGTGAGGCGCTTTGACAGCTCAGTGATGCGTTTGGTATCGTACTGTTCATATTGTCAGCTAGTTACTCCAACAAAATGTTTATCGTGAAAATGAATAAGATAGTGAGGGGTCATAACAGTTACGTAAGCTGTATCAGCAAACAGATCACCGGTCAAGGTGCACTCAGAAAGCCATGCATGTTAAAGCGTATAATCATTCGAGGGGAGGGAAGCAGCGGGGAATGGTGTTGACTCACTTTCATCTCTTCGTTGCAAATGCGGGCGGCCTCGCCGAAGCCAATGACCAGAGCTGGAGCAATGGTGCCGGATCGGAGACCTCTCTCTTGACCACCACCGGAAATGATGGGATCGATTCTGACTCTGGGGCGTCTGCGCACGTAACATGCGCCGATACCCATGGGCCCGTAAATCTTGTGTCCCGAGATGGACATGAGGTCGATGTTCATCTCGTTCACGTTCATGGGAACCTTGCCAACAGCCTGAGCTGCGTCTGTGTGGAAGAACACCTTCTTGCTCCTGCAAAGCTTGCCGATATCTGCAAGAGGTTGTTGGACGCCGACTTCGTTGTTGACAGCCATGATCGAGACGAGGCAGGTTTCAGGCCTGATGGCCTTCTCCAGGTCCTCCATGTTGATCAAACCGTTGCTCTGCACGGGCAGGTATGTGACCTCGAAACCTTCATCTTGCAAATGCCTGCAGCTGTCTAGTACGCACTTGTGTTCTGTTTGGCATGTGATAATGTGGTTCTTCTTGCCGGAGCGCTTGAAGAATCTGGCGACACCCTTGATGCTCATGTTGTTACTCTCTGTTGCTCCTGATGTGAAGATGATCTCTTTCGGGTCGGCACCGATCAGGTTGGCGATGTGAGTGCGAGCCTGCTCCACACCATTATCTGTCTCCCAGCCGTACGCGTGAGTACGCGAATGTGGGTTGCCGTAAAGGCCAGTCAAGAAAGGAAGCATAGCGTCAAGTACTCGAGGGTCTGTGGGTGTGGTGGCCTGCATGTCCATGTAAATGGGCCTGGTGCCGGCGTCCATCACGCTCGCCTGCTTCAAGATGCCGGCGGCGGGGCTCATCATAGCGTCAGCGCTCATGCCCGTCGTCGGCATCGTGGCATCCTTGGGCGCGAGGCCAGTTTCGGCGAGGAAAGCCTTCTGATCTTGCTTGATGGTCTGTTCGATGTTGACGGTGGCGTTCTTGGGCGCCGACTCAGAGACATAGCTCCGGCGACCTTTCGCGGCAATGCATGCTCGAGGCAGCTGTTGCCTGGCGAAGGGCTGAGAAGTCGTTGACAGCCTCCTCGAGCACTGTCGCAGTGCCTGTCGCGCAAATGCAGGTGCAGTGCTTGACATTGTGATTGGGATGAAAATGATTTTGTGGTGATGAAACCAGAGGAGAGCACGCTGGAAGTCAAGATTGCTTTGCGGCGGCGAACAAAGCTCGCTCGGTGATGCAGTGCCAAGCCCGCCCTGCTTTTGCCTCTTTCGGCTGATTCAGCGAGAAGACCCTCGCTTGGGTATGAGAAGCGTACTATCTATGACCACTGTGTTCGTCTTCGACTTATGCTCCAATATCGTTGATGTACATTGTAATAGCAATGTATCATGCTCTTCCCTTGTGAGCGCAACAGCCTGCGCCATCGACAAGATCGACCTCACTTCACTTCCCTCCCGCGCCTTCCCAAACAGGAAACTTTTGCCATTGGACACAAACTCAACAATCTCCCCATTCCCCATCGAACAGCATTGGTGGTTTAGTGGTAAAATTGGCCGTTGCCATCGGAAGATTGTCTTCTGACAATGTCGGCCAGCCCCGGGTTCGATTCCCGGCCGATGCATCAGACGGCTCTGAACGAGCAGCTCTTTTGCTGGTTCTCAGACCTGCGTCTCTTTTTGTGGATCTACGAGCATCTCAGTGGAGTGGTGCGGTAGCTTGGCTAGGGTGTAGGATCGTTGAGGGGTTAGTAAAGACTACCTCCATCAAGAAGGACATTTCTGAATCATGATCAAAGAAAGAGTGTTATCTCTTCTCTCTCTCTCGAGTAGTGAGCTCGATACCAAGAAGGAGTAGAGTAAGTACTTGTAGTATCATGTTACCTGGATAGTAGTACAGGTAGTCAAGGTCTTTAGCCTAATTGTCTAAGACCTATAGCTATTGCTAGCTTCTGGTCTGTTGTTCTCAAGACTCAACTTTCTAGCTACTTCAACTTGCAATCTGTTCATCGCTCAATCACAACAGGAACAAGGTGACCTCTCCTCTACAACCATCACAATGGACGCCCTCCAACCAAACTTCATGCTTCTCCCCGACTTCTCTTTCCTCCCGGACAAGGACGTACGTCTAGGCAGCATTCTCCCCATGAAACGTGACACAAAGCGTCCCAATCCGCGCCAGCCTCTCACTGCGGCCCTCACCCCCACAGCAGACGATATATCGATCCAAGAATTCATACCTTGGAAATGGGACAGCGACAATTCTCACTCGGTCGGCGGTGGCGTCTTCGCCGACCTGTCCATCATCACCGGCATCGGCGCGGGCGTCGAAGGCAGCCGCTCGCACACACGCGGGTTAGCTATCGAATGCGATAGTGTAGTGCAAACGACATTCCGACCGTCGAAGGCTTCTATTGCCTGCGCTGCTTCGGATCAGACGGTCACGGCGATTCTGAAGAAGCTTGTGCGCCCGTCAGTGTATGTCGTAACCGGAGTCATGGTTGCCCATGGTGCCAAAATCGAAGTCAGGAAAGGTCAAAGTCGCACCAGAGGGGCGCATGCCAGCGCGGATGTCACGCAGGTGGGGGTGCCAGTCAATGCCGGCGTGAAAGGTGAGGTGAGTAATGATCAGAACTCTACGCTTGTTCAGGCACCGAAGGAGGATTTTGTGCTCGCGTATCAGCTCCTGCGGGTTAGAAGGAAGTTTGATCGGAGTTTGGATGCTGTGGAAGAGAATCGGTGGGCTTTGTTCAACGATGACGGTGATGACGGAAATGAGAGTGAGTTTGTAGAGGAGTTGGATCTTGATCAGGTTACGGTGGGCTTTCAGTGGGTGGATGACGACGTTGACGAGTGAGAACAAATTGAAGGCAGCTGTTGCATGCAGAACGAGAATAGTCTAGGGTGGCTCGTGTGAAATGCGATTGTGCACGATTCCATTGGCTATGCATCTATACGGTGAAGTATGTTTTCCAGAGTAGTCGACCGTGAGCGACTGCCTTCGTTGAGGATTCTCCAAGGTGCAATGAACTGGTAATCATCCCGCATACCCTCTTCGCCCACCATAAGCTTGAACACCGAAGCCATGGCGCGCGCCCCACCAAGAGCAGCGACTTTCCGCTGGTACATTCGCCGTCTCTCCTCCTGTTCTTCCTCTTCGAAACCACTCACGTAGCTGTCCTCGTGCAACCGCAATCCGGTTACGACAATGCCAGCGATGGCGGCGCAGATAGGCGTTGCAGTCGACGTGCCTGACTTCCGCACCCTTCGCACCGCACCATGTGGGCTCGTCGGCGGCCAAAGTGCCTTGACCGATTCTCCAAGCACAGCAAAGTTGTTCTCGCTCCTGATCGGTGTCGGGTTCTTGCCGTACTTGTTACCGTCGCCGTCCGTGGCGTAGATACACATTACATCTTCGCATCGAGCCGGCCAGGTGCGTTCGCGGTTGCCTCCGAAGTTCGAGGCGGCGGCGAGCATCAGAACATTTTTCTGGCGGGCGTAATGAATGGCCTCTTCGATTTCTGGGACGACGTCAGAGAAGCCGAAGGACATTGAGATGATGTCCACGTTCCAGTGATCCACCGCGTAACGTAGAGCCTAGGTTCCGTCAGCTATTGATGCAAGGCTGTAGGGTGGATAACGGTGATGTACTTACATTCGCGATTCTGCGCACAGTCTGATCGTCGATGATGGAGTCTTGCTTCACTTTCTCCGTACTCTTGTCAAAGATCTGAGCAACAAAGATTTCGATGTTGGTGTTCTCGGTGGCTTCGAGTAGTACGCCAGTAGCATGGGTACCGTGGCCGTCACGATCCGAGCAAGGTCCTTTCAGAGCCTCGCCACTATCTTTGGCGGAGCGTAGCCAAGTTCTGCACTTCCTTATTCGACCGTCGTAGACGCTCTCGACTTCCTCAGCGGGAATGTGCGCCCCAGTGTCCAGAATCGCAATCTTTACCGGGTCGATCTTCCGAAGAACTTTGCCCCGTGTGCGCAAGAACTTATACGAGCAATCTTTCAGGTTGCGAATGTAGTTGTCGGCGCTTTTGCAACTACCATTTTTGGTTAGTGGGGGAATACTACTATCGGATCAAGACACGTACTGGGTCTTGGAGGCTTCTTCCGGCCCTTCTTGGCCATCGTGCAGGCAAAATCCGTCGACAATTGTCTCTGGTCCGTCTATGCGTATCGGAAGACGTCTCGCTGGACGTTCCTTAATTTCGACGACTCCGCTGGTGCTAATAGTTTTGAAGATGTCCTGGGGCTTTAGCTTATACCCCACTCGGAGCACGTATTGTATGGGGATTACGACACCATTTACAAAGTGTGTTCGAAGCCGCTCGTCCTCTCGAATGGTTCCTCCACCCTTGAATGTCTTGTCTGTCCCTGTTGCTAGACATGTAGATACAACCTGCAGTATCTCCGTGGCGAGCGATTCGTCTTTAGCTTTTTCCATCTTTTTGTTCAACTCGTCCCAATTCACGGACTCCCCGACGAAGAGTTCCAGTAGCAGTTTTCCGAATGCAGGCAAACTAGGCATGTCCGCATTGAAAGCCGTCAAGACGTAGGGCAACTCCTCGTTCTGCCGCGAGAAGTCTGGCGAGAATAATACTAGCCGTGAAGGTGGCATACCCTCAACGTCGATGTCTTGTGAATGCAAATTGGGTTTCTTCATGTATGGCCACCACGACCCTCCACCAAGGTGTAAGTACGCATACGCCAGAACAAGCGCCACTGACATTCGGCGTTTAGAGCTCATCTTGAGCAGTCTTTGCGGCTGCGGGAGGTTGTAGCAATCAACAAAAGAGCTATCGCTGGTTGCCGAAAGGTCTTGGAATACATTGGCGTGAGTGGGGACGTCGCACAACTTGGGCTCTCCGGCAGTAAGCTTGAATGCGCCCTCTCCACGGACTGCTATGTGTTCTAGAAGACCGCACAGATCCGAGAGTTTCGAAGCCCGTTCGCCAGGAGTGAAAGCGCTCCTGTGAGTTGAGGAACGCAGTGTCGGGGAGACAATATCGTCCTGAAACTCTAGATGGGCACGTCTCCAGATACGTACGTCACCTTTTGGGTCCAGCGACGGATAGAACATCGTCCCAGCCACCGATCCGTGGCGTCCGGTCGGCCCAAGATCAAAAGCGAATTTGGCGTGTCGATGTGACAAGCCGTCAAAGCAACGACAGTTCCAGTGCTCAAGTGTATCGTGAAGTCGCTCGACGAATCTGAATGCTTCGCCTACCTCCGCCCACTCGAGATCTGCGCTTCTGTTGGCCTGGTATGAGATGTCCACAGGCCTGGATGACATGGGTTTCAACACGTCGTTGCATTCTTTCACTGCCCGCAGGAGCAAATCGCGACTCTTGCCTTTCGGGCTGCCGAACCTGGTCACTTCCAGAAGCCATTCAACCCTCTCAGGGTTCTCTGCATCTTCCGGCTCCCTTCCAAACTCCATGTCAAATTTAGCGACAAAAGCTTGTAGGAACACATGTAGATCGCCCTGCTGTTGAAATTTGTTAGTTGCGCTCAAGTAATTAGTACGCTTTGACGTACGTGGGAGTCATCTCCGTCTGTTCGCACGTCCGACTCGTCTTCATCTTCACTGTCATCCGCCTTGATCAACTCCTCCTTGTTCAGGAATTCGTCCTCCAGGACCTTCAAAACTAGAGATGCAGTACGAACGCCGGGTCCTTGACCGTCTGACCATGTGGGGGGAAGGCACTGCAAGGTTTCGTCCAAAGCGACTAGATCCACGGAGATGTTCGCATAGAAGGCAGCACTGATTTTGCCTTTTGCAGGGTCCCTTTGCCTTTTCTCCAGTGTCCTCCGCGCCCTCTGCGCCCGACTGTCATCGCCAGCGAAGAATTCTGCGACCTCACGAATGAGCTTGCAGCTGTCCTTAAGCAGCAGGATCACACCGTCTGCGTGGTCGGGCATCTTTGCGCGCTGGCAGCCAAGGCCTCCAGATGTTCCAGTCAGATATTTGTGACGCTGGATTTGGCAAGGTCAGCAGTCATGACCAGTTGATGTCAATCATCGCCGGGACTTTCAGGGACAGCAGACGGGCATTTTGATTATGCGCTTCGAGATAGAGGCCTTCAGCCTCATCGCACCATGTCACATAAGCCCCTCTTCAGGCCCCACACCACATGCATGTAATGTCGCCTACGCCACCGGCGTTACCAGTAGGAGGTAGGGCTACCAAAGAGGGCCCAGCGCAGCCGATTGATACCTGATACTGAATCCTCTCAAGGTGACACTTCGGTAAACAAGCTGATTTCACCCTCAGCCAGTGTCCATGAAATGCAATATTCGAATACGGCGTCATGACGATCCCTGAGAAAACCCAAGCCTGCGTTTCGTCACTGACGAGTCTCAGAGACTTGGCCGCCGTACCGCAAGCGCAGAGGACATGGGCAGAAGACCAGTTGGCAAGGCTGAATCTATGGGCGGACAATCTCGGAATCTTTGCCCAGGGAGAATTCTCAATTAACCACCGTCTGGCAAAGAATCGACAGGTCACCCGTCTGGTGGAGCAGTTGGTTGAGGCGCTCTCAGGGAATATCGCAGCCTGTAAGGAATCACCGTATCGCAGCGACAGGATTCTGCTGACCGACAGATCGTGGTGCAATTGCTCGAGAGCCCGCGCAGCTTGCAGAACAGCCCAGCCAGGCTGGTGCTGACGATGATACCGCAAACAGTGATGGAGATATATCCTATAGTGAGATGTCCGATGAAGACGATGGAACCCCCGACACTTCAGAGCTTGCGACAGAAGTGGAAAAATCTGTCGGGCGCCTGTTGCAGCTTGCCATTCGTGTGAGACGCGAAGGTGCGAGGAAGACAGCGGCCGAGGCAGCAAAGTTCGAGCCAAGAGACGAGAATGGACGACATCTGGCTTCTGAGTTTGAGCTATACATACATTCCGTCTGCCAACGAGCTTTCAACACGACACAAGACGAGAACGCGGATGCTCGCCAGCTGTATGGCAATGAACGCTATGAAGTGCCTCAGTTCCTTCGACAGCGAGCGGAGAAATGTATGGTGGACCGGTGGCGGAGGGTGAGCTATCAAAGACACCACGCCAGCAACCTCGCAGACCCAAGTAAGCGAACGTCAGCAAAACCAGAAACACAGAAACCAAAGACAAAGCCAGGCGCGCCTCCCTCAGCGAGCCGTGACTCTGGCCGACTTCAAGCCTCGACTGCAGCGAAAGACGCCCGTGTCCCGGCGGCATCGAAAGCTGTGTCCGCAGCCACTGTCCTCTCAGCGCGCGTCAAAATCGACCAAAAGATAGATCCGCATCCCAAAACAGCGCCTACAGTCACGACCAAGGTTCGTGCGGATCATCTTGAATTCCCTCGAGCGCCCAAAGTGCGGGATGGGCTTGACGAGTTCAAGTGTCCACTATGCGGACTGCTATGTCCAACGAGTCAGCTGGAGAAGAAAAAGTGGCAGTAAGTAGACCTTCAGTCTCTGACATGGTCATCAAGTCACTCACATAATTCTGGCAGACTCCACGTGATGCATGACCTCATGCCTTACTTCTGCCTTTTTGAGGAATGCACGCAGCCTCACCTGACTTTCCAGACAACAGAGGATTGGTCAAACCATGCGAAGGCAGAGCATGCTCGTACGTCTTGGGCGTGTCAAATCTGCCGATCTTCGGGCTCTGGTGAAAGATCGAGCACTTTTCACCACGAGGATGACTATCGACAGCACCTGGAACGAGCTCACGGATCCATTGCTGCAAACGAGCTTTCGTTGGTTATCCAGATGAGCTGCCACAAGGAACCGCCGATATATTCTTGCTGCGTGTTCTGTGGGTTCCTTCCCGAGGCACAGCTCGGGGATGTCGAAACTGACATGTGCCAACGAGAGATCATCAGCCACATGGCCAAAAGTCATCTACAGCCTTTCGCCCTTGATTCGCTTCCGTGGGACGTCGCTGGCGGCGAGCATGCCGATTCTGGAAGGGTCTCTGGTTCAAGTGCGACAAACAGCAACGACGAAGACATCAAGCAGCAGATCATGAACGACCCTACACTGGGAGAGTTTGAAGTATCAGTACTTGAAACAGAGACACTGAGTGATCAAAATGGCAGTGTTCAACAAATGGCCGTACAGGAAAGCAACTTCTACGCCGCAAGTTTGGACGAGATTGGGCGAAGATCAAGTGTCAAAGACGATCAAAGTCGAATGGATCGTATTGGCGAGTGGTGCAACAATCAAAGGACCATGGAGGCGTATTACACCGTTACTGACCGCGATCGGCTCCTCGGGACAGAAGAGATTGCTACCAGCTGGGCTAGCATGAATCAGGATACGCCGGAAACGATTCCTCGGGTCGAAGGGCCCCAAACCTTAGCTGCCAGCCGCGTGCAAGGTGGTGAAGTACCACCGCGACTGGACCGAAAGCAAAGCATACTGCCTCCTGCCATGAGCCGCGTCCCAAGTATTGCAGAAGATTCTGCGGAAGACAATGACAACGGCAGTGAGAGTGACATAACCGAGGAAAATTTACTCACAGAAGATGAGAAACAATTCTTAGAAATCGCAGCCCGAGGAGATCGAGAGGGTCTGGCGGAGTTTTTGTCAAATCGCACCAAGGACTTCAACTTTAATTGCGCAGACAGCAAATGCCGCAACGCCGTACATCTGTCTCTGCTAAGCTCTTGCCCGTCTTTGATTGACGACCTCGCGAAGGCTGGGTGCGATGTCGACTACTGGTCTTTCGATTTCGGGACACCGTTATACGTAGCGGTGGCCAAGGAAAATGCTGAGGCTGTCGAGGCTTTGCTTCGTAATTCAGCAGACGTTAATGAATGCAGTGCTGGTCAGAGCTCAGCATTGCACCTAGCCTGTTTCTTCCGAAACGAGGGCCTCGTTCGCCTTCTGCTGGACCACAACGCCAAAATTGATGAGAGCGTCCTCGTGACCTTCACCGAGGTTCGAGCACTTCGGGAATCCGAGCTTGATGGCGACGGAGATGACGACGATGGGGAAAGCGTCACCTCTCAAGATTCGCTTCTCGATCATACGTTTGAATCGAGGACTCATTCCATCAGAGGTACCCCGTTGGTCATCAGCGCCTTTTTTGGAGATGTCGGTATCACAAAGCTACTCCTGGAACGCGGTGCATCTGCTGAGAAGAAAGCGACCTGGAACGAGATCAAAGGTCGTTCAGTGTTTACAGCTACCCCTCTGTTGATTGCTTGCCGCGCTGGCACGAGCCAAGTAGTTGAAGTTCTCCTTGCCGCCGGGGCAGACACCGACCAGATAGACAACTACGACGACACTGCAGCCACCAACGCCGTGTGCGCCGAGAGCCTTGAGACACTGGAAGTGCTCATGCATCATGCTCCTTGCGCAGAGGACCGTCGCACGCATTTCGCGCGTGCGCTCAAGAGAGCTGCGAGAAACGGCCATGCGGATCTTGTGCGATTCTTTCTGGAAAAAGGCTTAGAGCCAGATGCTTCGGATGACAAGAGAACGCCACTTATAGCAGCGAGCTTCGAAGGACAATACGAGGTAGTCACTATGCTTCTGGAAGTCGGGGCCTCCGTACACAAGACCGAATCTGATGGCCAGTCTGCATTGCACAATGCTGCTAGTGGCGGAAATGTCCAAGTCCTAGAATTGCTCATCAAATCGGGCTCCAAAGTCGACCTTCAGGATAATGATCAATCAACCCCTCTCATGGTATCCAGGGATGCCGATGATCCAGCGTGCATGATTATACTACTGGACAGCGGCGCCAATATCGACCTGCGTGATGACGAAGGAACCAACGCTCTCGCCTACGCCGCCTCTAGAAATCGTGACAAACATGTGCAAGTGCTTCTTGAACGTGGCGCGCATATCGAGGCCACGGACAACGACGGATGGACAGCCCTCATGTACGCCGCATCATGGGATCACCTTGAAACGACCGAGCTGTTGATCGACAAGGGTGCCGACGTGAACCACCAAAGCGGCGAAAAGCTCGATACTCCTCTCACACTGGCTGCGTCCCGTGGGTCAATTAAGGTTGCTGAGGTGCTGATTAAAAGAGGTGCCTTACTCGAAGCAAAGAATCAGAAGGGGAACACAGCACTTTTCGAAGCCTGCGAAGCCAACGAAGTCGAAGTACTGAAGCTGCTGATCGGCTGCGGCTGCCGGATGGACGGAGAAGACAGCGAAGGAGACACCGTCTTGCTCAAGACAGTCAACGCAGGCCACATCGAATGCCTGCAGATCCTCATCGAAGCCGGCGCCACAGCGGGACCATCTCATCAAGTCTGGGAACTCGCGCTCTTACTCGCGGCCGAGAAAGGCAATGTGGCTTGCTTGCGCTTGCTTCTGCTCAAGGTGTCTCCCGATGTGACGAATGAAGACGGCATGACTGGGCTCATGCTTGCTGTCGCTGGTGGGCATTTGGAGTGTGCTCGTTTGCTCCTGGATGCGAATGCCTTCATTGATTCGATCGATTCCTCTGGCAAGACCGCCCTGCATCACGTGGCTATTCACGATGAGCCTGAAAGTACGAAACTACTGCTGGCTCGTGGCGCTAACCATAGCTGCCGGGACCTCGATGGCAAAACGCCTCTTCTTTTGCTAGCCGCGGAAGAGATCGTACACAATGCGGAATACCGTGTTGCTGCTTTGGTTGATGCCGGCGCATCGGTGAACGACAAGGACGGCAAAGGAGATACCGCGCTCTTGTTAGCAGCTCAAGAAGGGGACGTCGGAGTACTCCAGGCCCTTTGCTCTTATGATAACCTCGACAAGGATGCATTTGATAGGAATGGCTACACAGCATTGATCCACGTAGCGATGAGTACCGCGCGTTTCGACAAGACGGAAATTCTGATCGAGGCCGGTGCGAATCTACATCACCAAAAGCCAATCGACGGCCGCAACGCTTTGGCCTACGCTCTCAGCCTCTTCAGCTTCCCTGCTGCCGTGGCTTTAATGCAAGCAGGCTCGGACTTATCGATGGCCGTCACGGCTATAAGCAGCACTACCTTGCTTGAAGTGAAAGAAGGCCTTGATGATCTGATGATCAATCACTACGTCAGGGGCCGCGACCTGGTCAAGACGAATTTGCGCCAGGTCGTCACGCAAGTTGGGGTCTTGAAGCAGGCAAGGGACCCGGTGGTTGCGCTGACACCGGACCAAAAGCAGAGACTGGCAAAATGGGCGCGATCTGCAAAGCAGAAGATCCGCTCGCGACGGAAGCACAAAAGTGTGTCGTTCGCAACTATAGAAACGCCGGAGATGATGGCCGGAGCTGGCTCACAGTCAGTGTCAGAGTACTCGTCTGGCTCCGAAAGTGGAAGTTTCTCGGAATCAGACGATGGAGAGCATTCGCAGATTATGGAATCTCCATCGAACGCCGCTTCAAGCGAGCATTCCGAGTCTGATTCTCCGACCGCCTTGTCGGCTGAAGAGTCGAAGACGGATTGAACGAGCTCAAAGGTCTCCTTGCGCAAGCGATACATAGTTTTCTTCACATGATGAGTATCAATTCAGAGTTCTACATCGCGAGTATCGAGATCAAATCGAAGAAAGAGGAACGAACGCTCGATGGTTTACTTTGCTTCGCACTCTATCTCTAAACAAAAGTAAAACCAACTCTGTATCGAAACCACGAAACCCCGGCTTGGAAATAGACCCAACGACTCTGTTTGAGGACAACTTAAAAGCCAATTATGCACCCAGAAAGATCAGCCTGTCCTACAACTTTGCCTTCAAGTCCTTAAAATTCCGTCAAGTCCTTTACTATCCTTAGGCCTTGATTAGCTAGCAAGCGTAAGTGTATACATCCTTGGTGGAGATATTCTCCGTGTTTGTATTATTATCAATACTATCCATAGTATCATCCCCCGCCTCTATACTCTCTTACATACATACACAAAGATCAAATAACAATGGTAAGATGACGTCAGGAAGCTTTTGCTACGCGATCCCGAGGTTGCCGATGCCTTCCCTGCCAATCGCTCGTGGCCCATGCGTGACGAGCACATGGGTATGAACATGGGCATGATGCTAGTATCGTGGCCTCCATTCACCAAAGCACAGGCAACTATAACAGTACCTGTTTCTATACCAGTACCCCTATACAACTGAGAACACGTTGACATCTTCACATCCACAATCTTCTCGGAGCCTCCGCATCCCGTGCACTGCCTTCCACAACCAAAAACACAAATCGCCGCTTGCTGGCCAAGACAGCTAAGCCACCGGTGCCGTCATTCCGTTCCTAGTGACGGTGCAAACTTCCAAACAGCACAGCACAGGTGCCCGCCATACCCACTTCTGATACCGAAGACAACGCGAGCGAGCTTTGAACCTCCTCTCCCTCGCGGGGCTATAGCACACTCATATCGAGGACAACAACACCCATCTTCCACAGCACAATCACAATACCACCACCACAGCCATGAGTTGGAAGGGATTCCAAAAGGGCGCTACCAGGGTGCGATGCCAACATATACATACTCACATGAACACAACCCCCGGCTGACGACCTTCCCAGGCGCCCCAAATGTTCAAGCAGCGCTTCAACATGGGCGAAATCACCAAAGACGCCGTCTACATGGACGCCGAGCGCCGCTTCGCCGACCTAGAAACCGAGACCAAGAAGCTGCACGACGAGAGCGAGAAGTACTTCAAAGCCATCATCGGCATGCTGGACCACCAGATCGGCTTCGCGAAGGCCTGCGCCGAAATCTACAAGCCCATCTCCGGCCGCGCCAGCGATCCAGACTCGTACGTCGTCGACGGCAATCCCGAAGGCATCCGCGCGTGTGAGGAGTACGAGAATATCGTGAATGAGTTGAAAGCCAGCTTGTCGCCCGAGCTGGAGATGATCGAGTCGAGGATTGTGAAGCCCGCCGACGAGCTCATGGAGATTATCAAGGCGGTGCGCAAGAGCTGCAAGAAGCGCGACAACAAGCAGCTGGACTTCGACCGACACACGGCCACTCTGAAGAAACTCCAAGAGAAGAAAGACAAGTCGCTCAAAGACGAGAAGGCGCTCTACAAAGCGGAGAACGACGTCGACATGGCGACGCAAGAGTACGAATACTTCAACAACCTCGTCAAAGCCGATCTACCCGTCCTCTTCCAGCTCGAGAAGGACTTCATCCAGCCGCTGTTCCAGAGCTTCTACTACATGCAGCTCAACGTCTTCTACACCCTGCACGAGGTCATGCAGAGCATCGACATCGGCTACTTCAACCTCACCCTCGACATCGAAGAGGGCTTCCAAGAGAAGCGCGGCGAAATCCAGGCCCAGACCGAAGCCCTCTCCATCGTGAAATTCAAAACCACCGGCGGCCCGCGCAAGCCGCTGTCCAAGTACGGCGCCAACCGCCTCGAGGGCCCCAAACCCAGACTCGCTCTCGAAAACGGCTCCGCAGGCGTCAGCAGGCGACAGTCCACCGACACCCTCGGCACCGGTCCTCCTCCCTACTCTCCCAGCGGGACCACCGATATCAGCCGCGCGCACAGCACGGGTAGCCACTGGGCGTCCGCGGCGAAATCCAAAGCCGCGCCGCCGCCTCCTAAGCCTAAGCCTGGTCGCTTGTCGGCTCTGCCTGCGGCTGAGACTGTTACTGCGTTGTACGACTATGAGGCGCAGGCGGAGGGCGATTTGTCGTTTAGCGCGGGCGATGTTATTGAGATTGTGACGAGGACGGCGAATGAGAATGAGTGGTGGATTGGAAAGGTGCAAGGGAAGCAGGGGCAGTTTCCTGGTGAGTTTTTGTTGGTATGTGATATCATGTGTGTGTGCTGTTTGCTGACTTTTTTTCTTCTTCTTCTAGGCAACTATGTTCAGCTCAACTAGTAGATTCTTCTTGGCTGGCATATCTGATACGGCATTTATGCATGCATGGTTTCTAGTAGTGTCACCAAAGCGCTAGACTCATGTTCTTCACCCACGCTCGCGTATGGGAGAAAACTCCTTCTTGAATAATGTCTATAGTATCTTTTCAATGGAGAGAGCAAGAGTTACGGAGAATCGAAGGCTACGTGTACATGTAGCGTTTGGATAAATTGTTTCCAGCTTCATGGCGAAGAATGATACACGTTGAAGAGTATGCGGGAATGTGACTGAGTAAAATGTAGATTGATACGGAAGATTTCCTATGACAGACTGAAGACATGTTTGCTTTTGCACGGCGGCGCCGCGTGAAGCACCGCTGGCTGCTATGCTCGTGACTTATTAAACTCCCAGGGGCACTTGGAGATATATGGTAGCTAGGAAAGGACAGTTCAGTGCTAGTGTAACTCGAAGCGCTGTGTCAGACCTCTCACCGTATCAACAAGGTGAGTGCGTTCAAACAAGCCAAACTCTGGGTGGCGCTCCACTGGTCTGTTCCCACGGCCAAAGTCGGAGAGTTTGTTTCTGGTGTGGAGGGTAGGTGTACTGGCTGGGGTTAGTGGTAGGAGCAGAGATCTTGGGAGGTAGCAGACTTGACGCTGGTTCGCGAAGGATGATCGGAGGATGTTGGCGGAGGTTATTATAAAAACTGCTCAAGTGACCAGCAGACTAGTCTTTCGTCAAACCTCCACGCGGCGTCTCTGGACGACGCCGGCAAAGCGGCAGCAACAAGGCGGCACGATGCTGCATACGGCTATGTCTCCAGAGCTGTCGCATCGCTGGTGTTTCTGTGGCTGGTGAGATTAGCACACGTATACTGATGATTCACCACTGAGATGTCCTGGCAGCATGTTTCAAAGGCAACAATCTTTCAAAATTGAGCTGGGTATCAACGATTTGTCTCAACATAACAATCTCCCTCCACGTTCCCTCGCATCATTCTTGCCCCAATATCCCACCAATCTAAGCCTTCAACTCCGCCTCGATCGCAGTCTTAATCGACGCCGGCTTAGTAGTGCTCGCCCAGCGACCCTTCACCTTGCCATCCTTGCCGATGAGGAACTTCTCAAAGTTCCACTTGATGCGCTGCAGGCCCATGAGCCCGGGCTTCTCCTTCTTCATCCACTCCCACACAGGCTCCGGGCTGTCGCCGTTGACGTCGGTCTTGCCGAGCACCTTGTAGGTGACCTTGTGGCCGAGGACGCAGAAGTTTTGGATTTCTTCGTTGGAGCCCGGGTCTTGGCCGCCGAACTGGTTGCAGGGGAAGGCGAGGATTTCGAAGTCTTTGTGGGAGGTTTTGAGGTCTGTGTGGTGGAGGTGTTAGGAGTGGAGGGTGGAATAGGTAGTGGAGAATTGTAGACATACCCTTGTAGAGAGCCTCAAGGTCATCGAGCTGAGGAGTGAAGCCGCACTTGGAGGCGGTGTTGACGACGAGGACGACCTTGCCCTTCAGGTTGGCGAGAGGGAAGGGCGCTCCCTTGTCATCTTTGGGCTTGAAGTCGTAGAAGGTGGTTGCGGAAGACATGTTGCGTGTTGTTGTTGTGGTGGTGGTGGTGGTGGTGAAGAAGGAGGAAGAGTGTTTGGCAGAAGAGGTCAAGTTATGGCGGAGAAAAGAGGATGTGAGAGTGGTTTGGCAGAGGCGTGGTGTTATGAACATGGGAAACAGCACGAGAGGAGGATGACAGGGATGGTGTGATTACGCAGACAGAGACTTTGATGGGATGCGCAAGCGACGACGACGACTAAGATAGGTGTTTGCGCCGAGGCATGTGATTTGAATAGTCACTCCTACACTGTGGTGGCTGCTGTTTGTCTGCACATCTGCGTCATTATGCTTTGGCCTTCGGTCGCCGGCTGCCCGCTTCTATTCATCCCACTTTCCGGATTGGGATCTGCACAACTTGCACCAACCTCGGAATTCCTCTTTCCCGTGCAAGATGATGACTAAGCGCACGCTCTAGACTTCACGATTTTGAGGACACCAGCCTACGTGCGTACCGTGTCAACAACCACGAATACCATTCGAGATGCACAAAACTCCGAGGATAATGCTACTCTTCAGGGCTACTCTTCAGGGCCGTGCACCTATTATGCTACATACACTTAGGGCCTGGTAGAAGTGTCCTCAGACTAAGCCATATGCATTTGACTCTCAGGAACAACCGTTCAGCGACCTCGAAAACCTCGAGGTACTGAGATTTCGCCTTCTCAAGCATATTGGGGAATCCGTCGCGCTCAAGCGGAGTGCAAACGTGTATTGCGACATGCCTGAGACACGAGGATGGAAAAGTGTCTGCAAGCATCTGGACACTGATACATCATCCTGCTCCCAGCTGCGACGGACTTGCAAGCACAAGCAATGCTTGTTTACAGGAGTTGTATAGAACTTAAGCCACACAGCGCCCAGTAAGGTTAGGGATATCCCACAGCCAGCCAGTGACAGCCAGATGTCGAGGCGGTCATGATATGGACAGTACCAACAAAGCCAATCCTTGGAGCTACAATACTGCTGACATGACCACAGCCAAACCATAATGTTGTTAACATGAAAACGGCCGAACTTTACTGCCATACCTCTTGAATTTCCTCTGGCCGACTGTAAATCGGGTCTTGAATAAGAATCATGGACAGTCCCAGTCTCCTCGTCCCTTTTTCTTTCAACATCTACCACACCATATCGGACAAGGCACAAACCAACCACTTACCCAACCGGCATAACAATCAAGACACCAACATTAAACACTTGCATATATCAACCATATCCAACCTCAAATCCAATCATGCATCTCGGACGCTTCCTCCCTGGGCTCGCGGCCTCAAGCGAACTGACCTCACCCATCAATCGCCGCGAGAAGCCACAATGTTTGAAAGACTGCGTCCGCACAGCAATCGAACCCTTCGTGGTGACAGGCGCCCAGGAAGGTTTCCGCCAGGCACTCGGTGCACACAACACCATGGAGACATGCATGGAATCCCAAGCTTGCATGGAGACTGTAGAGACCTTGGTTGAAGAGATCTCCCACATGGTCTTCAAGGACCGACTGGACGACGGGAATGGGCAATTCGCGAAATCCCCTGCTGATGGTTATACTGGCTCCAACTGTGATGAGAATTGCCTGGTCAGGACTGCTCAGATTGCTGCCGGAGAAGCAGGTTCTGTCGCCATGGCGGTTGGCCAGAAGCACTTTTACTGTAATGACGCTTTCTGGAACCGCTGGTCTCCCCAACAAATGCTCGAGCTGGATCGGGCAATCCGTCAGCTCAAGGGCAGGAATCTGGCCGAAAAAGCATACATCTTCGAAGCAGATGAAGGGAATAACACTAATGGCCATGTGGAACGCGAGAAAACGGCGAGCATAAGGAAGTTTGACCTGGCTGGCTTCCGCTACAACGGGACTGCAGAGTTTTCCTTGCTCCACCATCCGAAAATCACCAGAGAGATGGCGAGGAAGGTACTGTCCCACATCCCTGGCTGGGGAGCCAATCCCGACGATATGTCCCATGACGCGGAGCCTGGCAGTCTCGATGTTCAAGTTCCCTCCAAAGAGTACTTCCTCGTGAGAGACGCCGGGAGCTTCGAAGGCTTTGACAAATTCGACAGGGATGTACGAGATATGATACAACTCGCCAACAGGATCATCAGCCAGAAGCCCGAATGTTCTGGACTCAAAGGATTCGCCCACTTCCTCTACCACCAGCGCTTGTACCCGGAGACCACCGTTGAAAATCTCACCGAGATCGCCCTCGAGCCTTGGAAACGTGTGATTGGGGGTATTGAGATACCGATCAGACTCTCACGCCCGCATTCCGAGGCCATGGAGGAGCTGTACCAGTCCGGAGCCTGGGTCTGGCAATTCCATGCCTACGCCATCGCCAACACTTCCAGGCCAATCAAAGATGCCGTTCGCGAGGAGAACGCAGAGAACCCGGGGCCGTTCGGGTATCTAGACAACCAGAACAAGAATCATGGCGCACGCCTCGTGCAATGGGTTACCGATAACAAGGCCGAGCCGCTCAAGGGCGTGGAGGGAGGCTACACGCACCAACCGTGGACCAACCCATGGTTCTTCGAATATCCCTCGAACTTCTCGTCCTTCCACAATGGTCTTCGCGCAGGCATGCCCTACAACGACGAACCCGTGTACTTCCAAGGCAAGCTCGCCGAGGACGCGGCGCAGGCTATCCGCGGCTACACCTTCGAGATGAGACTGTACAAGAAGGCTTTCAAGACAAAGGACGACGACTACGTCCGCGTGGACTCCCACGTCAAGACCGTCGGCGAACCCTTGGCTTTCGACTACTTCCGCGACCACGCTTTCGACAAGAAGACCGGCGCCGTCGCGGACCACGACATGCTGCTGCCCTACGAGTTCCTCGACCCCGAACACTGGGGGGAGGAGTACGAGGATTTGTGGCCGTATGTCACTGCTATTACGGGCGATGGGCGCGCTTTCAGGCGCAGGTTGGGCGATGCGCACTTTGTGACTGCGCAGAAGACGAGCTACGATGTTCTGACTGGAAAGGGAAAGCCGATTTTCGACGAGAGGGGTGAGCCGATGAGGATTGTGTATGATAACTCGACTGGGTTGGCGGAGGCGAGGTATGGGAGGGCATTGGTGCCGCTTGACAAGTTTATGGGTGGGTTGTAGTTGGGGTTTAGAGGGAGTTTTGCTGATGGTTTGAGGGTGGTTGTTTTTCTGTTTGTTCGTTCGCTCGTGGGCTATGGTTCATGGTCCGGATTCGATGGTTGCGCTCTTTAGCTTTCCCTTGCGCTTTGATTTTTCGGGAGTTTCGCATTGTCTGGGGATTTCGCATTGCTTTTGCATCCATGTGCCGCTTGCGCTGTTTCTGTTTCTGGCTAGGCAATTGCTGCATTGCGATCTGCCGGTGCCTTGCTTTCTTCAGGGTCACGCATTGAATTGAATGAATATTGTATAACATGTATTTTGCCAGTTTCAAGTGCTTCTTAGAAAGTACAACTGACATGTATGAATATTATACTTGTACGGGAAGGTGCCTTGGTGAACGAAGCATCATATCGAAATTGAGCACATCGAAGATGTAAATGCCATCTCCCTCTCACTCTTCAACATCTCACACTCCTTCCTTCGTCCAAAAGTCACAAACCACACCAATTTCCTCAACAAATACCGCCCTCTTATCACGCACATATAACAGATGGCAAGCGTAAGTCCCACCCAGCCGTGGCAATTACATGCAAAGAAAGAAGTGAGGTTGACAATCTACTCCCATCACAGCACGGAGTTCCCCGCGTCTCTGCAGCGGCGCTCGACAAGAGCGAGGCCGCGAGGGAGAAAGAGCGCAAGCATATCGAGCAGTATAGGGCGCTGGAGAAGGAGGTTGGGGAGAAGGTATGTTTGTTGTGATCTGTTTATCTATCATGGGCGACATCATGCTGTCTGCTTTCTTATGCCGGGCAGACAGCACCAACGCTCGCTCGCTGTCCCTCACCAACGCTCGCTGACGCTCGCCCACCAGATCAAAGCCGGCGACTTCGCAAACACCACTTTCCAGCAGATCTCCTCTCTCCTGCAGCAAAACCCAGAGTATTACACCATCTGGAACCACCGCCGCCGCTTGCTTCAAGATGTCTTCCGGAAAGAGCTCGCGTCGGGCAACAATGCCGTCTCTGAGACCGCGCAGCCTGAAGCGCCAGGCTCAGCAGAACAACAGCCCACCTTGACCCTCGCGCAGCAAGAAATCGCCATGCTAGTCAAAGAAGACCTCACCTTCCTCATCCCGCTCATAAAGCAATACCCCAAATGCTACTGGATCTGGAACCACCGCTCCTGGCTCCTCGCGACCGCGACCACGCACCTCCCCGCTCCAACCGCGCTGGCGCTCTGGCAAGGCGAGCTCGCTCTCGACAGCAAAATGCTCGCGCTCGACAGCCGCAATTTCCACGCCTGGGACTACCGCCGCCGCATCGTCGGCGAGATTGAAAGAATCGGAGGCGAGAGTTTGGTGGAGAAGGAGTTTGGGTACACTGAGAAGATGATCCAGAGCAATTTGAGCAATTTCTCCGCGTGGCATAATCGCAGTATGCTGATTCCGAGGGTTCTTGAGGAGAGGAGTGCTAGCGCGGGGGAGAGGAAAGAGTTGTTTGACAAGGAGGTGGAGATGATTACTACGGCGTTGTATACGGATCCGTATGATCAGAGTCTGTGGTCGTACCATCAGTATTTGATGTCGACGCTTGATGAGGGTGCGCCGGTCAATCGGGCGGAGTATACGCAGACAAGGAAGACGGCTTTTTTGGAGCCGGTTACGGATGAGGAGAGGGTGAGGTATTTTGAGCAGGAGATTGACAGTGTGAAGGAGATGCTTGATGGAGCGGAGGATTGCAAGTATATTTATCAGGCGCTGCTGGAGTACTCGAGACGACGCTTTGAGCTGGGTGGAAACGTGGATGAGGAGGATATGAGAAAGGCTATGGCGGGCTGGTTGGAGGAGTTGAGGAAGCTGGATCCGCTTAGGGAGGGTAGGTGGCGGGATATGGAGAGGAGTATGAAGTTGTGATTGTATGGTCTCCTAATGGCAGTATACGCTTTACGAGCCACCAGCTTGGATTACGAGGGCATGCTGCGTGCTTTATCGATGAGGGGAAGAAGCACTGTTTCCTGGCCGCTGACGTTTTTAGATGTGCTGCTTTCTGCTTGTCTGAACCCAACCACGGACGTTTTTGCCATTGAGAGCTTTTGAGGGAAGATCGACTGCCAGTCTATAAACGATGCGCTGCTGTCTGCTCGCTTGGACTCAACCACGGGTGGATTTGCCACCGAGAGCTTTGGAGGGAAGATCGAGTGCCATCTTATGAATGGTGTGCTGCTGTCTTCTTGCATGGACTTCCCTACTGCTTAGTTTGCCACTGAAAGTTTTAAAGGGGATGTCGACTGCCATCTTATGAACGATGTGCTGCTACCTGCTGGCCTAAATCCTATCATGGATGAGTTTGCCATTGAGAGCTTGTAGAACACTGTTGTCCTCCCCTGATATTATCATTTCTGGGGCCATGAATTGTTAAGCGCTACGCAATGGGCCTGGAAGTAGCTTCAGAGATGAAGCCTGGAATATGAGGTAGTCTCTTGCTCTCAATGGCAGTGCATGCGTTACGTGGCGTCTGTAAGGATGATACGAGTTCCTTATCGATGATGGGAAGATCTACTGTTCCTCGCCGCTGCCGTTTTTGAATGGTGCGCTGCTGTGTGCTTGCCTGGACTCAATCGCGGACGAGCTTGCCATTGAGAGAGCTTGTAGCACCATATCATCACATTTCAATCTTGCTTTCTGTTTCTTCCTCTCTCCTCTCACCGGCCATCAGCATTTTTGAGGTAGTGTTATTAACTCCATTCCCATATTTAGTACAATTCACCATCGAGGAACTCTTCCGCTCTCCCATCTACCTCTGCAACTCTCAACGACAGTGAGCTCAAGAATCTTCTGCCACTCCATTGAGATGTACTAACACTCTCCATAGATGCAGCATGAGCCATCAGGCCGCAAGATCCGCCTCCGCGAGCGCATCAGCCGTATTGTCCACGGAAAGGAAGGCGAGACGATCGTTCTCGACATCCCATGCGAGCGATGTGAGAGAGAGAGATGTGCCCGCCTGGGTCTCAGATACCCCCAGCCTGACTGGGGTACCGCTGCCTGGGTTCACCCTCCGCCGGACACGGCCCTACCGGCCTTCACACGACCTCCTCTGCCTCCATCAGGCCGCATCTACTCCTTGGTCGACCGGGCAGCTGACAGATTGGCCGCAAAGCTCTTGGACGCCAGCGCCGACAAGCGCCCAGTCTATCCTCCGTCTGTCGAACCCTCGCAAGAGGAACAACAGCCTAGCTCGCCCAGGTCTGTCTCTGGCGGGTCCGCACCCTTTTGAGCTCGATGGCTGTGACGAGCGCTACGTCCGTGCTACGCCTCCGACGAAAGAGTCCTTCTTACTGGCTCACACTGCGAATAACGAGCCCACAGACCCTTTCTCGCCAGCCTTGAACCGAAGCACACGAACGGCTGGACGACTAGCTACACAGCGCTCAGTGAGCCAACCTACGGTCTGGACGGTTGGCGAATCCGCAGTGACTGAGGGCGTGGCATCAACGAGCAACGGCAGAGGCGGAAGGGTCACCAGTGAATCAAATGCACCCCACTACGCGGCTGATTTCCTACGTCTTCAGTCCCAGAACGATGAGACACTGACGCACAGCAGACGCTTGGCTCACGCGATGGACATCAGTCAGTCTGGGCGTGTTGTGGAACCAATCTCTCCTCCTTCATCTCCAATCTCAGCCAGCAGCAGCACTCTAAGTAGCCCGACATCAGTCTCCTGGAAAGACTGCACCTGGAAGCGACCTCTCGACGCATCTCCGACGAAAAGCAAGCCTACGCAGCCCAGGAAGATCCCGACAATCCCATACCGTGTACTCGACGCACCGGCTTTGCGAGACGATTACTACTGTTCACTGCTTGCTTACTCGCTCACTCTTCAGTGTCTCGCTGTCGGCCTTGGACCTCACGTGTATCTGTGGTCTGAAGATCGCGCCAATGCCCAACACAACATCCCAGACTCGCTGGCAGCTCCACGTGGATCATCTCACGTGACATCGGTGTCCTTCAGCTCAGTCGCCGGAGCCTCAGCCATCCTCGCCATTGGGCGCGGTGATGGCAGAATCACGCTTTGGGGCCCAACGGATCCTGAACCACGTTTCGACAGCGAGCAACCTGCGCCAATCTCGTACGTCTGCTTCCGGCCCACCACACAGCGTCGCTGTTCTGTAAGAGATGGCAATAATTTCGTGGACACAGAGGAGCTTCTAGTCGGCGATGAGGTCGGCAAAGTTTACCTCTACTCGGTCGAGTGGCCTGATCAGGATCAACGGGATCTCTTTGACTGGCACGGGAGCATGACACTGCTAGCGAGGATCACCTGTCACACCCAGCAGATCTGCGGCATTGCTTGGAGTCCGGACGGCAAGTTCTTCGCCACTGGCGGTAACGACAACAACCTGTTCCTCTTCGAGACCAAGAAGATCCTCCGCCCTCAGACTCCACGCTCTGGTACTGGCTCGCCACCCGATGATCCGACCAATGGCTCTACGACGATAGCACCGACCGAGCGAGACGACTTCCTCACCATCCTACCAGGAAGACAAAAACACACCTTCTCGCTCAACGCTGCCTGCAAAGCCATCACTTTCGCGCCCTGGCAACCCTCTCTCATCGCCACAGGAGGCGGCAGCAACGACCGATGCATCCACTTCTTCCACGCCCTCTCCGGCGCCAAACTTGCCACCATCGACTGCTACGCCCAAGTCACCAGCCTAATCTTCAACCCGCGCAAGCGCGAGATCGCAGCCACTTTCGGCTTCGCGCAGCCCGAACACCCTTACCGCGTTGCAGTGTTTGCGTGGCCCAGCTGTCGCATGGTCGTTGGGATCCCGTGGTGGGGCGAGGAGCGCGCGCTGTATGCGATCGAGTATCCTGGGCTTGGGGGGAGTTTGGTTGTTGCGACGAGCGATGCGAGTATTAAGTTTCATGAGGTGTGGTCGGGGGCGAGTACGGATGGGGGGAAGGGAGGGGCGAGTGTTCTTGGGAGTCCGATTCTTGATGGTGAATTGTTGCTCGACAGGGTGGATGCTATCAGATGATGGATTATTCTTTTTTTGTTGTTGATGGATCGGATCACATGGCGTTTCTGCTGGCTTGGTTTTTTGCTTTTACTCCCTATGGGTTTTTCGATCGCGATGATTTTGCACACCTCCTAGGTCGTCCATCACAGATATCCTGAGCAATCGAAACTCCTCTTCTTTTGTATTGCTTCGTGACTTTCAGTGGTGTCTTTGGGTATCTTGAGCTCGGTGGGGATTGGAGAACCTCACTGCAATGGAGAACCAGTCACACGGACATCTTATTCCGACAGTCTCATCTACATCAATCACATGAACAACGCTGACCACCGCCATGAACCTGCCTTGATGGCATCTCGACCCTCGTGATGGCTTTTTAGGCTGGTCGCGGCCCCCGCCACCGACTTCAGAAGCGAAGGCGTTGCACCACGTGGCCGAGTGTCTAGAATCCAGGCCATTGAACAATTAAACGGCACATGCCTCCCTGGAAAGATAACTTGTCGTAAGGTATGTTTTTTTGATGCGATAATAGCTGAACAGAATTGCTACACTCGATATCCAGGTTTTGTTGTTCACCAGCCACCGGCGCAACGTTGTGTCGCGCTGTAACGTTACAACGGCGCGAAATGGCGTGAGGTGGCTGGACTTACAGCACTCCTTTGTCTGATACTAAAGACCACCTGATGCCGAATTGAAATCGCAGATGCGCCCATTGTCTTTTGATCCGCCGGCAGAATGGGCACGCACACGGAGATTGACGATATTCCTTAGGGACATGAAGACCGTGAGACAACCTCCGACCGGGTAAGACACAACTGAACACCAGGAGTGGGCTGTTCCCACCAACACCACTGGATAACAGGATTGCAATGCTCCAAAAGCACAAACCGCGATGAGACGCTGATTCGAGGCTATTGACAACGCGAGGAGATACTTAGCAGCGAGACACGATGCTGAGGTGCTTTCCATGGGGCCACTACTCAACACGAACAGCCAGCATGGCGTCTTCAGGAGAGCGACAACACATTCAGCAATGATTCATGAGACTACGACGAGTCAAAGAAATCGGCTTCCATTCGGTGCCTAGGAACTACCGAACTGCATAAGAGAGAACAGAACAAAAGAAATACTTCTGACCATACGGAATAAAGAAATCCTTCTATCAAAACAACCAACACACACAATCCGCCTTCAGCTTCGATACTCTCCAACTCTCCCACCTTCTAGGCTCCGATGTTCACGTTCACTCCTAGGTTGTTCAAAATCCCAGGCACGATACCCTGCACGATACCCGGCACGAGACCGGGCAAGATACCAGCCAACACAGTTGGGTTGTGCGTTGGCGTGTACCACGACTGCGTCTTGGTAGTCTTTGTGGTGTGCGGCGGGGTGGTTTGATGCCAGGGTTTGGTGGTGGTTGGTTTAGTCTTGGTGGTGTATCTCGACTTGGTTGTGGTTGGGTGAGGAGGAGGAGGTGGTGGTGGTTTTGGTCCTCCGCCTGGTGGTTTTGGAGGTATAGGAGTGGGCTTTGGGGGTGGAGGAGCGGGCTTCGGGGGTGGTGGTGTACTCTTTGGGGGTGGCGGAGCGGGCTTTGGAGGCGGTGGTGTAGGCTTCGGGGGAGGAGGAGGCAGCTTGGAGCTGCTGCTGGGACGCCAGTGTCCCCAACCTTGAGCTTCACGCTTTTTGAGCTCGTCGGCTGGTTCGGACTTGGAATCATCATCAGTCTTATGAGAGACTATGTGACAGATCTCCGTGGCACTCTTGAGTGCGTCTAAGGCCCGTCAGCATCTTTCGACATCGGAGTGGGTTGACAGCATCTTCTGAGCGTCTCGGAGTGTGGATACGACTTACCAGCATCGTCACCGGCACTGCACTTCTTGGAGAAGCAGTATTGCAGGTAGCCTGCATAGTGCTCAGAATTGCAGATGCATAGGCTGTCGTGCGGTGCACATCCTGTCTTCTTGATTGCTCGGGCAACACAGCTTGTCTGTCACAAAGTCAGTGTCAAAGATCTGACATGTATCCAGACGGCGACGACCTACTCCACAAGCAGGCAGAGTTGCAGCTGAGCAGCTCAGTGCCCAAGCCAGTACTAGGATGTTAGACAACCTCATGATGAGACCTTGCGGGTTTCTGAGTGGTAATGACAAACAAGTTGGGACGAGCGGGATACGAGACCACTGATCGCCCTATATAGATCAGGTCCATCGATCCTCCACACCTCCTTTCACTGACCTGGAGTAGCTCCACTTTGTCCGCCACAATCTCATCCCCAAGCCATGGCACTTGCAAATACTTCAACCTTCGTTCAGCACTGTCTGATGGGCTAGAGTATATTATCGGCCACTTGGTCGTCATCGGGCTGTTTGTCACGCTTACTGATCGTTGGGATCTCCATTATCTTCAACGGACTACAAGCTATCTCCCGGTACCATGATTCGGAGTCGACCACACGTCAGCATCTGTCACATTCTTCAAATATCAGTTCGTTCCACTGGAACAGTCCCATAGTATGTCTGATTGGTGAAGCTTGGCCTAACTTCCAATACCACGACGATGCATTCCATGGCAGGTACCGACCCAAACCAGCGCACGCAGTCACATTTCCCCTGTGCTAGTTTACCACGATGTCCTGGAGACTTTCAATAGAGCGACAGGTACCCGCGCCTCGTTACTTTCCCGCACTTGGCTACCGATAAAGTATGGTAGGTGAAACGCATGGTGTAAGTTCACCAAGACTCCGGCGCCCTAGAGAGAGAGCTTCTACGATGCAAACTCAACTCTTTTCTTCACACTATTTCGCTCCCGTCCCTACACCTTACCCCGCGTGGCATCGGTCGATCTATAGACCGGTTGATCAGGATGAGACGGCATTTGGATGAGGGAGAAGGTTTATCGCTCCCGGGATCGTTCGAGGTGTGGTCGCAGTGAAGGAGATGAATCAGGCGGTACGGATGCGGCATGCTTTTTGACTGGACAGAAATCTTGAAAGGACAGACATTTGCACCTGTGCTACAACTACGGCGACGCAAAGAAATCGATAACGGTATTCCTGAAAATAACATACATCATCCAGCTCTCAGTTCACCCAACTCTTCGAACGATCAAATTGATAGCGCGGTCCCAAGCCTTGCTCCTTGGCCAAAGTCTTCCTGTAGACCCACTGCGAGAAGACCAGACTCGGCTGATCCAACAATCGCGTCACGATCTCTGCGAGCCACAAAGTGAACGCCAATGAGATAAACTGAGGGATGAGATAGTTGATCTCAAGGCCAAAAGGTCCAACGGCTGGCAAGGGCAGTAGGTTGATCCAGTCAGGAACAATGCCGATGTGTCCTTCGCGGACACGACCGCTTGCTGCGTACAATCGATCGCCGAGAGTCCAAAGCACTGGGCCGTGAACCAGGTAGAACCCGTAAGAGACTCTTCCGAGGTACTGACAGAAGCGGGTCTCAAAGAAGCTTTTGAGCCACGAGATTCGTGGTACAGCAAAGACGATGAATATTGCTGCCCAGAAGCGGTAGAACCATCTGAAGTCCCAGAACGCCTGCGGCTTGAGGAACGAAAGATAATACCAGCCTGGGGACTGCCTGAGGTGGGGCAGGTCGTTTGTGATCGATGGAACTCCGCCAAGGTAGAGAGCAAGGAAGAACAGCAAGTAGGCGAACCACGTCTTGTGCTTCCTGGCCGGCTGGAGTCTTCGAGGGAGCTGACCCCGGCTAGCGAGAATGTCAAGGTCGCAGAGCAGCATGCCAGCGACGAAAAGCCCACAGTACCACCCGTCGACGATGTAGAGGAAGTAATAGATGAGCAAAGCCTCGCAAGCCAGGCGAGTGTTCCTCGAACAGCTCGAGAGCGCCATAGTAGCCGTGTAGACTACGAGCGATCCTCTGAACTCCATAGGCAGGGACCAGGTATGGTCATTGTATGCGTTCCACGGCTCGCCTTGAAAGACAAAGCTGTAGTTCTTGAAGTCGCAGTACCACTTCCAGATCTCAGCAAGGTATGTCGACTCTGGCATTTGAGCGATAGGGTTGCTGGATCGGATCTTGAACAGATGCCAGCAGGTCATCCATGCGAATGTGGTTCCTGCAACAGGAATGTAGAGTCGCAGCCATCGTCGGAATAAGGCAGAAGACAGGTTCTCAGACATCTTCGCAATGTCGCCTGTCTGCAGGAGAGTAAGGGCTTTTGCCGGCAAGACGTAGCCAGAGATGACAAAGAAGACGGCCACTGCGAGATGGCCGCCCGAGAACAAGATGCGGATGCCGGGGAAGCAAATGGCGTAGTATTTGCCATCCCATCCGAAGGTGTTCTCGAGGATGTATTCTCCACCGACGCCAGAGTGACCCCAGACTTGATGATGGAGGCTGAAGACGAGGAGTGCAGCGAAGCCTCGCAGTCCGTCAAGGTACGCAGTGCGGTGCAAGGTACGCTCCTTGCGCTCTTGTGTCTTTTCTCCAATGCTTGGTCGTCTGGATCGACCAAGCGATTTGATGCGTTCGAACCAAGATGGCTTGGCTTCGACCTTCGGGCTTGCAAGCATTGCTTCCAACGCTTGTAGTTCGTCTTCGGCAGACAAGAAGTTGGTAGAAGATCTCGACATGATGAGTACAGTTGGACGAAATTGATCGATGATCAGATCCAGTTGACAAGGACAAAGACAAGGGGATGAGCAAGACCTTGAATGATCGAATGCTGGGTTGCTCATAAGCTCTGGCAAGCTCTCTTCACGCCTCTTAGAACCGATGACCCGTCTTCACAGCTCCCAGCCGTTCTCACAGCCCCGACGCACTATGACTTGGTGCCGCGGTAGTGTTGCTGGCCATATCCCACGGTACAAGACTCTTCAGCAATCCTCGATCGGCCATGTTGCAGAGTAAGACATGCAGACGCCACAAAAAGCGCCTTCGAGCTATACTAACGTAAAGTTTTGTAGCGCACGAACGTGGTGGTTAGGACGATGGAATATGCGATCGGCGTATGAAGACCTCTAGCCCTAGGGCGAATTGGAGTGCGGCGCCGAAGTGAAGCTAAGCAGGAAGAATGCCGTTTGCTCGGCTAGCGGAATGCACTCCGGGGGTACAAGATAGTTGTAGATGTCTTTGCGAGAGGATACTCATGGACATGTGGTCCGCAACCACGGCATTGGTGTTTGGATGACGCCATTTAGTCAACGTAGACCGAGGTGATGTGAGCAAACGCCACAATCCGGTCCATAAACCAAGACGAGTTAAACAGACGCCACAAGACGGAAGTGCCTGATCCACCAGGCACAATCCAGTAATACTTCAATAAACTTTTCCAGCACCATGGACAGCGGGAGTTCGGGCAAGATTTCTCCTACTTTTATGCGTATCGAATCCCAACAGCACGGCACGATGTCTCAAATGTCTCAGTGTTACCCCGCGGACTACCACACGGAGTATGCTGTGGTCAAACCTTGGCTGTTACTTTCCTCTCAGAGCATCGCTTGTAGTGATAGCATTGCATGGGAATTTATGCAGCTCCAGGCGTTCTCAAAACACCTCGATAAGATGACCACTTCCTCCAGTGCAACCAGACCTCTTCCCAATCATTTACTCTACCCTCCGATCATGGGAGACTTTTCGCCTTCCCGAAACTCGTCTCTTCGAGTCTTCTTTGCCAGGCAGATACAGCAGCTGATCGCTCTTTGCATCATCTGTGGTGTTCTCTTCGTCTCGTTCCACACTTTCACGGAACAGCCTCCTCAGCTGCTCTTGCAGTCTGACAAGTTCCCGAAGAAGATCTGGCAATCTTGGAAGGTTGATCCCACCAGATTCGAACACAGAGACAATGAGCGAGCAAGAACATGGACTGTCAAGAATCCCAACCACCGATACGAGGTGCTGACAGACGACAACGCCGACAACTATGTTACACATCATTACGGTCCCTTGGGCCTCAACCGACCTGACATCGTTCACGTCTACCAGTCGCTGAATGCAAAGATCATCAAATCTGATCTTCTACGATACCTTATCATGTACGTCGAAGGCGGAGTCTATGCAGATATCGACGTGGAAGCCATCAGACCCATCAAGAAGTTCATTCCGAAAGCATTCGATGAGGCCGACATCGACATGGTCATTGGCATTGAAGTGGATGAGCCCGATTTCGCTTCTCATCCAGTCCTAGGATCGAAGGCACAGTCCTTCTGTCAATGGACTTTCATGTGCAAGCCTAGGCTTCCGGTCATGCTGAGATTGATCGAGCACATCATGATCTGGCTTCATGAGCTCTCATTGAAGCAAGAGAAACCGATCTCCGATCTCTATCTCGACTTCAACGAGGTCTTGAGTGGCACTGGTCCTTCCGCTTTCACTGCTGCGATCCTCGCCGAGATGTCGAAGACTGTCGGCGAGCCAGTGCTCTGGGACCAGTTCTCCGGGCTCACAGAAGGCAAGCTTGTGGGAGGCGTGCTGGTATTGACAGTCGAGGCGTTCGCCGCTGGGACTGGCCATTCCGACTCCGGAAATCATGGAGGCAAAGGCGCTATGGTGAAACACCACTTCCATGCCTCATCGTGGCCGACGAATCACCCCCGCTTCAAACATCCTGTTTACGGCGAGGTGGAAAAATGCAATTGGAACATGGAGTGTGTCAAGCTCTGGGATGCCAACACCGCATTCTTTGACGGTCTTCCCGAGGAGGAACGACTCAAGATTGTTGGCATCAAAGAGATGAAAGACGCGAAGAAAGCTGAGATTGCCGCCAGCCCCCCGATGGGTCCTGCCGGTCAGATTCCGATAGGTCTAGGGCCTATCGATGCCCCAGCTGAGGATGGCAGCACCCATGCCCAGTCGGATCCCGAGCCTATGACAGGTATGCCAGAGCAGTCTGATGACGAGACTATCACAAGCGCACGGGAAGTTGGTGGTGAGCAAGCCGGAAGTGGCCCAATGCCACCATCTGAGCAGGAAGCTGCGGTAACACACGAAGAGCAATGGATGGATCAGATCGCTGAGTCTCTCGATAAACTGATGGGAGAAGCACCAGAAGAGCTGGAGGAGGTGTCTGGAGATCACCCCGTTGCTGTCGATGATCCCATGGCTCTAGTGCTAGAAGCTCGAGAGGTGGAACCCGCAGCACATCCCTAGAAGAAGGCTTAACCCCGGGCCTTGCTTTGTGATGCCGGTTGTAAGATAGATAGCCCGTTCCTGGAGTAGTGTAAATTTAAATATGTCATTGTTGTTCAACATTGCTGTACCTACCATGGCGCCGGTTCTAATCAATGTTGTATGAGAAGTTGAGTTCACATGAAGGTTCCACCATTCCTTCTATAGGGTTTTCTTCGCGGCCAACGGCAAATCGCTCGGGATTTGACGTTTTGTCCGGTACACTGCATGCAGGAACAAACATTGCCTTGCATTAGCTTTTCGAACGGCCCGTTGTCTCAGAGCTCGACCACGGTCTCGGGGCGTGGCTTTGGAACCAACTCCGAGGAGGCGGCACGTCCTGTGGCTTGGACTTCCCCATACCCTCTCCATTATTGCGGCAGAATCCGACCTGAGGAGATCTGGAGATGTGTATGTGTTTGTTCCTTCACCTCGCCTTGCTCGCAAGGCATTAGTGGTGCTGTTGAAATCTCCAAGTTTGGGACACTCGTATCTGTCATGACTTAACATTGTCGCTACCATTTGCTGTGAGCTACGTCAAGAACCAACCTTTCTTCCGGCAACTCGGTGGAGTTCAATGCGAGTTTGCGGTTAGATATCTTTGAGGTTATGGTGAAATCAAAGACCGGGTATCGCACATGTACCTGAACATCATCTGCGGCCCGATTGATTGTCGCACCGTTCAGACAGTGGTAGCGAGAATCGACCACTAATGCGTTTGCTAGTGGGCATGTCGTAAGTTCATGGTCACAGACATCAGCGATATGAGCAGTACGCGCCTTGAAAATCGCACAGTCCAACTCTCGATGCCTAAAAAGTGCTGTGGTGGTCTGACTACCGTAGCTACAAATCATATCGGCAGATCTATTCCATCGTCGTACATCAGCTTGCTCACGGACGAAGGGTAGACTATTTCCTTCAGGCTGACTGTGTCTGATACTCATAATTCTTTCAACGATCTATAATACGCGTTCAAGGCGAGGTGTAGTTGCGCGAGAAGCATTGTTCTCTGTCTAAAAAACTAGCACACAATACATACATCACGAACAAAAGCCGAGATCTTGAAATAAATCTTCGGCCAAAACATCCATTATGCCTGCCCGGGTGTCTTCGATGCCGAATCCCAGGAACAGAGGGTCGTCAAGATAACCGTGATACTTCTGTCCGTGTGTCTTCCAGCTCACACTTGTGACGTAGAACATCTCGGTGTGATTGGCGGGGATCTCCTTCTTGGGATCGTTCTCGTATACCGTTGCATGAGTCTCTTTGGTCAGCGTCGTGCGTCCGTGTATCCATAGCGGTCGTTGAGAGATCGCATGGATTGCGAATGGAGCGGTCTGCTGGAATAGCATGACATAGGGCTCGTAGATGCCGTGCCAATCGTGGAAGAACTTGTGGTGGAAGATGGTGAAGATGAATGTGTTCGTCGCATCAGGGACACATCCGGGATCTTTGCGCTTGCACATAGTAATGCTGAGCGAGTTGGATGCCTGATGAATCGACTCCTCTGTAGGTGCCAGAGTCGGCATGTATGTCGTGAGACACATGTTGTCCTTGTTCGCAGACTCGAGCGCCAAATCTGGACCCACGGAGCCGTCGTAAGAGAGCTGCGCGAATACTCTTTGAGGATAAATGTCATGATGCACATAGGCTTTGCCATCACTATCCCAGAAGAGGAAGAAGTTCTTCTCGATCTCTTTGATTGGATGCGGTCGCTGGAGTTCAGTCGCATGCGTGAACAGCTTCGGAAGTACATCTCTCTCGTGCTCATAGTCTTGTAGCAGCATGCGAACGTCTTCGAGCCAGATACCAAGACATGTATAGGCTGACTGGGAGCCGTAGACGATGTATGGTGCGTCAGGCCCCAAGAACATCCTTGCATCACGAGGTCCGGGGCGGAAATTGAAGTAGGCGAGTTCGTCTTTGCATACACCGTTGATGGAGGGATCAACGGTTAGGACGGTCGGCTCAGCTGTGCATATCATGACTCCGTTCATGATACCAGCCGTGCAAGTTAACTGCTCTGAATACTTGCTCTCCTGTCCGCTTTGCTCATGCTGTCCGACGATGATCCACAGATCATGATCAGTCGGATGAGGGATGATGTTCGGGTTGTAGATCGCGCCACCTCCGGTGAAGACGGGAATGTATCCGCGGTTCGCTGTTGATAACGAAAACAGCTCCCGATAGTCGATCCCGTCAGGGAGAGGCGAGTAGCTACCGTCTTCATCGTCGTCTTCGTCGTCTTCGGAGCCCTCTTTCTTGCTAGTGGGATTGCTGCTGTGCTCTTGCTCAGCCTCCAGCAGAGGCCTGTCCTCAAGAACATCGTCGCTAGGCTTTTGAGTGCCTGGAACTTCCTCGTCGGCACGGTAGTCATCCGCATATAGCGAATCAAGGATGCGATAATCTTGTTCATCGCGTGTGAAAGCGGAGTCAGCATCCGGCTCATCACCATCGCCAAGGGTCTGAGGCCTTGGAAGCTTCAGTGGTATTTGTTCCACAACTCTGCGATTCGAAACATGTCCCGGTAGCGAGCTGACAGCAGAGCTAACAGTGAGTATCTTCGAGAGGAAAAAGATGATGGACCCAAGGCTGATGAACACGGCACCCAAGGTAGTGCGCTTGGCCGAACGTGAACGATTGAGCAACATGGCTGATGAAGAAGATGTGTATCTGCTGGTACTGGGACCGAAGAGCAGAACAGTACTGATGCCGAAGGGAAGCAAGTTGGAGCTCGGTGATGTAAGTGCCCTCGAGCTGTTGGTCCCATGGGGGTGACATGAAGTGCACAGTTCATTCGCACCATCGTTCCAAAAGCTCCCGAGTTTGTACTGTGCAGCTGCAGCTTGCTGTCCACGCGAGCGCCACACACCGAGTTGAACCAAAAGATAAGCCGCTAGTGATAGCAGTATTTTGACTTTTCGCCGATATAGTACCCCGGTTCGCTATAACGTTACAGCATAAGGCTGGCAAGCTTGAACTTTAATTTGATGCAAGAAGTGTATTTTCTAGGAACATGCTTCATCGCAAAAATTGGGTACCAACCGGTTTCACGGCCGCTGGGAGCCATGGCTGCGCTGAAAAGCAGAAGACAAACTCTAATGTTTTGAGCATAGCGCAGACGGCATGAGTGTCGATTCCAACAGAGATCAAAGATCGGCACAATCTAGCAACAAGGCACAAAGCTTGCACGGGCAAGCATTCGATGACTTCATCAGGTCGGTATTTGATAATTCTTGCAATTCCGAGGCTGTGTTATTGGCTTTGTTCAGAGTGAGGTTTTCGGGAAGATCGGCTTTGAATACATTCTACTGCTTCCACACTCAATAGTGGAACGTGACCTTGAACATATTGAGAGGTCCATTGGGGCCTTGTGAGAAGTACAGCTCGTTCTCCTTACCACGTGATGACCATTGCGGATGCGCATCCACACCATATCCCAGCCATCCACTGTCACTAAGAAGTTCGAACCCGCCAGTCCATGGTCCCCAGGGGTTGTCGGCGAGGTAGAAGAAGGTGAAGTTCAGATACAGATTGCACATCAGCATGTACTTGGAGAAATACTCGCTCCAAGTCACGCTACCGTATTGAGTGCACGTAAATCGACCAGTCGTTTCTGAGGTGCGCATGCCATAGGAACCAGCGTCCTTCGCATTAGGTATACCAGGGATCCACTCGGGATTTGTCGTAGAGTCGGGAGGGAAAGCGAGGTAGTCATACTCTTGTGCATCGAAGGCAGCCTCGCCGGCTTTGACTCGGCCTACCAGAATGTTACCGAACGGGCCTTGTTGATTGTAGTTGTAGATATATCCTTCAGCATTGAGGATCGCGAGAAGTCCCAACTGTACGGAATCAGGCCCTGTGAGTAGAGGTCCGACTCTTTCAGCAATAGGTTTGGTAGGACCAAGTGTCACAGCGACGACACCAGCACCTTGATTGACGTGGGAATCATCAGGAGCTCCTCTTGTGATCTCCCAGACGTATGCGATCCCAGTAGTTTCGTTGATGGGGACTATATTCGAAGTGTCCATGCCGTAGATGGTCTGGGGTGACACTGGCTTTGGGTCTCCTGGCCATGGCAAGGCGAAAGCGTAGTCCGAAATCACTGAGTATGCAGAGGCATCGATGACTGAGACATGACGAGTGCCGTAAAACGCAGGTCCCATATCAAAACCGCAAACTGTGGCGTCTGAGTCGCACTGCATGTCACCGCAATTCCACAAATCTCTGCCACCGAGGGAGCTCGATCGACATTTGTCTCCGCCGAGCCCTTCCTTGCCCATCGGGCCAGTGAACTTGATGTCACAGACATAATCGATGTGCCATTTGGTGCCATTGTCTTGCAAAAAGGTCTCCGGACTGGGTAGGTCGGTGCTTGCCTTGCGTGCCTTGGGCGTTGTGTGGACGATCGGAGTGATGATGATGACCAGCGTGATCAATAGTAGTAACGCCAGGCAGACTGTGACAATACAGCCATGGGTGAAACGAGAAGGATTGAAGCTTCGAGGATAGCACGAACGTACGAGGTTCGATGGGAACTTGTAGCAGATTCGAACACTGGTGGTATGACTTGGAGGCATAGTTGCCTGTGAATGCTAAAGGCATTCGGACAACTTCAGACGAAGTGTCGCTCCGAAAATCACTACCCTCGACCGCTCGTGACGACCAAATGCTCTCCCGAGCTGGCGAAAGGCAACCATGCTCGCATGCTGTACGAGATGGGCTGCTGAGCAGACTCGGTCAAAGAGCGCTCCTCCGAATTCAAATCTGTACCTGCGCGTCAAAAGCCAGTTGGAGCCGTTTCAGAGTGGGAACTTGGTACTGGTTCTTTGGCAGCCATGGATGAGGTGGAACATGATGCTCGCGGCTCAGGGCTATCTGGCACGTGGCGCTTGGGTTTGCCTGAGTAAAGCTTCAAGCATCCAAGCCGAGTTCGGAAGAATATACTCCGCTGATTCCTATCCTGATGTGTGTAATGAGGCCTCAGGCAGAGGGTCAGATAGCGACGACGTTCGTCGCGGCCAGCTGCCAAGACAGCAGAGCGTTGTGTCACGTGACCTGCAGAGTGCTCTGTTGCTCTGCTGCCCTGCTGCTCTGTATGCTCTGTGTACACAGAGCAGGTTGCATACCACACGAGTCTCCTTGGTATATAGGACAGTCGAGTTTCCATCTTTCATAGGAGCCTCGTGCTCAACTTAAGTAACTAACTTAGAGTCATTGTTCATAACGCAACTTGATCAGTGTGCTACTCAGTCAGACTTATCTTCCTTACCCTGAAACCCTTAGTACCTCGTTTGGTCTCCTACCCCGAGTATACCCTATTACACTTTGAGCACTGTTCTCGGATTCCATCGAGAAGTGTTTTAGGTCAGACATCGTTACATGTCTGAGGAAGAAGACCCATCTATCGAAGATACCTCATCCGAAGAAGAGTCTGATAACGACTCTACATCCGAAGAACCAGCGACGCCCCTCGATACAAATCAATCGATCCTAGTAGTCACCGAGTGGTTGCAGAACGTAATCCTGAACGACATGTCTGTCAACAGATCAACCTAAGGCGCGAACGACGGAGGATCGTTCAAGGTAAACGCTCCCTCCAAGTTCTCTGGACAGCGAAACTAGGTTAAAACGTTCAAGCTGCAATACTTAATGTACATCTAACTCAATGAGGCAAAGCTGAACACCAACTGCAAGCAGCTGTTGTTCCTCACGTCTTACTTAAGGGGACCTGCTTACGAGTGGATTTTGCCCTACCTGGAAGATTTCCTGGAACACCCGGAGTATAATGACTTGAAAGTAACAACTAAAGTCATCATAGCTAGGAAGACTGCATTTTTTAATAAACTGCAGACTGCATTCGGATATAGAAGCAAGAAAATGGAAGCCGAGCAAGCTCTCTAAAGCATCCAGCAACGTGGACTAGTATCGAAATACAGGGCCGAATTCCAGACTTTGGTAGTCAAGACCAACTAGGACAACGAGGCCATCACATCTCACTTCTATCGAGGATTAAAGGACATAATCAAGGACGAGATCGCGAAACGCAATGCACGCCCGACGACTTTCCAGGAGATATACGAAGTCGCTCTTAGGATTGACGAGCGTATGTATAAGCGACAGATAGAAAAGAAAGGAGTCTACCAGGGAAGATCCAACACTAAGGTTCAACAGGAGGTACCCGCCTAGAAAGACAACTACTATGGGTTGCAGAAGATGCAGATCGATGCAACCAAAGGCAAGCCTGGTTCTAATAACAAACAGAAACAAAGACCTTAGCTGAAAATGAAAGGGACAGCCGACAAGTCCAGCGTTGAGTGCTACAGCTGTGGCAAGAAAGGCCACTATAAGAATGAATGCAAAGCCTGGAAGCAGAGTCATGAACTGCAAGGATCCAGCCAGCATCGAAACCAGGATAAGTCTTTTCGAGCGACGAAGAGCACTAGCAATAAAGTTGTTAAACAACCTCAATCCCTGAAAGCCACGCAAGGACGTAGGGGCTACCAGGAGGTGGAACCAGAGGGAAGGGTCGAGTACAACACACTCCTCGACCTACCCGAGAACGCTGCGCTGAGACGCGACAGGAACCATGACAGCTATGCTGTGCTGATATGGATAGCTTGCTACGACGATGGCTGCTCTATTCACTACAGCGACAAGTACGGATCCGGGTACTGGCCACAAAGGAAAACCCGGAGTGTTTGTCGAACGATCGGACAACCCAGTCAAGGTGTTCGATTCGAAGGAGGTTAACCCTCGCTGGAAGACAGTTCAACTGACGAGGAATCAGAGTAAGAATCCGAGGAGGAGTAAGGACAAGTGGTCCGATACTCTGCCGGATACCCACCTCAGTAGGAAGAGTCCAGCGAGGAGGAGGGAGAAGCCTCTGAGACAGAATCTATCAAGGAATCAGTAGGAGTCACAGAGTTTACCTGTACCTTCTACAGCAATGATCCGATGCTCCAACTGCTTGAAACAGTTGCAGACAGCAGACCTTTACTACTTCTGTAGGATTCGGAAGGCAGAAGTCTGATGGTCGATAAGAGTGAACTCTGGGAATTGTTCACTAGGATGAGGAAGGTTTTGTGGAATGTTCCACATACCAAGAACAGCATCGACTATCAAAGGATTGTTCAAGAATTTCCACTATTAGGAAGTAGATTCACCCCGAAAGGCGAATACTTCACCCCCGACAACATTAGCGTTACTCGAACCATGCGCCTAAGGGTCATGGAGATCAAGAACGAGTACGCTACGGAGGGAAGAGACCAAAAGGACTAGAAATCACAGACAGAGAAAGCAAAAGTCTACATGATTGAGCAAAGAGTGCTAGTCATGCTAGAGAACTACAGCGAGGAACCCCTTGATGTATGAAAACAACCTATGACTTTGCAAGACAGACCTCCGACACCCTATACACAGGTAGGAACGAGTGCTGTACTACAGCGGGACGCTCGTATGACATCTGGGTATACTGTCGTGCTATTAGGACTAAACTTCCAAGACAAAGCAAGATTAGTCGCCAAGCATCGACAAGAGATGCACGCGGGACGACAGGTCATTCTAGGACGACTGCAGCTAAGGGATGCAGGAAACTAGAAGATCCTCTAGAAGGAAGACCCTAGAAGGATCGACCTGGGCCATAACGAATAGTAGCAAGCAAAGCTCAGTACGCCAACAACCTGGTTGTGTGGGTACAGATTGGCAATGCACCTGCTAGAGCTTTGATCGATTCAGGATGCACAGGAAACTTCATGAGTCCAGCCTTTATCAAACGACACGACATTGGAACTCGAATGAAGAAAGAGCCCTTTCTGCTCATGAGTTTTGATAGAAAGCCTATGATATACAATAACGGCATTGTAGCACAGGAAACACAGCAACTACCTCTGTCGATAGGACGCTATATAGAGACGACTCAGTTTGATATCACCGATGCACCCGGATGTGATGTGGTTTTGGGATTGCCATAGCTCATGGAATCCAACCTGACGATAAACTAGAGTAGTAAGATGATTCAATTCGGAAACTCACAGCCGACGCTCATGCATAGGGTACACGACGTATCCCATGAGATCGACGTTTGCGCAATATCAGCAACAGAATTATGCGAGGCAATAACAGAGAACCCCGAACAGGTTCAGACGCTATATTACAAGAAGACGGAAGTGAAACAAGGTCCAACTTTGGACATTCTGCCTGAATACTCGGACTTCAGACATCTCTTTGAGAAAGAAGCCGACGAAGATGCTTTACCACCACACCAACCCTGGGATCATGAAATCAAGATCAAGGAAGGTATGGAACTGAAGAAGGAACCCTTACGACCCATGTCGGCCGAGAAAGCCGAGTACGTTCGAAAGTATGTCGACGAAGGACTTCGGAAAAGGCATATCCGCGAATCGGAATCACCCGCAGGATACCCATTGCATATCGTACCTAAAGGAGACGAATGGCGAGTATGCATGGATTACTGCGGACTTAACAATGCAACTGTCAAGAACAGTTACCTGTTACCCTTAATCCATGAGCTACAAGACTGCTTGTAGGGAGCTTAATAGTTCACTACGTTCGATATACCAGGAGCCTACAACAGGATCCGGATCAAGGAAGGACACGAATGGAAGACAGCATTTAGAACTCGTTTCGGACTATTCGAGTATCTAGTCATACCATTCAGGCTAACAAATGCGCTAGCCACATTCCAGGCATATATCAACAATATACTTCAGAAGTACCTCGACGTTTTCGTAGTAGTCTATTTAGATGACATCCTTGTGTATTTAAAGACATACGACGACCACATTCGAGATGTACAGAAGGTTCTTCAGGCTCTCGCAGATGCGAAGATGAAGATCAAGCCTGAGAAGACAGAGTTCCATAAGACTGAAGTTAAGTTTCTCAGATACATCGTATTGCGAGAAGGACTTAAGATGGACCAAAAGAAGATTGAAGCTGTAACTAGCTAGCCGAAACCAGGGACAGTCAAGGAGGTTCAATCGTTCTTAGGTTTTGCGAATTTCTATCGACAGTTTATTAAGGACTATTCGAAGATTGCAGCCCTACTCACAGAACTAACTAAGAAGGACAAGGTGTTCGAGTAATCGGCCGAGGCCGAAGAAGCATTTCAAGAGTTGAAAACCCGCTTTTCCACTGAACCGATCCTTGTGATCTTCGACCCGAAGAGACCTTCTATGGTAGAAACAGATGCCTCAGACAAAGCAATCAGAGTATATCTGAGCCAGGCCGACGATAAAGGAAAACTTCGACTGGTAGTGTACCTATCAAGGAAATTCACCCTAGCTAAAAGCAACTATAAGGTCCACGACAAGGAACTCCTTGCAATCATCGAAGCATTTCGACATTGGCAAGTATATCTCGAGGGACAAGCCCATGAGACGAAGGTCATCTTGGATCATCAGAATCTATCTCGATTCTTGACTATGCACATAATGACAGGATGTCAGATGCAGTGGTATCAAGATATTGCGACATTCCGGATGAAGATTCATTACTGGAAAGGATCCGAGAATACTCGAGCAGACGGCTTAAGTAGATGAGAAGACTACATGAAGGGCGAACCCAAGAAAGGCATTCAGTTACTGGTTCGTAATGCTGACAGCACCCTTCAGGTCAACAAGATTGCTATGATATCAGTCATCGATGCCAGCGCTATTCCCGACGAAATCCGGAAAGCCCTACATAATGACAGTCTAGCAAAAAGCGTACGAGAATCACCTAAGGAACATACTAAGTTCCAGGACAGGAATAGATTGCTCGAATTCGAAGGACGAATCTATGTTCCTCCTCCGATACGCGAACAAGTGCTGCAAGCACACCATAATAGACCGATTTGTAGACATCCTGGAGTCACCAAGATGGTCCAGACAGTACAAGCTCAGTTTTGGTTCCCTAAAATGAGATTAGCCATCGAAGACTACATCAAGAAGTACAATATCTGTCAACGAACGAAGCATGACCGACACCTACCATATGGCAAGCTTTAGGCACTTCTAGTACCGACACAACTGTGGCAGTCAGTAGCTATGGATTTTGTGGTGAAACTACTATCATCAGACGATCCAGTAACTCAGGAACCATATAACAGTATCCTGGTAGTAACTGATCAGTTCACAAAGTTTGGAAGGTTCATTCCTTATAAGGAAACCTGGATAGCGGAGCAGTTAGCCTGCGTGTTCGTGAAAGAAGTGGTTGCTAACCATAGCATCCTACAGCAATTAATCTCGGACCAAGACAAGTTGTTCACATCTAACTTCTGGACAGAATTGATGAAGATAGTAGGCGTGAAGCACAAGCTCAGCACAGCTTATTACCCCTAGACAGATGGACAAACAGAGAGACTTAACCAGATCCTAGAGCAGTATCTCAGATGTTATGTCAACGATAACTAGGACAACTGGGTAGCCTTGCTACCAGTCGCCCAGATCGCATACAATCAGTCGCTGACGACCACGACGGGTACATCGCCATTCTATACGAATTTCGGTTTCGAACCGAAGGACATCTCAGGAGCTATAGGAGAAACATCAGACAACCCAGCAGCTACCTGGCGAGCGAAGGAAATGCAAGAGTTGCATAAAAACCTTCGCCTCGATTTGACATTTCAGTATCAACAAATGGTGAAACACGCGAACTGTAAAAGGCTTGGAGGACTAACCTTTAAGGAGGGGGATAAGGTTTATCTCCTACAGCGTAATATCAAATCCGACAAACCAACAAAGAAATTAGATGCAGTCAAACTAGGACTATTCAAGATTCGGAAATGCAAGGGACTAGTCAGCTTCGAGCTAGAACTACCCAAACGAATGCGCATACACCTAGTATTCCATAAATCATTACTGGAACCTGCAACACCAGATGCCACGCTACAACAAGATGTCAGGGACATTGACCCAGAAATACAAGAACCTATCTATCAAGTCGAACGGATCCTCAAGGAGCGAACTGTTCGAGGTCAGAAACAGTACCTGGTACAATAGGAAGGATATAACCATACTAAGGACTCTTGGCAGCTCAGTGAACATTTCGAGTCGCAGAGGCCAATTGAAGAATTCCAACAGTCACGACAAGGTCATAAAGTGGTTGGAGTAAGATAACTCTCCAACAATGCTGGATCCAAGGGATGCTCCCAGAAACTGGGAGGCACATCCTCCAGTACACCCTAAGTGGAAGGCGACAACTAAAGAGCGAGGCCCTCAGCTGAAGTGTCTGGAACAAGTGTTTCCTACCCTTCCTCTGATTCCAACTCTTCCAACGCCCGGGATTCCATAGCGATCGCCTCTGCAGCACGCTGGTCTGTAAGGTCCATCTGTTGGCGAAGATGTTCCTTGCGCGCTCGAGCAGTGCATAACATTTCCAGAGCCTCAGCTTGTGCGCTAAGGGCTTCGTCGATTTGTCGCTGAAGTTTCTGTTTCTCCTAGGTAAGGCGATGGAACTCTGACTGCGTCACTTTAATATCGCATCTGATGTTCTTGCGATTGCAGTGATTACATTTTCTAGAGCGAAGATGTACCTTGCAGACCGTACTATGCTTAACACAGTTGCTGCATTTCTGAACCATGGTATCTCCAAATACGTCGATGAAGTCGGCAAGGTCGAGACAGCGAGTGGTGCTGGTAGAAGAAGTACGAACAGCAGGCATCTTGCGAAACCATGATGACAGCAGAAGTCTAGGGCACGGGACCCTCTTATCTAACTCAAGGGACTGAGCTAGGCCAGGAGGGGGATAGTGTAATGAGGCCTTAGGCAGAGGGTCAGATAGCGACAATGTTCGTCGCGGCCAGCTGCCAAGACAGCAGAGCGTTGTGTCACGTGACCTGCAGAGTGCTCTGTTGCTCTACTGCTCTGCTGCTCTGTATGCTCTGTGGACATAGAGCAGGTTGTATACCACACGAGTCTCCTTGGTATATAGGATAGTGGAGTTTCCATCTTTTATAGGAGCCTCGTGCTCAACTTAAGTAACTAACTTGGAGTCATTGTTCATAACGCAACTTGATCAGTGTGCTACTCAGTCAGACTTATCTTCCTTACCCTGAAACCCTTAGTACCTCGTTTGGTCTCCTACCCCGAGTACACCCCATTACAATGTGGATGTTGTAACAAAAACAGTAGTCGGCTAGCCTACGGCGGGAACCAGAGTATGCATCGCGATCCGTATCTTGCGTACCTGCATTTGTATCTTCACACGCCTGGGACGCTATTTACGCGTCAAGTACGAAGACCTGTAGAGCATTTGGCTTCTCAATGAACTCTCCTTCTTCGAACCGGTGGTGAAGCGCATGCCGCGTGAGTTCTGTGTTTGGAAGACTGCCAACATACTTCTCAATAGATCGCCACGCACCCAAGCGTCCGAATTTGACGCCTTCAACGTCAGCGGCGAGGTTGATGGTTGTGTACCAAGCGGCGCCTGATTTGTATACGGAGTCACGACATTGTTGGCCTCAGCGACATCGGCTTCCTGCAGCGGAGTTTGCGACCGGAGTTCGGAAGCATTCAGCATTCGATACCGCTCTGTCTCATCAATTGGCCAATGTCGTATTGTCTCAGCTGATATCAGGCAGCAGCACGAAGGAATGCGTATCAGTAGCGGAGTCGTACGATTTCTCGGAGTTCGTTAGTAGGGTAGTAGTGCACGCTTCTGCATCCGATAAGCCGTATAAGATCAGATAAGATGCCACCCTGATTGCTCCCTCCCTTACCATCCGTTTGCCGCTTTGACCGAAATGTCTCCTCTACAACAACCTGCCGATCACGATGATGGCAAGTGTGAAGCAATTCAAAGCCTTTCCCATGCCCTGCACACAAAGATGGTGCCTGCGACGGGCGCGCAGGATCCCGAGGCCTTGACCGGGGTTGAGATGGCCACGATCAATGACGCAAACACGCAACAAAAGCGCGACGACCTGTATCTGGTCTGCTTTGACGACAGCTATGATGGTGAGAAGTAAGAGCGTTCTGGTACCGTTAGGATTTCGAAGCTGACCGTCTTCTAACAGCCCAAAGGATTGGCCGACGGTGAAGAAATGGACAGTCACAGACGTTCTCTCCGCTACAGGCTTTAACCGCATCATGGTCTCGACAATCATGGCTCCGGCTCTCAGTACCATCGCCCTTGAGCTCGATATGAACAGTGCCGAGTCTGTGATGGCGCTGTCGATATATCTTTTGGCAACTGCGTTCGGGCCTCTGCTCATCGGACCTCTGTCTGAGATCTACGGAAGAGCTCCGATCTTGCACTTCTCCAATGTCTGGTTCCTGGTTTGGAACCTTGTATGCGGATTCGCCAAGACCAAAGAGACTCTCATCGCTGCCAGGTTCCTTGCTGGATTCGGTGCCAGTGCGATATACGCCTTAGCGGGAGGCGTGCTCGGCGATATCTGGAGGCCGGAGCAGAGAGGAAAGTCACTGGGCGTATACCTGCTCATTCCACTGCTTGGGGCCGCTGTCGGTGAGATCTATCTGGTCTGTGTCATCTGGTCGGCTCCGGCAGTGCTGATTGCGTACAGGTCCAATCATCGGCGGCTTCATGGCTGCACGCACCACGTGGCGATGGTAAGTCTGGCTGCAACTTGCTGCCGGAGATGTCAACATACTAACGGGTTGGCCTTCCAGGATGTTCTGGTCCACATCGGCTTTCCAAGGCGTGATGACTGTTGTCTCGTTCTTCGCCTTCTACGAAACTTATCCTCAACTCATCCTTCGTCGGCGAGCGGAGAAGAAGCGATCCGAGACCGGCGATCCAAGATACAACACTGCTGCTGAAAGAGTACATAATGACACTAATCCGATCAGTGCTATCACTCGTAGCCTCACGCGACCACTCCGCTTGCTGGTCTTTCACCCCATCGTTCAGCTCATCTCGGTCATCTCAGCATTGAACTACGGAATCCTTTACATCATTCTGGCAACATTCTCAGATCTCTGGGTCACAGCCTACGGTCAACCGGTGGACATCAGTGGCTTACACTACATTGCTGTTGCTCTTGGAGAAATCGTCGGTTCGCAGATCTCCGGATATGTCATGGACACCATCTACCGAAGACTGAAACTTCGCGCCGGCGATGCAGGCCGCCCAGAATACCACATCCCGATGATGTTGCCGGGCGTAATCCTAGCTCCGGCTGGACTGCTGTTGTATGGATGGGCCGCGCAAGCCCACAGGCATTGGATCGTTGTCGACATCGGCATGTTCATTACGACCTTCGGCTTGCAGATCGCTTGTATGCCCACGCAAGCGTACATCATCGACTCTTACCCCGAGCATGCAAGCTCGGCGACTGCTGCGTCGCAGCTTTTGCGCAGTCTCATGGCGTTCACCTTCCCGCTCTTCGCTCCGGCGATGTATCACGCTTTGGGGTATGGATGGGGAAACAGCTTGTTGGCATTGATCACGCTGGTGTTCGGTGTCCCTGCGCCGTTGCTGCTGTGGTGGTATGGATCGCGGCTGCGGGCGAGAGCACGGGAGACTTACTGAAAGATCAAGTGGTGCAGCACTGTGCTGCGTACATGATGATGATCGATCTTGTTACTCATAAGGTTCATCTGTTGTATTAAATCACCAGACAGGTCTCCATGCATCAATGGTTGATACTTGTCGCATTAAATAGGACAAATGTCTCAACTATCAGTCGAATAAGGGCTCGTTTTCACCTACCAGAGGCACGGCAGGGTCGTCTACTGCAGGCCGGGCTTCTCTTACGATGTTGTACCATCGCCGCTTCCAACTTTCATCCAAATGTATATCAACCAACAAAGGACTGAACGTCCTTACCTCCAATCTCAGCGTACATAACGCTACCGATGGTGGCATTACCACTCGACCCCGAAGAGGCGGCCACGTACAGGGGAGTTAAACCGTGCCTCTTGTGTCCGAACGCTACAGCTGAGACAGCTTGCAGTAACGTCGAGTTTGCCGCAATGCGAGAAGACTTTCCTGGAATGTCTACCAGTGTAAGAGTGGACTCGCCGTTGTTCGCGATCAAGGCCTTGTCTCCGCCGGGTAATATAGCGAAATCATCTCCAGCAATAATTCCTCCCACAATGGTCTCCGCTGGGCCAGTTTGTAGTCCTGTCTCTGGACAGATGGGAATCGCTGAAAATGTACCAGCGTCGAGGCTAGTGTAGTATAGAGTGCTGCCGAGCACGTGGATACCGTTGACGCCAATTCCTAGACCGTCAAATCGCGGATCCAAGGATGGGTCACGGATGACGACTTCGTGTGCACCGGTGTGGACGTTGAGCTTGATGACAGCGCCTGCTGCGGAGTCTGCAAGAAGCAAGTTGGCACTGTCGTCTGCAGACAAGCGGGACATGCCATTTAGCAATCCTGCATCTGCGAATTGTGCTACATGGGAGACCACTTCTTGTTTCATGACGGTGTTATTGGTGCAAGCGCAAGGGCTACGCAAGTCAACTCTCCAGACGCTGTTGGATCCAGGAGCGGCGGCGACTCCAGAAATCTGCGATCCGATGACGTAGAATACGTCCTTTTCGAGCTCTGTGATTCCGAGCAGACTCGAAGCATTGGAGATGGTAGCGACAGCGACTGGTGGGTAGCTGCTGTTGCGCGAGACCTGGTACAGCACATTGCTCGAGACAGATGTCACTAGGATGTCGCCAGATTGTTTTATGGCAATGTTTTCGAGACTTGTCGTTCCAGGGATACCGTGCAGAGTCTTGAACGTCGATGCAGAAACTGGATTGATAGGAATGGCAGTCGACCAGCCGAACAGGAGCAGTATGCTAAATGCAGCCGGTATGGAATGCATTTTTGCTGTTGTTGAGAGATGATTGCTCGCTTCTGGGTGGCGAGTAGAAGCAGTGAATGTCTTGCGATCGGCCTTCGAAACAGAGTCACGGCCTTAGGCTATATAATGCTTGGGCTTCTTAGTAGCTGTAGCGCTCGGTCCTTGTCGCAGAGACTTGATTGCTAATGCTCCGCCAGATCGTTTAACTCGTATCAGTCGTTTAGTCAAGATGTGCCATACGGCCTACACCGCTAGCTCAGGGCAGCAGAAAGCACACGGTGAGACTGTTCGCAATCTCAAAAAAACTCGGTTGCCCTCTACACAATCTCGATACGACGTACGCTATTCTAGGGCTGTTTGTCCGGTGCGGCATCATTGGGGACGTAGCAAGTCTTGGGAGTCGTGGTTTATGAGAGGAGCCTTGGCTTTGCTAGGTTTTGAAGCTTGTGGGGCATAAGTCGGACTTACGTCTCATGTGACACCGTTAATGCCGAGGACTGGACTTGAGAATGGTGTTAACGGGAGTCTCTTAGCATTTTTGCAATGAGCACCGAGAATGCTTGAGGCATTTGAGATCTATAAATTAATAATTCAGACAGCGTGGGATTCCGGGATATAACTTTACATTCATCGTTTAACTAACGTCAATGTCCTAGAAGCGGAATAGTCCTAGAAGCGGAATACTTTATCGTGTATTTCTCGTGAACTTTCTT
>PEGC01000100.1:0-34049 GCA_002921095.1 Cladosporium sp. SL-16
ACGCGCTAAATCCAAATTCGGACAGAATCCTATGCGATTCTTTCCCTCATATTGGTTAGGATAGATATAATTAATATCTCTAGAAGAATATCTATCTATCGATAATACCGAATCTAAGGAATTATTATTATCTAAGGAAGAATCCGAAGATAAGATTACTCTAGAAGAATTAGCTAACGTCACTATAGGGGAAACCGGACAGTAGGGGAAGCCGGACAGCCCGAGTAAATATAATACCGCTCGCAGTTTATTGAATCATATATTGCGTAGATTTGATCCTGCCTACGTACTATCCGGTTTCCCCTACTGTCCGGCTTCCCCTATAGTAACGTTATCCTACTTATTACTAACTAATCGCTACTAGATATTATAGCTTAACTCGATAAGCTATATCTTGATATAATAGACCCTATATATAGACGAAACTCGATCCTAATACTAACTACTAATAGAGTCGTAGATATTAAAGAGATACGGCTCGGTATTCACAGCTCGCCTACATACATAAGCTAGCATATACTGCTCCGCTTCATCCTTGACACCGATTTTACGAAGTCAGACTCGTCAAGTGTTAGATTCAGGCCGACTATTGGAGACCCCGAAGCGGAGTGTCACGGCATGCGCCTGAAAGCTGCATAGATTTTAACGGTGCCGTGATTAAACACGCGTGCAAGTCAGACTGCGCGCCTAAACGAATCACTACTGTTCCCTACTTGCCATAGAAACATCTCCCTCGAGACAACATACCGATGCATCGTTTGACGCAGCTTGCGGCCTTGAATGCTAAACGGCCTTGTCAAGATGCAGACGACCGCTTAATCATCTGAATACGGGCCTATAGAGGTGGGCACAATCAAGGGTTCAAGTCAAGTAATTGTCAATCAAAGGATTTATGGATCAATCAATCAAAGCCCTCAAATTTCCTTAACAATCAAGGGTCAATCAATCAAAGAGATCTCGATTACTTAACTTGACTTGATTGTGCCCACCTCTGCGGGCCCATAAGCGTGACGCTACTGAGATAGCTGCGAGGTTGTTCGATCTCAGGCTTGAAGCCTGATCACGGCGCGCTTCGTGTGTCTCATTCGTCTGAGGCATGGCGTTATCGGTCTTGTTTAGTGTCTGCCTTCTAAACGTGATAGTCTTGTTGGGCTCAGCGTCTGCCTCGCCTCTCACAACGATACAAGTAGCCATGAACCTGAGACGAACTACGTTCCAGTTCCGCATATAGACCAAAGTCGGAACTGACGATGTTTGCAGATAGTCGCTGTTGCGTTGACTGGTTGACTGGTTGATCAGCCTGGTGTTTCCAAGGATTGAAATCTGAGCTTCAAGCGACTGCGATAAACACAACCCTAAGAAACCCTAGCAACCCTTGACGTGCACACATGCAAATGTACATGTTTGTGAACACGAAAATATGGACCATGACTCGACACTCGGACCCAAAGATATCTCAGGTGTTCATCATAGATTGCATGTCAGCTCTCAAGGTCGAGCAGCAGGTACTACATCTATGCGACAAGGTGTCTTCCAATCGTCCATCTGTGCTTGGAAGCGACAACAAGTGCCAGTCCCACCTTGTGTTTGACAGACCCGCCATGAGCGCATACTAGACAACAAAATGTTGTCAACGGCTCCCCTCGCTTTGAAATCTTTGCTGCCGGCCGGCGGATCAACTTGAGTAGCCGCAATCAAAGTGACATCGTTGAGAAGGGCACCAGGAGCGACCTTGGCTAGCCCTTTGCTTTGCCGACGCCCTTGAGAGCCAGAGCCTGATTGCGAAAAATTCCATACGTCCATCTCACCCTGCTCCTCAACGGATCGACCATCTCGGTCTGCATGACACCTGCCGCTTCTTTTACCACATCACTCTCGTCAGGTTGTGGAACCAGATCTATTGTGATGGCGGGAGCTGTAACGACCATCCCAGAATGGCCTTCGAACTGGGCGACACCTAGGGTCCGAATGTGATTCAAACGAGGACTGGGAACGGCAGTCTGATCTGAAAAGGCTGGCAGCGAACAGTATCCATCAATGAAATTTCCATGATAGGACTCGACCACAGTCAGCAGAAGTCGCTGGTCGACATGCACCGCGTCTACCAGCAGCCGCAGGGCACCTCGAAGTCGAATGCCATAGCGTACCAGATCAGGCTGGATGGTGATACCTAGAAGTCCCAGTACATCATAGACCAGATCCTCTTCTTTGCTCGATTCACGCCGGTACATCTCGCGAAGTGCTGACCAAAGCGTCCAATTCTTCTGCGATTCCATGGAGGATGTGACCATGAAGGCTCTGTCACGGACATCGCCATCGCCGAGCTTGCTTGTTGCATATAACAAGCGACACGCCGTCATCCCATTACTTGGTACCAGGCGTAAAAAGCTTTTTGGTTCCCTCATCGTCACAGAATCAGAGTCAACATCTGGCGTAAAATTCCCGAACCTTTGGGGACGTCCATCATCGCCACGTTCGCAAAGTGGCATCCGCTCATGTCGAGAACCGATTCCGATGTCTTCAGACTCAGAGAAGTAGAGAACAAACATAGCTGCGCTACCAGCCATTGCTTCTTCCTGTAGTGTCCAGGCACGCTTGTGCCAAACAGGCGCATCACCATTCTCCAGCAACGGCGGGCCGACATAATCCAGACCATATGGAAAGACTAAAGTGTTGCAAGCTTTGGCGTAATATTTCCCCATGTTCAGAATCTCACGAGCTTGTTCTAGAGCTGATTTTTGATCAATGCACAAGCAGTCCAGCCAGAAGTATTCGATGTTGATGCTCAGGCAGAGCCTGGCAAGAGCGAAAACGGAATCTCGCGCTACTGCAGTGACTTTCACGTCTCCGGCGGCGGGATATGGTCGAGTGTCAATCGCCCTCCACGGTTTGTTGTTCAGCCATTTATGTGAAACGGCTGCGAAGTTCCAGTCAAGCGGCTTGATGGTCCGTATGTGGAACGGTTCGTTCTTTTCTATGAACTTGCAGCAGACCACACCAGAGATGCACACAATCAGTGCACTGGTTCTGAAATAGGTATCAGTAGAGTCACTGCTTACATAATCAGTGCACTGGTTCTGCACTGGTTCCGGGGTGACGTAATCGTGTTGGTGGCAAAAAGTGGTATAGGCGAAAAAGTGGTGTAAGTTATCGCTTATTAGCACACTTCGTCAAGTTGGCTCAGAAACATCGATCCAGTTGCTTAGTCGCCTGAGACGTGGTGGCGACGACAGAGCTTTATTAGGCGCCAACTCCGCATTCAGGATGACTGCGTTTGGGGACACAATCTACCCTTGGGAAGACTCTTTCGATAATTCTGAGGCACATGTGAAGCGCGGAACCGATATGCTCCCACCCATCGATACCCTTCCGCCACTGCGCAACAATACTGCAGCACATCCTATTCTGCAGTCTATGGTTGGGACCCCAGGCCATTTGTGTACGAGCAGAACCTAGGAGTCTGTGCAGCTTCTACCCCTTGGGCGCCGCCTGGAAGATCGCAGTCTATCCAGCTGCCAACGAAACCTTTCAGGATGCCTAACTATCACCAGAAAACTCCCAAATACCATGAATTTGGCTTGAGGGAGCATGTGGTAACCACTACAAATTATGAAAGTTTTACCTTTGCCTAGCAGTTAGATCTATTGTCGAGCAATTTGATAGTGGAACTAAGCAAATTTGCCATCACCATGTACGAACCGTCCGTATGAAACGGGGGCTTGGCCCTTAATTACATCGAAAAATCGGCGAGGTACCGTAAGAGGGCAGTTACTCTGACTCTATATATGACTGAGCTGCATTCGTTGATGACGGTCATCCAACCTGTTGCGAATTGTGGATTCAGGCATTGGCAGGGTCTTTAGTTTTCACTGCTTGGCCTATCTGTTGCAACGCTGCCTACGTGCCTCTGATTGTTCCCCATTCCACCTACTACAGGTAGCCCATGCTACAAATATTTATCAGTGTACGCAACAGTTGTAAGTGTACTCGAGGCGCTCCCGATCCCTATACAAAAGCCTGCGCTAAAGATAGCCCACAATCCATGGATGCATTTTCCGCGAAACCCTGGTGTTTCCCTACAGAGGGTAATGGAATCCAGCACGTACCATCCCACCCCTCGAGTACTGAAATCAGGCTCTGAACCAATAAAAACTTGCTGAGATTCCCAGAGATTATCAGAGAGCTTTAGCCAATAAAACGGTCGATCAGAGCTCGTGAGATCGTTGAAAGCTAGAGTTAGAACAGAGCAGGCTTGGCGAGTGACACAACCGAAGATGGTATCAAGAAGATGTGCGCAAATCGCGTATACCATCGATTATTGGAGGATTGCAAGACTAGCGCTCGATCCAGACTGCGGCACTACTTGACGCAGAGACATGGGCAGGGTCTGGGTCCTTTGTAGTCTCTGGGGAGGGAGCTGTTCAATCCGGCAATCGGTCGCATCATCGTATATCGTATATCAGACCACGGCACTAGTTGCCGCGCAATTGATCCGACGCAACCGAAGAAGCTGGGTTCCAGACAACCACCTCATAACTCCAAGGCCGAACCAACACGCGCTTCGACGCAAGTCACGTGAACAGCATCGTTTCCATTGCTATAAACTCTGACTAGCTCGCTCCAGCACCAAAGTGTAGTCAAAATTTGGCAAATAACTTCATAGCTATGACTGGGAGCAATGACAGCTCTTTTTACTATTGATGATGCTGTCTCCATACTTATCGACTCACTTTCTGACTACGCGGCATGGCACGAAGAATTGCGAAGGCTTATCGTAAGCTCGCTTACCTTTCAACTTGTCCCAACAGCACTAAAAAGCAACAGAGACTCTCGATATCAGAGCTCGAAAATTGTATGAGCACTAGAGAGGTTGTTAGGCACGGTCCTGATAACTTCTACCAAGCAATTGTGTGTCTTTCCTCTCCTAATATCCGATCTTTGCTGAAAAGTTGTGAAGTACTCTGCGTTCTCGATCTATCTCGACTGGGCCTGTGCCGGAGTGAATTTTAACTCATTCCTTCTCGCCCAAGCTCTAGGGGAACAGACAGAAGTCAGAGAGTTCATCGCGAGGAACGTTGATCCTGACTGTCTTTTGTATACAACGGCTTTAGCCTCGCACCTGCCACACTACTTAGGCTATCGGATCTCGAAAGGCAGAATCAAAGTTATGCAACTTCTCAACGACAATCGCGAATACCTGTTCTTAGGATTCTGGGAGGAGTTTGTGTATCCAATTCTAAAAGACCCGAGAAATGAACATTGGGCTGGAAAGTGGAGAGGCGGGCATATAACGAACTACGCCAATTGAACCAGTCTTAGGGATAGTATGGTATTTCTTACTTGTGTGGCGCATGCGAGCTTTTAACGATATGAACATCGTAGCTAATGTAGTCTACCCTGAGTTTGCGTACGAACTTCGATACTCCTTTTTCCGATCCTTGTAAACACAGTAACTGACGCGTTAACACGAACGAGACGCGTGTATGCAGAAGCTCAATTGCAAACTCTTTGTGGTAGGCACGAGTCAGGCCTTAAATGCTCTGGTTAATGCTTGCAGCAAGTCCAGCTGGGAGAAGATATAGGGTCGGCAAGAGTAGATAAAGAATAGATAGCTGCGATTAAGGAGTTTTAACCCTTAATGACATCGAAAAGCCGGCAAGGTATTGTAAAAGGGCAATCCGTATGACTCTATATACGACTAATCTTGAATGTTGTCTTCGGAAGTCAAAGTCCTGTGACTTCTGAAGCTGGGTTCGGACATTACCGCAGATTTTGGTGATACTTCATACCATTTCCGTCTTTCGACTCCTTTCATTTCAACGAGAACGCGGGGCAAAAGGATATCAAGAACATCTCGGAAAGTAATCATTCACTGACTTTGTGTCGGCAGAGTATCCTATTTCAATTATCCCTCCAATAGTCATCCTCCCATTATAAAGCACCAACGGAAATGAACGGTAAAGCACGCCATGGTTCCGAAACATGTCGCCCTCTGACAGTATAGGCAGATACATGTGCCAGTCATTTACTCAATATTTAGCAAGCTGAGTATAGAGCGTTACAGATGTGGAACCGAGCGATTGGAAAGCGATACTTGTGTCAAGACAGGAAATCAACAAACTGCATAGTGATAAGGAGCGTTTCGAGCTACATTAGCAACTAGAGATATTAAGCTTGCCTTTGACGGTACGCTCGAATTGAGTCGGTTGTGCAAAAGCGCGAAGCGCGAAGCCGAGACACACGCAATGGAGAATAGCCTTCCGGCTCTGTCGGACATACATGCGCCATTTCATCCGGTATATGCTTGAGCTCACGGTACAGCAAAAGGTGTCACTAAGCTTTTGTGGGGTTACTTGGGAATGCTGCCGCCAGATCCGAGCTCCTCTCCGCACGATGTAAGCACAGGGTGACTGGATCCGGGCTTGTCTTCGCTCGGCAAGAGCAACGAGTCGCCTGACAATCTAAGCTCAATCACAAGCACTCAATCATCTGTACATGCCAGTTGCTCATTCGTTGCTCGGGGCCAGGTCTGGCCTGATTAGCGAGAAGACCAAGAATTTTCAGCCCGCAGAAATCCTCCTATCACCCCATTTGATACAGTGGTGCCATTCGCTTCAGAGCCCGATAGTTGAGGATCGATGATCGAAATTGACTCAGCTCTCCGGGCAGGATCCACAATAAAATCTGATCGCGTTTTGAAACACCCGACTCCTGGAGGCGATTCCTGCTGCACATTTTGCCAAACATGCACCGAAAATGATAACATTGATAGTTGTGGAAGTTCGAAGTTGTCGTTCAGAAGCGGCCACGGGCGCAGAAGTATGGCTGTCAGTCGTTTGCGTAGCCACCTGTTATAACGACTTGTTCGAAAGTGGTTACAAATCGCTAAAGGTGTTCCTGTACATATTGCGCTACCGCAATCGCGTTCCAATAGGAGACGGGGAGTCTCTGGAAGCTGAGTCTTCGCAGCCAGGATGATCCTTGTTTCTAGAACCCGAACTGTCTGCCATTTCCAAAGATGCCTAGACATTGGCGTTTGTTTGCGCTTTTTCTTCATGCCCTTAGTACTGTCATACGAGTAGTATGTCAACTTGCTGCCCTAAATTCGTCGCTATCGTTCGCCAACATAACGTTACTCAAATCCGCAAGTCCAATGCCTGCGGCATCACGCATGTTCAACCGGTCCATGTTAGCTTGTAACTTGCTCTGTGTACAAGTGAGCCAGACTATCGTTGCACTATCACTATATATCCCTACCTGTCTTTATCTTGGATACTATTTATTCAATTCCTCTCTCTTAACTGTCTGCCTTGATCTCATCACCGAAGGTTTCTCGAGTTATTCACCTCTAATTCACTGACGTAAGTGCTGCTACCCTTGAGACAAACCAACCCCACTAGGCTATCCTTACAATAATTTCATCACTACACCTGAGAACCGATTCACAGTTGACCTTTCTATCAGGAATATCCACGCACAAGCTAGACTAGCGCAATTACGTCCAAAATCTGCCTTCAATGGAAAGTACAAGTGCTAAGATACATGGATTGCCGACAAAATCCATATTCCAGAAGCTGGACGATCAAGGTGCTATCATCAGTGTGCCAAGAGACCAAGTGCAGATGCTGAGGGCACAAGACATTTATTCAGCTATTGGTGTCCAAAACCTGGACGGATGTTCCTGCTTGGTGTTGATGGGGACCAGCCCGGAATCTGGAATCTTGGCAGCCCACATATCTGCATCAGACGGCGAGGTACATCACACGAGCGTGTTGCGATCAATGGTCAGCATCTTCATCAAGCAGCAGGACCTTTTTGGACTTCCCCTCGCTTGGGGTCTTTTCAGTCGACTACACAATGATGTTTTCCTCCCTAGTTACCTCGCAGAAAGAACATCGAGAATCTTCCAGCATCTTCAAGTGAAGTTTCACACTTCGTTCTACGACCCAAACTCTACGACTCCCGATCAACTGTCGCTTGGTAGCCACACAATGGTTGCAGTGCGGCATGGAGCTGAACTTCCAGAACTGTATATCGAAAACTGCTTGGTATACCCAAGAGTCCACTCAGGGTCTCTGGCCTTAGTGTATGACAGACTTAGGCTCGAACAAGTTGATCACGATTATGGCGATGATAAAGACGACTTTGATGAGAGGAGAAGGGTAGAAGAGCTCGGGGAAGTCCAGGGTTGCAGAATGATTTTTGCCGAAAGGAAGAGCTTCGGGGTCGTAAAAGTCGAGCACCATCGCTAGATAGTAAGGTGGGATGTAAAATTTACCGCAAACCGCCTGCGTAAGCCTTGTATCACTCGCATTCAGTGCTGAATTCCACTGACATCAGTCATGTAACGGTGATTGCCTGGCTCTTTACTCCGGCCTATCGGCGTCTTCGGTGTCGATCGCTCTGTTCACACCCGACGTATTCCTATGGTTTAGGAAGAATACCAAACAGTAGCGAATCAAATCGGGAAGCGAATCAGACGGGAAGTGGATCAAAATTTGGCTTATTTTACATTCGAGTCGATCTACTACTAGCTACGATAATACGATCACTTTCGCTTTCGTATATACTCTTCTCGATAACTTCTTCTCCCTCGTCTTCGATTTTGAGAGTCGTCTTCCTCGTTGTTCGCCTCTTTTTTGACTTTCTCTTCGACGCCTCCGTTCTGGTCTTTTCGGCGCGTTCCGGGTTCGAATAAAGTAGTTAACCACTCGCACGCGTGGTTATCGGGCGTCCACCCGCTATTAGACGTCGAGAAATTCCAGGTTTAGGCGTAGAATCCGGTATTCACGCAGTATTCGTATATCTTGCGCTAAAGGTAAGAAACGGAGGTAGAACTACTCCGGCGCGTTCTATTGCCGTTATCCACCCTTGCCGTCCGCTCATTTTCTTAAAACCCTTCGTAATCCTTTAACTCGTGTTCGAACATAGCGACCCAAAATGCTACAGCCACTTCTTCTGTCTCATTCTTTTCATGTCTCGTTACCGACTGTCGGAGTCGTCGCAAACGTGAGGGCTGTTCCTCGGTCATGCTGCATTATAGGCGCTCTGTCATGCTTGCAGTCCGCCAATGTACCTCAACAACTCCACCTACACGGAACTTTAATTCTGTAACGTCTTGACGTTCTGCTCGCTATAGAATTTTCGGTAGTCCTTCATGTTCCCTCCTATCTCTTTGCGAGCCACCTGCTGCAACGTCCGCTTCATGTCTTTGCTCTTGGGAACCTAGCTCATAATGTCGTACTCCAAGATTACACACGAACTGGACCAGACGGACACAGCGGGGTTCATGGTGGTAAGTTATAGTCAAACGACCTTCTGGGCTAAGCCCATTCAACGAAGCACGCCAGCGGGTCGGACTGCTAAGAACACAGTGCTGTCTCGACAACGTACAAATACTGTTACTCTGAAGCGACTTATTTCGAGGCGTGCGCGCGGCATTCAGACTTTTGGAGTTCCATCAGTGCAGCATATAGATATGTATATTTATCAATCAAAACCGAGTCATGAGATCTCCAGTCATACTAGCCAGCGAAGAACCTTTAGCTCAAATAGGGGCCAGTTTGCACGAGAGCTGTTAAACAGTGAGCTTAAATAGCGTCCATAAGGTCAGATTCGTCTGGGGCTTATGCGAGAGTGTTGGCAGGATGTCAGCGATGAGTGTGACTTAGGCAACGGAGCACCCCGGTTGCAGGTATGAATCGTAGCCTAGACACGAAAGCCAGCCAATGCGCTGGAGACATTTGTCGTAGCTAGATAAATCCCTACAGTTGTTTGAGCTCGCTTGATCTTTGGTATGGTATCATAGATAACAGCGAGACTGCGATATCCCTGCGTGTGCCTATTCTAGTTGTTAACTTTGTTGTAGTCACACGCTTCAGCCAATGTGAACACCGGTGTTGGGTGTACAGCGTTCGGCATACAAAAGTCGACACGTTAGCAAGTGTGGCGTGCTTCTTGACTTTGATCAAGTATCAACACAAGGCTTCCGGACCCAGGTCCGCTTGATCGGTCAAGCGATTTGTAACCGGAGATGATCCTCTTTGACCGTCACGCGTTATCCGGCCTCAGCTCCGTAGTCCACTATTCTAGGTTCGGGAGACTTGAGGAGGGAGCATGAATTGATAATTTGCCTGCTAGCCAATTCAGTTACATGGCTCGATGATGCGAACATGGCTCATAGGGAATTTCTCCAGGTTGCAAGCAGGCCACCGACTTTTGCTCCGTTTGCATACTACGTTACAAGCGAGCAGAGTAATAAGGACGAGATATTGCGGAAGATGGAAATCGGGAAAATGACAGACCGAGCCACGTGATAGTAGGGAGGACTCATTAGCCAGAAGAATGACAATGACCGCTTTTCAGCGCGGTGATCTACGTTGCAGTGGCTTTGGCATAGTTTGGCCCCTATGCCGCCAACGGTAACCCGTAATCCGTGTCCCAGGGAAGCATGAGCGGTATTACACAAGCACTTCAGCTCAGGCCCTGCAGCAGCCAAGCCGGTTTCGGCGGGTTGGGGTCATGAACTGGTGAGATTAGGCATCAGGCAATCAGTTGGTTGAGGGTCAATGGGAAATGGCATCGGTGAAAAATATGGTCTCGTGGAGCTTCAAGGATAACCCTGAAACTTATCCTAGACGAGCGACTGCGAGCCGATAGGTTCGTACGCATGTCTGGGTTGGGACTAAGGCCGTTAAAGTGAGCTAGAGAAGCAGCAATACAATATATTTGATATGATTTCCGATCATTTCTTTGATGGACAACTGAGCAGTAATGGGCGGATCGAAGTCTTGGGCTACGGTGGAGTCTGCAGAAGTTTAGTGCAACCCGTACAAGTCTTGACAGAACGAAATATGCAGAGCTATTGTTTGTTCCAAGGCAGAGACTTGTCGCCAACCGGCTAGGCAGTTTTCCGGTTGGTAGATTGCTTACAGACCAATCTGTGCATAACGGTAGATGTGAGGAGGCTGTTGCCAAAGTAGGAGTCCTCAGTCCTAGAAGTTTGCGGGCTTGATCTCATTGTACAGCTATTTTTGAAACATAACATTCGGCGTCAGTGTTGACACTTATTAACCATAGTTAATGACTAGGTGGTCCATCCCCGCTACTAGACTGCCCAGGCGCCCAGAAGCATCGTCGGCCGTCGGACGAGAAAGGTCAACAACCTAATCAGACAACACTTCCCTTCCTTGGTGTCTCCAGCCATAGGTTGTTTTCAAGCGCCTTGGCGGTTTCCTTAAATATCCTGTCCGCTTCCAGTGATACAGGTAAAGCTGAGCGAGATGCTGCTTAGTGAACACCTAAAACGCCATAGTAGACAACATGTATGCTTCGCGATAGATGCATCAACAAACGGAGCCCAGTAAGGAAAGCCATATGTGCGGATGGTGTGTATTTAGGGCTGCTTGGAGAGGCTATTGGCATTGATTCGAATATGACAGCGCAGGCAGGCGAGGAGAAGAGGGCGTTGATACCGAGACCGCCGTAGAGAGCTTCGCGGCGAACGAGGAGTTGCCTGAGCGCTCTGATGGATGTATCCTGTGCTAAGATCGCATACGCTGGTAGATCAATACTCTCTGTATCGTTTGATTGTGCGGTGGATTTTGCATTCACGACCGGCCTGAAAAGCTCAAATATCGCAAAGTGATAACATACGCTGTGTACTGATCATTAGCCATCGGCAAGATAGAAAAATGGGACAGCTCAGGTTTGTCAAAGGTCTGTGACTAACCCCAAGATGTTTTGGGGTTCGGATTTCACAAGTCAAGTGAACGACTTGAGAGTTCCTGGAAGTCCAGGACTGCGGCCCCCACCAAACGTCTGATTAACAACATCCCAAGCACAATTTGGTATAACGAGTATATGGCCGGCAAGAACGTAGACGCTTTGTGGTGTTCGACGCGGCGACCAGACAGATCTTTTACGAGCTGGGTCCAAGTTATGAGACAACAGACCCGTGGTCAAGCGTCGTCGAATGGGTGGGGAAGGCACGCACGTCGTGGCAGTTTTCCAGAAAACACAAGACCAGTAGTACCCGTTCAGACGCCATCTGGTACTGTATGAGCAGTCAGCATGTTGACAAAACAGGACAGCAACCGCGACGTGCTGCGACTTACATGAGTTCCAGGCGCTTTGACCTCGTTGCATTTGAGCAGGGTGGCTCAAGTGCCAAGCTTGGAAGCAGGGGTCACAAGCAGGTAAAACTTTACTTGTATGATCTTCCAAATCCACCCTGCCCTGGGTGTATTCGCGAATTGGGGTACGTGACTGACCGGCTTCTCGGTGCACGTAAGTCACTCCGTTTCCATTTGCTAGGCTACTTAGTGCTCCGAAACGTAGCCCTGGGCACAAAACCCTAAACGCGTCTTTGTGATGGTTTTGTCATCTGTCTTGGATGTGCCGCGGGTAACGAAGCCCCGGGAATCGGATTATGCAAGTGACTTCGGTACAAGTTCACATAAAGCTTCGATAAGTTTCATGAATGACATCATACTGCACCATGCTGAAGTTATGTATTCCTTATGCTTCATAGAGTATACGTCTACCAATGCATAGATAGCGGTGATAAATCCATCCGGCGTTACATACTATCGCACTACATAAGTCCAAGCTTACATCAAGCTCGACGTTGGGTATATAGTGTTCCTTGATTTTCCTTTCCTTTCCTTCCAAAATTCAGATTCACAACTCCGCACTATATGGTTACAAGAAGCCATCATACTACCACACTTTCCACGATGGCACCCAGAGTTGCCGTATTCGGCGCTACGGGCCAGACAGGTTCTTCGGTCGTCAATGCACTGCTGGACTCGGACTCCCAGTACTGCCTTCCACCCAGCAACATAATCACCCTGACCCGTCCGGCCTCTGTTTCTAAGGCTGCTAATGCATCTCTTGCCGCCCGCGGTGTCACAATCCGCCAATTCTCTATCGATTCTCCACACGATACTCTCGTCTCCGCCCTCTCCGGAATCGACATCCTGATCTCTTGCGTTGGCGGTATGAGCGAATTGCAGGATCAGATCCCCCTCGCAACTGCTGCTAAAGAGGCCGGGGTGCAGCGTTTCTTTCCTTCTGCTTGGCTGCCCCTCATTCCCGTTGGCGGCGTCAATGTCCTGCGCGATCTCAAGGAGAAAGTCTACGCGCATCTCAAAGCGATCGAGTTGCCATTCACTATCATGGACGTGGGCTGGTGGTATCAGATCACAATCCCGAAGTTGCCAAGCGGCAAAGTCGACTATGCTATTGTCGTGCCAGCAAACGAAATCTACGGGAGCGGAGCACAAGAAAGTGGACTTACGGATGTGCGAGACATTGGAAAGTACGTCGCTCGTGCAGTGCACGACGACCGTACAACCAACAAGTATGTCTACGTCTACAACGAGTTGCACTCGCAGCTCGACACTTTTGCAATCATGGAAGAGCTATCTGGCGAGACGATCCCGCGCGTTTTCCTCTCGCGCGAGGAGTTGGAGAAGGAGATTGCTGAGAACGTGCATGTATTGCAGAGCCATGGCATGGACCATAGGAAGTCGCCGGAAGCTGGCGTCGCTGCTTCGAAAGCTGTGACTAAACAGTATGGCTATAGTTGGGGAATCAGGGGAGACAACACGCCTACGAGGGCGAGGGAACTAGGCTATGTCACTAGTAAGGAACTCTGGCCGGAGATGGAATTTTCTAGCTATAAGGATTACCTGAAGGAAGTAGTAAAAGGAGTAGCTAAACCAGTGTACTCTCATTGAATAGTCAATTCAGCTATTTTCTTATACTAGAGGCGTCTTGATAGAGTAGTCTCCTATAGGGTTCAGGGGTAGGGGCTCAATTTCATTGTTTCTAGGTAACGTTAGTTCTACAAGGCTAAACGTCTCGCCCGCATGTGCAAACGCGCCTTGTCTGCGTATCCTTATGCAGCTCTCAGTGCTTTCCACACTTCTGTCTCCGCTTTTTCATTGATGGAAGCTGCATTATGCGTGGACTGAGACACACATATATCCCACTAAGTATGTCATAATACAGCATTGGCGCTCCAGTGTAACATTAATTTGGCGTGACTTGCCTTTTCCCAATCATTATAACCCCACAAACTGCTGAGCACACCGCTTACTGTCTCCTCTAAGGACAAAGTGTCGCATAAACCGTCGTAGTCTTTCGGGCTTGTACTATCCGCCTCCCGCTCTCTTCCTACGAGATCCGGATCCCAATCTCGTGGCATGAGCTAGCCCATATCCTAGACATAAACTAAAATCTTGTTTCATACTCTCCAGCGTCGGCGCATCTGCGCCTATCGCAGACCGCCAGCCTGTCGCAACAGTCTACGAGTGACTCCCTAGCTCGCTTGTGGGCACTTTCTATTGAAAGAGCGACCTAGATTACTCTCTGCTTTCCTTCCCCCGAGCCCCTAGGAACAGTATCACTCGAGTGAAAGCGGCAACTCTTATTTTAGAAGAGCTCGCGGACGGAACTAAAGATGTTTCCACGATCACTTCACTCGTCGTCCGCTACGTTTAAGCTTATCGCCTGTGAACTCACCATCCGGACCCCGCCGTCAATTTATAGGAAGCGTTTCCCAGCACCGTTAGTGGCATCCAGTACATTCGAGCCCGGACCATCATCGGTATATCGTCGAAGTCGCTACGCGCTCGTGCAATCCGCGTAGTCGAGAAGTATTGGAGCTCGTACTGGTTTGAGAAGATACCTGCTGATATGAAAGACTCTACTCATAGATTGATTGATTGATTGATTGATTGATTCTGTTAGGCTATTCACGGTGACCGTATGAGCCGTCCCTAACGAGTGACCTTACATATACCCATTTGTACGCCTGAAAATCATCTTAGAAAGTGTCCCATCCCTTTAATTGGTCAGTAGCGCTTCCTGCTGGAATGACAGTCTGCCAGTCTTCTCTAGAAACCGGATAGTCGCCTTAACCACTACTAGATCCGGCTTCCATTCTTCTTTCGGGCCGTCGAGTAGCTGCCCAGTCCTCACGTCCTTCCTCGTACCCCACCCTCCTAAGAGGTAAGGCACGTCTCCCCACCTATCTCCTGCAGCTGCCCGTAGTTCTCTACGGGCCTCTGCCCATTGCGGACACAACAGAATAACATGTCTGACAGTTTCCTCGTCGTTTCCGCACTCGCATTTTGCACTATCTACTATGCCTCCTTAGGCAAGGTTTTGGTTAAGCCGGCAGTGCCCCGTCCTGGCTTGAATGAGAATCGACGCCTGGTCCGACGTAAGCGATCCGTAGAGCTGTAGGGTATGTTTGCCTGGTAGTGCCTAATCCATCTTCCACATGTATCGGCCCAGCATGCTCGTAGTATCGAGCGCAGTCGGGTCTTTACTCCTATCCTCGTTGATCAAGCGAATAACGCCTGAGACCTCTCGCACCCTGTCTAGTCCAGGTGCTGTTGGCTTATCTGCTCGGTTCGATTCTGTTCGAGCAGCCTTATCAGCTTCTTTGTTACCTATGATACCCGAATGGCCTAGTGACCACCTAAACCTTAGATCCATTCCTGCACGACAGAGTGATGTTGTACTTTGCGCGATCCTAGCAAGTAGGGCTCGCCCTGTTCTAGCAGAGTTTCCTACCTATATAGCACGAAGCGCATACTAGCTATCCGAGAACACTACCAGCTGCTGTTGCGGCTTAAGGTGATCCTGTGCATACGTGAGAGCAGCTGCTATAGCTGCTAGCTCTGCGCTCAGCATACTGTATGTAGACGCCCACCCTATCGAATCTTTTCTGACCACCCTCTTAAATATCCTAAGTCTCTTGACTACTGCGATCGACGCGAGTCGCTTCCCTACTGATCTATCGACGTATAGGCCTAGAACTCTCGCCTTCGCAATATTTTCCGTCACTTGGATCGCCCGCTCTTTCTCCTATATGGCTGCTCGGTAGCTGTGATCTATCTATAGCGCTTGGATCTAGGCAGGATCGCTAGCCGGAGTTCCGAGCCCTTTTGGCCTGAATCTACTCCTGTGTGCTGCAATGGTTGCGCTCAGCAGCGACAGAAACCTGCTAACGTTCAAAGTGTCCAGTATCGCGTTTCTCGCTAGGTTGCTGTATAGTAGCGATATGAGCTTTACTGTATACGCAGCTACCTTTCTCTGCAATCGTTTTACAGTCGTCTCGAGATACGCTTCGGCTTCGAGGACTGGTAGGGCTACTCTCTTCTATGCCCGAAGAATCATTCTAGCACCTAGCTTTTGTACGTTGTCGAGCGCATTAGCGAGCCTTACTACCCTATACTTCCCTGGCCTGTACCACGCCGACGCTGCGTAGTCGACTATAGGCAACACACAGCTTCGATATAGCTGCCTCATCTGCGCCGGTCTAACACCTTTGACTGCTTGAAGGGATAGGCATGCTCGGGTGCCTTTCGTCACGACACGTGATATGTGCTCGTCCATTGCTAGCGTCTAATCCAGAGTGACTCCGAGGACCTTGACGCTATCCTGTGGTAGTATGTCTTTCCCTCCGAACGAAATAGCTCTAGTGTTGTTTCGACAGGCTCTCCTAGTGAAGTGGATGAAGCTGGTCTTGTTCGCTTCGAAGGTAGCACTGCTCTGCTTAGCCTACTGCTCGGCACGCGGTAGAATCGTTTCTTGAACCATTGTTGTGTTCTGTTCTTCGTCTAGGCCTACCACCTACGCGTTGAAGTCGTCGACAAAACCGAGGGCTCCGCCCTAACTATCGATCTTCCTCTCTACTAGGTCTGCATTATAGAAGATGTAAAGGAGAGGCAACAGCAGCGAGCCCTACAGGATCCCGGTATACTCTATCTCCCTCGTCTCCGACTTGTAGCCTCCTACTATCACCGATGCATGTCTGCGCGAACAGAAGTCCCGGATCCATCGGACTATCTGTTCCGGAACTCTCCTAGCAGCCAGACGACGCTCTAGCACTTCTGCATGTACCCCGTTAAAGGCACCTTTCACATCGAACGACACTAACGTTAATATCTTGCCGGACCTCCACGCCTGGTAGGTTCGCTCAACCAAGATGTTAAGTGCTTACTCCGCCGACCTTCTAGGTCTTACTCCGAAGTGGTTTGCTAGTAGGAGCTTGTGCTCTTCCGCCATATACGAGAGACGCGCTGCTACTACTGCCTCTAGGCCTTTGCTTATCGTCGGAAGCAGTGAGATCGGCCGAAAAGCCTTTAGAACTGTGTAGTCTGCCTTCCCTAGCTATAGAGAGAACAGAGGATAGGATATAGCGTTTAAGGATTGCTTTCTTTGCAGCAGTCTAGGGCATAGAATCACCTATCTATACGTGAGTAGGCTACCTAGGTTGTATTAATCTTTACGATAATCTTGCTTGTCCCCTTTTACTACATTACAGCTTATAGGAGCGAACTGTTATCCTATGTGTACTAGACCAACTACGCTAAAACTGAACATAGTCGCTCTCCTACTTCTATAGCCTAAGGCGTAGCCGGACCTTACACATACGGATCTGAACTCAGTTTAGAGTAGAGAGGGTTACTCTACTATAATATAATTATTAGATATCTACTTACTAGTAGATATCGAGAACTTCTAGTTTTCGGGCGTAGAGGCTAGTATCTATATAGTATTCGTATATTTCGCTCTAAAAATAAGAAGCGGAGATAATACGATTCCTAAAGCTCTAATATACTCGATCGCTATTATCTACTCTTACCTTCCGCTTATCTTCTTAAACACCTTAGTATCTCCTCTTCTTATAAGTACTTTAGAAGGTAAAGTAGTACTGAGGGCGAAGCCGGTCTTATCGATATTAAAAATAGTATCTAGAGGATAAGAGTTCTCGAGAAAAAGATTAGTAAGAGTATCGAAGTAGGTATTTACGATCGGATAAGTAACTCCTTCGAAGCGGCTTATATCTAGGGATCGAGAGTAGACTATCTTTAGCTTAGAGTATCGTTTTCGGAATCTATCGATCTACTATTTACTAATAGGAGTATAAGAGGTTAGAATCGAGCTTAGGTAGAAATAGGAAAGTCGGATTTCTTTAGCGAGATCTCTCGTTAATAGAAGAGTAATAGAGTAACTAGACTTTATAAGTCGAGTAATAGCCTTTAGGAGAGCCTTCTCTTTAGTAGTTAAGAGTATTTATTATAATTCGTACGATTTAGAATAGGAAGTAGTATAAGTAAGCTAGTCGGATAGAGTCGAAAGCGGGATATTAAATACGTAAGAATACTTCCGAATAGAGGTATATTCGCTATTATAGTACGCTACTATAGCTGTAATAAGTACATCTTCGGAATAAGTAGGTATATTAAAGAAGAAGCGAGGAATATTACGTAAAAATTTATTATAAATACGAAACTAGTATATAGGAGTATCCGGCTTCCTCTACTATCTAGTTTCCTCTAACGTCAATATACTAGAAGCGGAACGGTACTAGAAGCGGAATACGAAATTCGCCTTTCTACCTCGGATTCGTTCTACTACTAGCTACGATAATACAATCGCTCTCGCTCTCGTATATATCCTCGTCGATACCTTCCTCTCCGTCGTTCTCAATTTCGGGAGTCGTAGCCCTCGTCATTCGTCTCTTTTTCGACTTCCCCTTCGACGCCTCTGCTTCCGCTTCCTCTACGAGTTCGAGGATTTCCTTCGTATTAAAGACGAACTTCCCTTTAACTGCTACGCGCTTCCCCTTCTTACGTTCCTTACGTACCCGTAGTAGCTCCCTATACTCGGCGACCTCCTTCCGTAAAAGAGCGTTCTCTGACGCTGTCCGTTCGAAAGCCTCTCCCGATCGCTTAATATACCGCTTTATAGGAATCTCGAAGGTAGAAGAACGAACGATCGAGTTAACTAGTAACGTCGCCTCCTGTAGCTCCGTACCCTCCGGCGGCGAACTATCTAGTAAGGAGCAGTCTAGATCGTTCGTAGTCGTAATAGGCGGCAGGGTTACCCGGGGGGTAGGAGTAGGCATTTCGAGAGTCGAGAGGATAGTAATCGGGCTAAGCGGGTATATACTGGACGCCCGAAACGACGATTCGATACTTCGAGGTATAAAGGCTCGACTCCTAGCTATTATATAGGCCTCTGTCCATTCGACTCGCAGTATACGTCGAGTATCTAAGCAGAAGAGTTTCTCGATCTCTGCCGATAAAGCCCACTTTAGAGGGCTAAATACGCCGACGTCGAGGGGTTATAAGATATGCGAAGTATGCGGCGGTAGTACGACGAGGTCGATATTCTTATCGAGGCAAAAGGCTATAAACCTAGCCGTAAGGTGAGATCCGTGTCCGTCGAGAAGTAATAGCCTCCGTTTTCCGTCGTTTCGGCGCATTTCAGGCTCGAATAAAGTAGTTAACCACTCGTACGCGTGATTATCGGACGTCTACCCGCTAATAGACGTCGAGAACTTCCAATTCTCGGGCGTAGAGGCCGGTATCCACGCAGTATTCGTATATTTCGCCTTAAAAATAAGAAGCGGAGGTAGAGCGACTCCTAAAGCCCTAATACACTCGATCGCTATTATCCACTCTTGCCTTCCGCTTATCTTCTTAAACGCCGTAGTATCCCTTCCTCTTATAAGTACTTTCGAGGGTAAAGTAGTACCGAGGGCGAAGCCGGTCTCGTCGACGTTAAAAATCGCGTTAGAAGGGTAGGAATTCTCGAGGAAAAGATCAGTAAGAGCATTAAAGTAGGCGTTTACGATCGGATAAGTAACTCCTTCGAAGCGGCTCGCGTCTAAGGATCGAGAGTAGACTATCTTTAGTTCGGGGTATCGTTTTCGGAGCTTATCGATCTACCGTTTACTAATTAGAGAGTAAGAAGTCGGAGTCGAGCTTAAGCAGAAGCAAGAGAGTCGGATTTCTTCGGCGAGATCTCTCGTTAAAGAGAGAGTAATAGGGTACCCCGACTTAGATAGTCGAGTAATAGCCTTTAAGAGAGTCTCCTCTTCGGCGGTCGAGAGAATTTTTTACGATTCGTACGATTTAGAGCGAGAAGTTCGAGCTCGAAGCTACTTCGAGAGAGTTGTAAGAGGGATATTAAACGCGTACGCACACTTCCGGATCGAGCTATATTCGCTATTACGGTAGGCCGTAATAGCAGTAGTAAGGTCTTGTTCAGAATAGATAGGCATAATAAGGGAGAAAGAAAGAGCATCGCGAAAAAAGAAGATATTAACGCGAAACTAACGCGCGGACCTATTCCGCTTCTAGTACCGTTCCGCTTCTAGTACATTGACGTTATAGTAATGTTAGTATAATTACTATATTTCTAAACTATAGTATCTCCGAAGATATCGATAAAGTTAGTAAGATCGAGATAGTAGATAGTACTATTAGAGGAAGTACGAAGAGTAGGTATCTTATAAAACTATAATAATAGTAGAAGTCTAGAGTATAGGACTCACTTATCTAACTTAAGAGACTAAGCTAAGCTAGGAGAAGGATAGTATAATAAGGCCTTAGATAGAAGGTTAGATAGTAATAATATTCGTTATAACTAGCTACTAAGATAGTAGAGTATTATATTACGTAATCTATAGAGTGCTCTATTACTCTATTACTCTACTACTCTATTACTCTACTAACGTTATCTATCCGGAAGCGGGATATACTCGGAAGTAGGATATAGAATACACTCTTCTATATTCGTTTCGATCTACTACTAGCTATAATAATATAATCACTCTCACTCTCGTATATACTATTTTCGATATCTTCTTCTTCCTTATCCTCGATTTCAGGAGTTATAGCCCTCGTCGTTCGTCTCTTTTCTAACTTCCTCTTCGATATCTCTGCTTCCGCTTCTTCGACGAGTTCGAGAATTTCCTTCGTATTAAAGACGAACTTCCCCTTAACTGCTATATGCTTCCCTTTCTTATATTCCTTACGTACCCGTAGTAGCTCCCTAGCTTCGATAAGCTCTTTCCGTAAAAGAGCGACCTCAGAGGTTATCCTTTCGAAAGCTACTCCTACTCGCTCGATATACCGCTTTATAGGAGTCTCGAGAGTAGAGGAACGAATGATCGAGTTAACTAGCAATATCGCCTCCTATAGCTCCGTACCTTCTAGCAGCGAACTATCTAGTAGGGAGTAGTCTAGGTCGTTCGGAGTCGTAATAGGTAGCAGGGTTACCTAGGAGGTAGGAGTAGGTATTTCGAGAGTCGAGAGGATAGTAATTAGGCTAAGTAGGTAGATACTAGACACTCGGAATGATGATTCGATACTCCGAGGTATAAAGGCTCGATTTCTAGCTGTTATATAGGCTTCTATCTACTCGATTCGCAGTATTCGTCGAGTATCTAAGCGGAAGAGTTTCTTAATCTCAGCTAATAGAGCCTGCTTTAGAGGGCTAAAAACGCCGACGTCGAGGAGTTGTAAGATATGCGAAGTATACAGCGATAGTACGATAAGGTCGATACTCTTATCGATACAAAAGGCGATAAACCTCGCTATAAGGTGAGATCCGTATCCGTTAAGAAGTAGTAGCCTCCGTTTTCCGTCGTTTTAGCGTATTTCGGGCTCGAATAAGGTCGTTAACCACTCGTATATATGATTATCGGATGTCTACCTGCTAGTAGATATCGAGAACTTCTAGTTTTCGGGCGTAGAAGCTAGTATCTATGCAGTATTCGTATATTTCGCCTTAAAAATAAGAAGCGGAAGTAATACGACTCCTGAAGCTCTAATACACTCGATCGCTATTATCTACTCTTACCTTCCGCTTATTTTCTTAAATGCCCTAGTATCTCTTTCTCTTATAAGTACTTTCGAGGGTAAAGTAGTACCGAGGGCGAAGCCGGTCTCATCGACATTAAAAATCGCGTCGGAAGGGTAGGGATTCTCGAGGAAAAGATTAGTAAGAGTATCGAAGTAGGTATTTACGATCGGGTAAGTAACTCCTTCGAAGCGGGTCGTATCTAAGGATCGAGAGTAAACCGTCCTAAGCTCAGGGTATCGTTTTCGGAACTTATCGAGCTAATTTCTACCTAAGGGAGGGTAGGAAGTCGGGATCGAGCTTAAGTAAAAGCAGGAAAGCCGAATTTCTTTAGTAAGATCTTTCGTTAATAGAAGGGTAATAGGTAACCCAGACTTCGAAAGACGAGTAATCGTCTTTAAGAGAACCCCTTCTTCAGCAGTCGAGAGATTTTTCTGTAATTCGTACGATTTAGAATGTAAAGTTCGACTTCGAAGTCGTTCGGATAACGTCGTATTCGGGATATTAAACGCGTACGTGCACTTCCGGATCGAGGTATATTCGCCGTTACAGTACGCTATTAGGGCTGTAGTAATCGTATCTTCAGAATAGGTAGGCATAATAAAGAAGGGAAGAAGAACGTTGTATTAAAAATTCGATTTATCGCGAAAGTAGCGCGAAGGACTGTCCCGCTTCCGGGTGTATCCCGCTTCCGGGTGAATGACGTTACTCTATTACTCTACTACTCTATTACTCTACTACTCTATTACTCTACTACTCTATTACTCTACTACTCTATATACTCTGTAGATATAGTAGGTTGTATACCATACGAGTCTCCTTAGTATATAGGATAGTAGAGTTTCTATCTTTTATAGGAGCCTCGTACTTAACTTAAGTAATACAATCAGAGTTATTATTCATAACGCATCTTGATCAGTGTGCTACTAAGAATCCTTCTTCCTTACCCTGAAATCCTTAGCACCTCGCTTGGATCCCTACCCCGAGTACACCCTATTACATCTTCTCAGTATCCTCTGAGTGATCAATCACGATTCGTGGTCGCACATTTGTTCGACGGTCTTTTCATTGCCTATGAACGAATCTTCGATATCTAAAGTCCCAAATCGACGATCGGCAAGACTATTCGGCTCTCATACTTGCCACCAACATGAACATCGTGCTTTCCATGGTTCTTCTCCGCAGCCGGTCTTGGCCTATTGAAATGCTCAAGTTCCGGGTTGAGCGAGATGTAACCGAACACCTGCACCGAGAGCGTCTCTCCCGCCTCAAAGTGAGTGGCACCCGACCAAATGCCGATCTCCAGCTCGACGACCTCGCCCTTGGGAATAGATTGCACTTCATCGTGCGGGTGGAAAGGAATGTGCTCGTGAAGCGTTTTGCTGCGATCGATTTTACGCTGTGAAGCGCGCAGCATGCCGACGTTGCCCTTGAAGTACAGAGCACCGTTGTTGGTCTGTGGCTCGGAGAGATCGTAGGTGCTCTCGATCTGCCATCGCTCCTTTGGAATCTGTACATGGACCAGCGGATGTCCATTCTTATCTAGCTTGCGCAGCTGGACGTACACGTTCATGTCGTCGTGGTCGTTACAGGACATGTTCAGGTAGATCTTGGGAGGGCCGAGAAGTGTGGTCGGCTTATCAAATGTGGTTTCGAACTTGACGCGCTCGCTGCTTTCCGAGTCGTACGAGTGTGTAGACTCAGTAGTGACAGGTGAAGACGAGAGAGTCTTGTCGCCGAGGTAGTAGGTGCAGTATTTTGTCTCGGGATGAGGGAAGTCGGGCAGCGCGATGTTCTCGATCGGAGCCTTGTCACCGTACTGCAACACGGCCCATCTGACCTTCGGAGTCTGCTCCCAGTCGTTCTTCTCCTCCTTGAGGTAGCGATCGAAGAACTTGCGCAGCTCGAGTCGAGACTCTTCAATGGCCCACAGATCAAACCACTCCTGCCATGCATTCCACTTGATCCATTTGTTCTCGCTGTCAATCTGCATGTAGGCTCGAATGGAGCCCATCGTGTGCATTGCCGCAAAGTCGGTACCGGTGATGAAAGCTGCGCACTTGATCTTCTCCAGGGCTGCACGCTTGTCTTCCCAGTATGCCGATGAGAGCGGGTATCGTGCGTACATCTCCTCGAAGTCTTCGTATCCATTTGTGCCTCGCACGGTGAATTTGGTGATGAAGTTGTTGTTTGAAATGGAGAAGATTCCGCCTCTGGTGAACTGCTCACGGCCCAAATCTGAGCATCCTTCCCAGGGCGCGATAGCCTTCAAACATGGCGGGTTCTTGGCTGCGATGAAGTACTGCGTGATAGCCAAGTGGGAGTTGCCAGCCATGCCGACGTTGCCATTGCACCAGTCCTGGTGGCCCAGGAATTCCACGACATCGTAGCCGTCTTGCGCCTCCTGCTCGCCCATGATGTTGATGAAACCTTCTGAGTGACCAGTTCCTCGAGAATCGACATTGGCGACAGCGTATCCCCACGCGCAGAAGTCCTTGGGGTCGACACTCTCGAAGGTCTCATATCCGGAGGTGTCTTCTGGCTTGAGGCCGAGCTTCCATGGCAAGTGAACGGCGATACCGGCCATGTTGTACTTCTTGCCGTACGGTCCATAAGCCACAATACATGGAATCTTCCCCTTGGCATCGGCAGGGCGGTAGATGTCGGCATAGAGCTTGGTTCCATCTCGCACGACAATCTCAACATCGTTCTCGCGGATGATGTCGGACTCCAGCTTCTTGCCGTCCTGGTCGTCCCATTGCTTCTTGGAGTGCCCTTTCTTGAGCAGATCCTGTTGACCTGGACGGAAACCCTCGTAGCTGTTGTGGCCAATGCTAGGCAGGCTGACCGGCTTGAAGGAGATCGGCACTGGATTAGCGCCCTGCCAATCGACACCTGTTTTCGGAGCGTCACCCATGGTTGATTTGTTGACAGGCGAAGAATGTGTATATGCAGAAAAGCGGATGCGAGGGTTACGACAGGCAAGAAATAGTTGTACACATGGTCGAAACAAAGTATTTGATTGTGCTCGGTACGCCCACATACGCCGACGGTTATTCACGCTCCGGATGTGGTCTTGTTCTCGGATCAGGTGGGGGCTGGGGGCCTGGGGCCCCAGATATCCGGCCCCACACGACAAATGCTTGAGATTCCGGGTCGGACAACGCTCGCTCGGTATCTTTTGCACCGGCATCTTCGCAGCGACGTAGAAAGACTTGAGCTTCAGCCTCTCGGATGCTGAGTGCAGGGTCACAAGTGGATCGCATGTCGGAAGCAAGCTCTCGTTGATGAGAAAGAGGAATTGTAGTCTACAATTGATGATTTCTGTCCAAACTTCCGTTCTCAAGGTGTACGTTTTAAAGAAGGTCTTGCGATCCCCGCTCCGGCGTGTGAAGAAAGACCCTGTCAACGTTCTTTCTACCTTCCATGGTTCTTGCTGTCATCCTCCCTTCACTCCTGCCTAAGCGACCGCTCCATATCGCCTTGTGCTATCTCATGAGCGCATCCGCTAACATGCTGCCCACTCCTATTGCACAATCACACTCGCGCTTGTCATCCCCGATTTTCGCTTGCGCCTCCACAGCTCGCTCATTTTTGGGCCGGTTTTCTGCCCTACACTTCGAAGAATGCTGCGTGTCAGACAATTCCACCGTTTGGCTATGGCAGGACGAACGAAGGACCGGCTCGCGCTCATAGCGTTGGACGTCTGTCGCAAATTGCGCTTTTAGCTCAGCGTGAAGAAGGCGGACATGTCTTTGCAAAATCAGACGAGGCAAACACCAATTTCCCTCCATAAGCTGGTTGTCTGACGTCCGAGAAACTTAACACCTGGCTCATCTGTGGTTCTCGCTGTTGCCGCCCTTGTAGTATCTAGTCATCTTTACGAGAAGACGCCGTTCGATTAGTATCCGCTTACTCTTTGATAGGTGATCTCAGTCAGTAAACGGAGACGCCAGCTAGCCGCTGTCATTCAATTAGACATAGGTTCACGGACGACGGCAGAACTGGAAGGTTACGAATCAGCTGACATCAGAAAGCTTGGGACGCAAGAATGCTTATGGAGGCTTATGGGGGCTTGAACTGTGAGCATGTGGTCTCTATGTGGGTCAAGCTTTCGACAAGGCGATGCTACGCTTACTCTGAGCACTAGATGCATCTTGAGAACCAATACACTTACGTGGCACAGACAAATTCAGGCCTCCTACTCAGGCTGCATGTCTGATACGCCCATAGGCTGCACTACGCTGATTATCCCACCTGACGTTTATATAAAGTCTGCCGACAGCGACTTCATGCTCTCAACTCGAACATCACCAACCCAATCATCTCCAAGTTCTAGCTACAGATTTCTCCTTCTCCAATTCACTCATCAACATGGTTCAAATCACAGCCGCCTTCGCCTGTGTATTGGTAGCCGGCGCTTTGGCCACTAGACACTCACACCCCATCGACAAACGCGATGATCTCCCAACTGTTGCTCAGCCGAAGTCGAGCGACGTCTCGGCCGCCATTCTTGCATGGGCAGACGACGTGAACGCAGTGAACACATTCCTGGACGGCGCTGAGGCCAACCTAGGCGACCTCGCAACCCTCGCTTCCGATGCCCAGAAAGCTCGAGACAACTTTGCCATCGACGAGCCAAACCAGCTCGGCACGCTCACCAACTGGTTCAACAACGACCCCAACAACCCAGACTCCCGAGATACCTCTGGCCCAGATGCTTTCAACTGCGCCACCAACGATCTCGCCGTCGGTCAGACCATTGGCAACACCGTCTTCAACTTCGAGAGCCTCGTCAAGGATGTCTTCGACAACATTGTCAACGATGCTCGAGCCGGCAACGCCGATGCAGTGAAGGCGCAGCTCGCTGTTGTCAACAGTTTCCGTTGCTGCAATGTCCTCCCAGATCTTGACATCATCTGGAAAGACACGGCTGAGTCCGCGGAACTGTCCATCCAGACCTCCATCACTGGCGGCGTTCCAATCACTGCCGCTCGTCCTGCTGCTTGCAATGGTCTGGACTGTAGCACGACAGAGGGCGCCAGCACTTGCGCTACTTTTAGCAATGGAAGATTTACTTGAGAGGTCTTCGCTTACAGCACGCAATATCTTGAGCATAAATTTCAGAGCATAGTCAAAGATCACACGGTCAGCGCGAGGGGCTAGTTTGGGAATTCTTTACGCATTCAGCGAACCACACTCATTAGTTCATCATATCGGATTGGCCAAGAAATCACACACCCGGTATTGTTGCCAACGCCTCCCATCACAAAGTATACAGGTTCATCGAGCAATCTTTCGATCGCCCATTTCCCGTGATTTTGCATTGTATGCCGCGAAGGTTTGAGCAGTCTACAGCTCATGATATTGAACTGTGAGGTCCGACCGGCTGCGGAGTCGAACCAAGCCAGACACGTTGTCTTATGCGATGGATAGCAGCCAGCCTGCCTCGAGTTCCATGCTCGCTGTTCGCCCGTTTGACACTCCCAACCGAAGCAGCATGCGCTGGTCGTGGATCACATGGTGTGTTCGATTAATTTGCATTGACCTTGCTTGACTTGAATTATTCTAAGTAAAGACCGTGTAATATCGTAATCATAATCGAGAAGGTGACAAAGATAAAAGACAAGACGAAAGAAATTAACAATCCACCTCAACGCTTCGGAAATAGACTTCTCCTCTCGTAAAGATCGTGAATTGCGGAGTTCGTTGATCAAGTGACTCCGTGAAGGAATGTGTACTGTAGCAGACCATAGATCAGATTGCAACGAGATCTGAGGCAGACAAGAAGCAACTATCGCCGACCTGGAAACGTTGAATGGCGTTTTTTTGTTCAATTTTCTTGTAGAGAGTTGCAAGGTCCTGCTCAAATGATCCCAGTCGGTCCATACTGACATAGTTCTGTCAGAAACCTGGAAGACATGTGGCCAGCCCTGGTAGGGGTGCCAAAAATCCAGGCGGTAGAGTTCCAATGGCGCCGACGATTATGCACTGGCAGCTTCCACAAGGCATAAGCCGCAGGCGGTCGTGCAAGTGGCAGGAACCACAACTTTGGACTTTTGAGGTTCCGCGACGGGTGTCGCTCCGCCGAGCAGTATTGGCGTCGTCTCTACATATCTGAGGACTAAATTGCTTTGCCTATAATCATTGTTCCGCCAATTAGAGAAGACTATTAGGTGAAGGCGTGGTCATCCAGTACGGAGCAGCCGACAGGGTACCAGATATCAGAAATGGCATGACGCTGATTCGTGTGCTTCCTGATTTGCCAATACGACTATTCACAGCGACTTGCACGTCGAAGGTAGATCTGGGTCAGAGTAGAAGCAAAGGAAGAGCTTCGCTAAGGAAGGAGTACTTTACTTCAGTTGACAGGACGCCTCAAAAGTCCCGGTTCCGCCATAGATCCTGTCAGTCCTGATTGTAATAAGGCCTCAGGCAGAAGGTCAGATAGCGACGACGTTCGTCGCGACCAGCTGTCAAGATAGCAGAGCGTTATGTCATATGACCTGCAGAGTGCTTTGTTGCTCTGTTGCTCTGCTGCTCTGTATGTTCTATCGATATAGAGTAGGTTGCATACCACACGAGTCTCCTTAGTATATAGGACAGTAGAGTTTCTATCTTTCATAGGAGCCTCGTACTTAACTTAAGTAACACAATCAGAGTTATTATTCATAACGCATCTTGATCAGTGTGCTACTAAGAATCCTTCTTCCTTACCCTGAAATCCTTAACACCTCGCTTGGATTCCTACCCCGAGTACACCCTATTACAATTTACCCTAGCTTAATGCTTTTCTAGCGAACAAATCAACTTTGTGCTAAACACCATAGCTCTGATCTCGTGACTTCAGTACATGGGTGACGCTATGCACTAATGGATGAACTTATGCTATGTTACTCAAATTGTAGAGGTTCACGAGGTTTGTTTCCTGGCATTCACCAAGCTATGGGCCTGGGACCAATGTTTCGTTTGATCGATATGAGCATGACACCATCCGCGAAGATATCTGGTATCATCGACGACAAGTCGAAACATTGCATTCCATTCATACTTAACTGTATCAAGGGTCATCAACGCCCGTACTTATCGAAGGGTGAGAGCCCTCCGGTATTTTTCTTCGGTCTGAACGGTGTGCAAGGGGCAGGCAAGTCAACCCTGGTAGGTCTTCGTTTTCTGCCACCTCGATCTGAAGGGGAGCTACATCTACCGTCCACGCATCGAATATGAGCGGCTGACTTAGACGGAACAGGTAGCGGCGCTTTCGAAAGGTCTCTCCGCGACACCTCACAACCATCGTGTTGTCGTCTTATCAATCGATGACTTTTACCTTGCACACAGCGAACAAGTGGAATTTTCCAAAGCACACCCGGACAACCCACTTGTACGGCGCCGAGGTCAGCCGTCAACTCACGACATCAAATTGTGCAATGAGCTCTTCGCAGACATCTCCTGTCAAAAGGCTGACATCAAGATACCCTCTTACGACAAATCATGCTTCGGCGGTATGGGAGATAGACAGCCTGAGCGTGAATGGTCAACTTGCAGCCGAGAAGGAGAACCACCTGTCACGATTGTCATCTTCGAAGGCTGGTGCGTAGGTTTTCGGCCGTTGAGCGATGAAGAAGTTGGGAGGAAGTGGCACATTGCGGTGGAACGTTCTCGGGCTAAAGGAGAAAACCACAACGGCCTTTGTCGATCAGAATTGGCCAATGTGCTTTTCATCAACCAAAGCCTCCGGCGATACGATCAGATAACGAAGTGAGTTCTTTCGCTCCAGAAGGTACGGCGAACTAAGTGTTGACGCATGTATAGTCAACTCGGAGCTTTCATCCACATGTAAGCCCATGGATAGCGCCTGTTGTTCCGAATGATGACTGAACACAATGTAGCGATGCTGCCGATACGCACTACGTCTACAATTGGCGACAACAGCAAGAAGCAGTTTTGCGGCTTACGAAGGCAACAGGTATGACCGATGAGCAGGTCCAAGCATTTGTGGACAATTGTAAGTGATTGTATGTCAAGGAACAGAGGGTTCTTCGCTGAGTGTGATTAGATTATCCAGCATACGAACTCTACACTGAAGCACTGAGAGAAGGCATCTACGGTGAAAGTGGGAGGCAGATAAGGTTGATCCTGAGTGAAGATCGCTTCGTTCAGGAGGTGGTTCGACTATGAATAGCTCGATTGTTATTCAGCTTCTTGGTACAGATAGTCATTCATAGGTTGTGGTTCCCATAAGCAATCGAAATCTGTTCCATGATACACTTATATCAATAGGCAAAGTTGGCGCATTTAACGTGCTATGCCAACACCGACACCGTGGAATGTCAAATAGTTTGTCTAGAAGTATCGTCTTATCGTCCTAATGATAATAGTGCAAAATTATCGACCATTCAATAACTAGAATCGAACCGATCTCTGCGATCACACTCGCGATGTCAACTGCCATTTAAACATAAGATGCTCACTCATTAGGGGTTTCGCAGATGCTCTGACAAGCTAATGTGGCCTCAAGAATCAATACGCAAATGCAAGAGTGCTTTCGTCGTTGCTTTGGCGGATTCTACGATTCAGCTTCATGAGCCAACACTTCATTGCCCAAGCAGCAGCTGCAGTTGCTATGGAGAATGCAGCAGAGCAAGACATGGCGATCGTATAGCGAGGCTCGTCTGAAGAAGGCCACAAATACTGTATCACAAGATTAGCAGGTCAACCGCATCAGGCCGACTCTACCTGGGGTGAACTTACAGGGGTCCAGATGAACGAGATGTTTGCGATAGTGTTCACGATGGCCAGGCTTGACGCTTTCTTTTCTTTCGTTTGCCCGCACGTGCTTGATACCTAGCCAAGTACGATACTATTTACGGCGTAAGTTCCGATCGTGAATACATTCATGGCAAAATATCGGACACCAATATTTAGTGTCGCGCAGCCGAGGACAAATCCGGCAACAGCGATTGATTTGGCGATGGTGATGTGCCAAGTCCTCTCGTTAAAGCGGCCAGAGCTCCAGGACCAAGCAATGGAGACGACCCCTGCGATAAGATATGGAGGGCATGTCAAGGCGAGCGTGATAGTCCTGTCGAACCCGAGTGTTTCCACAGCGGTTGGGAAAAAGTTCTTGAAGCCGTTCGCAGCGAGGAGCATATGTTGCATGAATGCGAACAAACACAGCTTGTGATCACAAGCTGCTTCCTTGAGGCCAGCCAGTGGACTCGTGAAAGGCTTTCCTCCAACTGTGTCGCGACGAATGCGCACATCCGCGAGCACCCGTTCATCTTCGCTTAACCAGCGGGTCTTGAGGGGATCATCCGGTAAGATAAAAGCTGCACCGATGGCTACAGCAAAGGTGACAATACCTTGCAGGATGAAGAGCCACTGCCAACCTGTGAGATTTGCCATGCCGTCCATCTTGAAGATACCAATAGCGATCAAACCAGCGAAAGCTGTCGCCAGAATATTGCCGGTATAGAGGATGGAAATTCGAGTGGCGATCTCTTTGCGTGTGTAGAACATGCCTAGGAGATAAAGTGCTCCGGGATAATAGGGAGCCTCTGTAATGCCCAGAAAGAAACGCGTAAGGAGAAGACCTTTGAAGTCTTTGCTCAGGGCAGTGAGAGCGCTGACGATGGCCCAAACGGCCATGCATACGGACATGTAGATAGATGGCCGCAGCCTGGTTATAAGCAGGTTGGAAGGTATCTGACCCAGGATGTATCCAACGAATAGAATCGAAACACACGTCTGGTACTGGGAACCCGAAAGGTTGAGGTCCTCGACTAAGCCATCCAATCTCGCAGTGGCTATTGCGTTTCTGTCCAGATAGTTCAACCAAAACATGAGCCAGAGACTTTGCAAAAAATGTGAGTGAATGCTCAGTCAATGTTTTTCGACAGACTCACGTAGGCATGATATGCCAGTCGAGTTTCCTCACCAAGGCAATCTCGGCAGGATCGGTCTTTTTGTGTGCACCAGAATAGTCGACATTCTCGTGATACTCGAATTTCTCATCACGACCATCGTAGCCGCCGGATGTCTCGGTTGCTTGTGACTTGATGATGTCTTGGCCGTTTTGAGGACGCTTGGCGTTCTCATGGTGGAGGGCGCTGTCGTCTTTTACCATGTCCATTGACTGCAAGGGCTTGAACGATGTTCTGAAGATTGTTCGAGAATGAACGATGTATTGACAGGGGAGCGAGGAAGTGTTCTATCAGACCATGAATTTTTGAACATCGCCGAGGACGAATACAGTGATTATATAGCCTACGTTTCCGCAACCTCTTCCTTTATAGTGCCAGGCTAAGGCTCCCCATGGGGTTGATGAACGCTTACCCCGCGCCGCATGTGCATGTCTAGTCGACCAGGAGACCCTGCTGTGAGCATGGCGTGGTACTAGTTTGATCTGAGAACCTACACCACAACACGCAGCTCAGCTTCAGACGAACCGATCGCTGTTACCCTTCGTCCAGGTCTTGTGATACCGGGTGAAACAAGCCCCCGACGCAGGGTTTTGTTTGTGTCTCTGATCTGATTCGTGCTCGCGAGAAGTCTACACCGCTCGTCATAGCAATCAGAGAACAGTCTGAGGATGCCTATTCCTTTTCCCGGCGAGAATTGATACAGCCTCATCATTTAGGATGCTCTAAGGTTATTGGAGTAGTTTCACGAGGCAGGCGCAGCATATCCTGTGCTGGCTTCTCTGTGTAGCGAAGTCCGAAGCTATACATTTTTGGGTCATAGTACCCGCTGTTGTGGTCGTTCTTGTCACGTCTTTCGAAATCGAAGGAGGGAGCAGGGCACAGTTAATTGCAGAAATCCTGGCGTTGGCTTTGAGAAGGATGGTCCATGTCTCCACGTGCATCGAGGCTCCTATCACACGCATTACAGGATCAGCAGTCTCCCTGTTCGCGTCGATTGGCTGATATATCGACGCCGTTCAGACTTATCGCAAGATCGCTGCGGGGTCCACCGGCCCACGCAGCCAAATTTCGATTTTGATCACCTGCCGCTGTTGTCCTGTATAACGCGCGTCCTGCTTTCCACTCTGTCGGGGAAATATGTGTTCTTATCGATGTTATCGATGCAGCATAGATGTCCATTGCTCGTAGTGTTGCCCTTATATAGAGTACCTTAAGAACGCTCTTCGGCGACGGTCAGAGGTGAGGATCTTTCGGCTATGAAGGGCGAGCCACATGGAACCTCTTTAGATTTGTCGCTGAACCCTAACACTGGCTTCCGTTTGGCAAGCGACATAGAGGCGGTCGAACTTCAAGATTATTGGGTATGTTGGAGAGATGCTTTCTGTTCAGGGCCCTAAGACCTCATGGTGACCTTCTCCGATAGATATCACCCACGGTGAACTGGAGCGCGCACGAGAAACATTATTCGAGAACAATAGCAGCAGTTTGCATGAGCAAGCAGAAGCGTGGACATAGAGACCGCTCCGTGACAGGAGTGAGCTGAGCAGTGCAGTATTGGTTGAAGGACAAACAGCGAAACTTGGGTCCGTGTCCGTACCAATGTTTGCGGTTAAGTTACAGCTAGCCCGGCAAGGAAGCGAGGCTTCTGAGTCACCTGTGATGTTGCCTTAGTGTCAGGCAAGCTGACGGGCTTCTAGCCTACAATCAGATCAAGTCTTAACTATAGTCGATGTGGTTACCCCACGCCTAAACATTTAGCCAGCGGATAACTTTGCGATCTTCACCAGTGTTCCTCGATACCATATGGCGCGCTCGACAAGGTACGCACTCGACAAGGTATTAATTACAAGGTTTGTCTCTCTAAACCTCGTTTGGTACTGTTCGTCCACCGTCGATAAATATATTCCAATTCATGTTCGAAACGACCAGGGGCACAATGTCTGGCAAACCCAAGATCCTTCTTTTCAATCCTGTCAAGCATGCCCTTGCGCAGTATAAAGAACTTCAAGAGTCCACAGCACCCGAAGTGGTGACAAGTGGGTCACGTGAAGACTTCTTCAAAGATTGCCAGACGAAGTACAAGGATGTTGTCGCTATCTATCGCACGTCTGCGAGTGGTGCTGTAAGCCTTTCGCCATCGTCAATGTGAGCATATCACTAACGTCACAGGTGGCAGGGAAATTTGATTCCGAATTGATCCAACGTCTGCCCGAATCCGTCAAGTTCATCTGCCACAACGGCGCAGGCTATGATCAGATCGACGTCAACGCTTGCTCCGCTAGAGGCATAAGTGTCACCTATGCTCCGGACCCGGTCACTGATGCCACTGCAGATCTTGGCGTCTTTTTACTCCTGGGTGCCCTCCGGCAGCTCAACCCGTCACTGGCTTCGCTACGGGAGGGGAACTTCAAGAAGAATATCGGCTTTGGACGTGATCCTCAAGGAAAGACA
>PEGC01000102.1:0-29637 GCA_002921095.1 Cladosporium sp. SL-16
GACAGGACCGAAGCACGCATTTCGTGGCCATGTCCGTCGCTCCAGAGCCTGTTCAGCTCAAACTGAAACTTGTTGGGTTTTTTCGTCCTGATGATTGTTTCCCAGTTTTCGGTAACGATGGCGAGGTTTGTTGGATTCAGGAAAACATTCCAGTCGATCTCTTCAAAGGGTACGACTGGGTGGCCGCTCACTTCGAACCACTGGCGATTGCAGTATCGCATCTATTGCAGCATCAGCATCAGCATCCACGCAAGTCTTGGTCTAAATCGTGCTCGCGCACCCCTCGCTTACTTTGCGGTCCGATCCGAAGTTGTAGAAGGCCGAGTTCGAATGCTTGACAAAATTGGAGAAGCGCAGCTCGCTCGCCTGTGCGCGCTCCAGAGCCTCCGCCCTCTTCACTGCGTCCTGATGGCTGCGCTTTTGGGCGGAGATATCTGTGATGCACCCGCTGACCGTGATGACGTTGCCTGTACCGTCCGTGGTGGAAAGACAGGCAGCGGTGACCCACTGTCCTTTGGGGTTGTTGGCCGGATCAGGCCCTATCCAACGCATTTCGAAGGTAGAAGAGTCTCCGCCTGCGAGCCGAGCGAACTCGCCAAAGAGCCAGGGCCGGTCCTCCTCAAAAATCCAATTCGCCCATGCCATTGGCTCGCGATTCCCTTTGGGCATGCCACTCAGGTGGTGGAAGGCCTCATTGCCGTAGAGCAGCACGCCCTCCTTACTGTATTCGAACATGCCCACGTCGACCATCTCCATCATCTGGCGCAGGTTGGACAGCTTGCCCGTGGCATCATCGCGGTCGGCCAGAGCGTCTTCCAGCTTGCGGTTTAGCGTTGAAGAGTCGCTTTTGGGCGAGACCGCGGTCCTCTGTTGTCCGGGGCTGTTTTGTACGTTTGGTGCCGGTGTCAGCTGCTTTTTCTCGGGGAGAAGCCATTGTATAACCCGCCATCTCCTCTCTATTGTGTATGCGTGTAGGAAAGCCGTTCCAGTCCTCCCTGTCACCACCCCTGTATGTCCGCTGTCCAAAGCCCATGCGCAATATCCAGCAAATGCGCCAGAGTCCCGGATGTCGTGCAACAGGTGGCTTTGCGCTTGCAGCGCCTTGTTCTCGAAGTCAATGTGGGGGCAGCGGTGGTCCAGGGGATCCAAATCCAGCACGCAGGTCGGTCGTGGGTCTGCGTCCACGCAGTAAGTGATTTTGTCCATGTATAGTGCCGCGGTGAAAGAACCAGGGACTGCTAACTGCGACAACAGCAGTGTTTGTGGCAGCCATACAAACATGGTGTGTGGCATCGAAAGGAAATGCTCGATCGATCGTGGCAATTGCATCATGGCACATGAAACCGCAAGTCTAGAACACGCTAAGAAACGACGTCCGCGGACATGGAGTGGACGCCGACAACCAGTAGGACAAGCATGCATGCAGTACTGTAATCCGTGCGAAAACATGTTGTGAAAGATGGGTCCTGCCCCTAAACACTGCAGCTGTTATCAGCTTATCATACGCTAGTGTTTCAGGTTGGCTACATATATACAGTCCTTACCTCTAGAATGTAGAGAATGTATGGGAATGATTTTGCGCACAAAGCTACTGATCAGGAAATGATCAACAAAACATGTCATGGTGCTTTTGCTCGGCGGACTTAGAGCGTTCAGTATCCGTCATGACCTGAGTCTGAAGACTTGGTCCTTGGATCACTACTACCACGAAGAGAGTGAATTAATGAGCTGCCTGGACAATGATTTTGACAATTGCTACACAGAACGAGATCAACGAGAGCTACCTCTTGTGCTAGTCGACAACACCGCTTTCGAACTCGCATCTGTCCTTCATCCAGTTGTCTTTTGACCCAAGACGTGTCAGTAAACAGTAGGCCAGCCATTGTCGTAACGAATAAGGTTGATGCCCTGCCTCGCATCCCCTTGAGCATTATAATAATGGTAGACCAGCACATCAGCATCACTATCAGTAGAGACAGCAGGATGCCCCGGCCCATGAATATCGCCATGGCTAGCAAGAAGCTGAGTGCCACCACCATTTATCATCGACACGCCAGCTTTGTCGACGTACGGGCCGGTGATGCTGGTGGAGCGACGATATCAATGTCCCAAGAATCACATTTATTCGTATCTTCCGTCCGCTTTCTCCCAACTTCTGTGGTTTCGATGAATTAGAGTGTTGCTGTCATGGCCTCTTCTCTGAAGAGAGTATCCAACTCTGCTCGATTGCGTCTTTCACTGATCGTAATCCTGTCCGCTTTCGGCTTCCTAAGCATTACACATGGTTCTCTTCGCCATTTCCGGCAACCCAGCATGAGGTGGGCGGAGGCCTGTCAACAGTCCAAAAACAGATAAAAATTATTTGACTGATTGATTGGAAAATTTGTAAAACAAACAAACAAACAAGCCGACTGGCATTTTTCAATCAGCCAAAAGAAGCCGGAGGCGATTGTTTGATTGACTGTTTGGTTGTTTGACGAGGGTTGGGGTTGGGGCCCAAACTCGAACGTGTAGCCAATCAGTTATCTCAGAAAACGGAACGAGAAAGGTCGGACAGTCTGACCAACTTTTAGATGGAAAGAGAGAAGACTGGATACCCGACATCAAAGTCGTGAAGGCGACAGTCGAGTTTCTCCAAAGCACGGGTCGATTCGAGTACAAGCATGCACCAGACGACTAGCGGGAAATGGGGAGGGGGTGCTATTCGGTTAGCGACTCTCTATCTTGTTCGTAAAACAAGTATGAGAAGAGAATAGGAAACGAGGTGTGCAAGTGGAATAAAATGCGTAGATCAAGGAACAGGGCAGCGCACAGGGATGGCTCATACGGACACCGTAAATAGCCTGATAGATCAAATCAAATCTGTCGCACGAGAGGGTGACCTCTCGATTATAAAAATTGTGGGTTGATTTATTGTTGTCTAGTGTAGGCGCGCGGTCTGGTAGACCGGGCCTTTGTATCTAGTGTCTTGGCAAGCTTATCCTGCGATCTGCGACTTGGATTCCCAAAGTGCCTCGGCCTGCGACAAAATCAAATCAAATCAAATCTCAGAAGCTCGGACCCTCTCTTTGGAGGCCTAGTGTGCGGGAGCTTAACTCAAATCCTGTAGCGTGGTCCCCCCCGCTTTTCAGCCAATGAGAAGTGGAAAATGTCGAGGCCTCTTAGAGGGTCTGAGCCCAAACCGGCCGGCTTTGGTGACAACTCAGGTTCGCTTTGGTGACGCGCTCGTTCCTCCTACCGACCTGTACATCCATATCACCACCACGACCTACCGACCCATACCTTACACCGTTACACAGCTTAGCTTCGGCGCTACACGTTGTGGTCTATTCCAACATGTGCAACCCAGCAGAGCACCCTGCGCGCTTGGACGAAAACAACTATATTTTGTCTGCTCCTAGCACATTGTCGGACGACGTCGTGCTCAAATCGCTTGGTCGCTAGGGTGAAATGAATCACAGCCCGCACTTCATCTATGTCTGGTTTCCAGTCATCGGTGTCTGCGGTTGACTTGCCTCCGAGCAGGCGTGACAGGTTGTCCTCGCCTGCCCACACGCCCAAGATCTTCCGCTGCTCGCTCCACCTGACACACCGAAAGATGAAATGCTTCCTCGTCTTCGGTGCTTCTCCACAATCGCACAGATTTGTCTCCCCTGCTTTGATGTTGTTTAAATACCCGTTCAGTGGTGTCATGTCTGTGCGGAGCTGTGCGAGAATGCTCGCCTGTCTCTTGCTAAGGTCGTCATACATGCGTCGAGTGTGCCCGACAGGCCAGGCAGCGTCGATGCTGCGCACCGACTGTCCCACCGTCGTCGGAACTTTCGAAGCTGCTCTCCTCACGCGCTCTTGGGCTTTTTGAACTGTCCTCCTGCTCAGTCTGATTCGGTCTCGGACGAGTCGCCCCTCATCCGTAAATTGTTGTGCCGACTGCTTCGCTTTCTGTCCCAGCTCAAAGATAGGGTTGACCGGGGCCCATGCAAAGATCACGCGATTGTCAAATCCTTCCAGATACCTCACATGTTTCGAGATTTTGCCAATGAGCGCTTGTCCAGGACCCCTACCCAGAGTCTGAAGTGTGGTCAGAACGGTGCGGTTGTTGGTGAACACGTGAATGGTTCGGCGACTTGCACGCGGCGGTATCGCCCCGGCATACGCGGCACCAACGACCATGCTGAGTCCCGCCTCGATCGAAGCCAGTGCAGCTGTAAAAGCGTCTGTCCGCGTGCTGCTACCCATCGTTTTGTCGTACTTGAACTGCTCGTCGTCGCCGTCTGTCAAGTCGATGCCTTCGCAAGCGCCACCAATGCCGACTAATTGATTCCTGGCCGATGCGCTGGTGGCTACACAGATGTCTTGCGTCTCGTGAGCTCGCGCGGCTGCCTGCACGCCATCATCTACACTATCACCTATTTCGGGCCGCGCTTCCCATGGAGATGAGGTGTAGGGTCGAGTCACGTCCAGTTCATTCACAGGCACGCCTTGTGAGGATTGGGCGATCTTCTGCATAGGGGACGCAAACCTCTTGTACGACCGACGCCTGGCCAGCTGCGCAAGCGGATGCGTGTCGGGCACGCTGTGCAGGTCGACCCACAACTTCAGTGCTTTTCGCGAATGTTGTTCCTCTATCCGGGTGGCATTCCAGATGTTGGTGTCTTCCGCCAAGAACTAGTCCCAGTGCAGTCTCTGTTGCTTGCGTATCGCATCGTGGTACTCCTTCGCTTCCGCTCGCGCTTGTTGCCCCAGCTCTGGCAGTGCCTCCCCGCCTCGTCTCTACGCACGCGCCCTGTTCCTCCGATACGTATAGACCTGGCAGAGCTTCGTGAGGTCCCTGGTCCACCACCGCTTCGCATAGGGGGACGGCTTGGCTTTGGGTGTCAGCGTGTTGACCGCTTCTAGGACGACTTGCATTAGACGGTCGGCTTGTCTCTGGACGTCACCACACGCTGGTCGATCGTGCAACGCTTGGGCAATACGCTCTCGGATCGCATTTCAGGGAGCATTCTTGAATAACAACCGAGGTTGGGTGGTGTGATCTGGGACTTCAACGTCAAGCGACGTCTCAATTGCACGATGATCTGATCCGTGCTCCGTCTCGTGGATCTTGCACTTGAGAACGTCGGACGCCAATTCCTGCGACGCCAGCATGATATCGATCGTGGTAGCGTGCATTGCATTCTGCCACGTCTTGGTCCCCTGGGGCAGGAGGCTCTCGAGTTTCCATCTATTCATGAAGTCGATGATGGGATCCGCCTCACCCTGTCGTGTCGGCAGGACCCCGTCTCCTCCCCACAGCTGGTCATGCCGATTGAAGTCGCCGGCGACCACAACATCAAGGCGTGGGCCACCGCGACGCTGCACCGTGCTCATTGCATCGTCGAGCAACCTCAGCGTCTCGAACAACGCTGCGGAATTGGCACCTTCCACATACACTGACGCGAGCAACATTGATCTATCCGGCAGTTGCAGCAGAGCCACTGTGAGATCTGCCGACGGCACCCTCACCTGCTCACACTCGATGTCTTTGCGCACCCACAGCATGCTCCGCACCGCCCACCGCCCATCGTGTCTCTCACTCGGCAGGATGGCCGTCCAGCCCTGATGCCCCATCGGGCTCGTCCTCACCTTCCCATCCATCTCGAACACGTACGGTTCGCTGACGACGAGAGCCGTGTACTTCTTCAGACTTGCGTCGTTCATCACGCTGTGCTGCACCTCTCGCCGTTTCTGCATGCTGCGTTGTAGGATTTGCATCTGCTTAGACATCAGTTGCCGGATAGAGGATACGACACTGGCGGCTGGGCGATTCGTGAGGCCCGTCGCATATGGCACATTTGGGCTGTTCTGGCGGTACCTGAAGCGGAGAATGATTATTGATGGATATGTGTCTTTGGACCCTATGCCAAGCTGTTTGCGAAACAGAATTCGTCAGGCATCTGTTTGTTTGTTTGTTTGTTTGGTGAACACCCTGACTGCTGCCAAATCACAATAATAAGCAACATTTGCTTGTACCCACGGCAAAATCGTGGCCAAGCACGTTTGGACAGAGCTTGTTCGCCCTTGAACGCATGAAACATTTGTTTAGCAAAACAAAAATCGCATTGTTGTAGCAAGCAGCAACGGTCAGATTGAAACGTCCATCAGCCCCCTATCAACGTTGCAACATGTTGCATTTCTACCAGATATCACTGTTTCATATTTTTATCAAATAGAAGTGAGATTTCCAGCTTAAATGCTGTGTGAGGATTCCAAATCACAACGATGGACCAATCCGCCCTTTATCTACATCCGCTCCTGCTGTGACAGCTTCAGTTTCACAAGTTGATACAGCCAAGCTCGAAGACTCGACCTTATGGTATCTGCGGACTCGCATGCTCGACAGCGAATTTTTGGGATGTCAACACGGGACACGCCCACGGTTCATCACTTCTGACCATGTATCAGCTACATATATTCGAGGACCAAGCCTCCTGGTTTCTCACTTTACCGAATAAGACCAAGCGCCATCACTTCAGCAGAGAGGAGCAAGTCGTCCTCACTGATCGCTGCGAAAACGCTCTTTTTGGGCGATCATATGGGCACACGACTGTGCTATCGCGGCCGACCGAGACGACCAATGACGAACACTGCCTTGCTGTCTTATAGGCTTACTACGGAAGCTAATTTTCAGTTCTACCTCAGCAGCCTTTAACAACCAACTCAAAGCTTTGATCGCTGCAGTGGGGGACTCGTGGCGCTGGAAGGCTCGTGGAAACAGAGAGCTGCCAGAATCAGGCTCACGTGGTTTCTCGCGATACTTCGCAACGTCCTCCGAAAGTCTCCTTTCGTTTCCACGTACGCCTTGCTCAGCAGTCGTACGTCCGGTTAGGAGGTCTTTCCGACGATCCTTCTCTGTCACTCCTTTGCCACTGGCGGCCCCATCTCTTGTGCCGCTGGCAACCGCAAGGTTGGCATAAAAAAGCAGCGTGGATTTATCCTTAGGAGCCTGACAGATTCGCGATCCCTTAAAGACCGAAGTCGTTGTAGTAGACGGAAAGATCAGTTGTGCCATCTTTGAATATAGAACCAATGACATGCCCCGCGATGAATCTAGCCATGTACAATCCTCGAGACTCATAAAACGGGGGATAACACAAGAGAGAAGAAATGAGCTCAGAAACGAATGCGTAGAAGTAGCAGCTGGTTTTTGATACAGGCGATAAAGTCTACAGGCTCTGACGGCTACATCGAACATTCTCCAAAGTACTGCTCTAGACTGTCATCCGAGTGTATGCTCGCAGTTCTGACACTGCCTTTCCTGCATTCCACCGTGCCTGATCGCAAGATGACACCAATGTTTCTGACTTGTCCCTTGACTCCTCGTCTTTGCACATGCCTGCGAAAGTCTTCGCTGTAAAGCGCAAAAGCCAACGGTGCAGCGTCGTTTAGGTCAACATCGATACTGTGTTGATCGAACAAACCCTGACGTGCCAGTGCTGCATTCTCATGATCGATGTAAAAGACTGCTGACAGCATTCTGGGAGACGTAAATATGAGCCACGGCAAAGGGCCCATTGGCTCATTCAGCTTAGCCCGTCCGTCTCGCCATCCTTGATTCCCTACTCCAAATGGCAGAAAGTCTGGTTGACCGCTCTGACCCATATTCTCTAGAACTGCATCGACACCGAAAACGTTAGTGCCAGTCCCTTGAAGCCCCATGCAAATGCCAGCAAGAGTAGAGCCATTTCCCATGGCGTTGATGACGGTATCGAGCTCCCCTCTTTGGCTGCCGCGAATGGAGCTGTCTGTATTCAGCAGGCTTGCCACTTCTTCCTCTAGCTCTAAAGCAACCGTACCCTGTCCATGAATGACATCGGCCTCGTCATGAGAAGGAAATGGGTATGCTCCCTCTCTTGCTGTTTTCATGGCCGATAAGTAACCGTTGTTACTGTCATCGCCTTCGTTGCTGAGTTCAACAACGACTCCGAGCGCTTGCAATTGCTGGAGACTGCTGGTTCGCAAGTCCACAGGCGCAAGCACATATATCGGAATCGTGTATATCCTAGCCGCCCTAGCGATCTCTTCGATGTAAGAGACTAGAGTCGTGTCAGCATGCGCACTCTTTTGTCAAGAGAGATTTTGCTCGTACTCTGCCCGTCTGTATCATCACATTTGCTGGCCACACCAAGCTGCTGAAGATTGACCAAGCCATTTCTCTCGATCAAGCACTCCATAGCGTTAATGATGCCTCGGGCATCATGATGGTAGTCAATCTTAATAAAGAGTTGTACATCGGGTGGCACGATACCATTTGCTGTGAGAAGCCTTGCTGTCACTAAAGTCAGGCGCACCATCCATTGAAATGTGGTGGGATATCAAAGTATGTTCGAACCTTTACCATCTATAGCCTGTGTAACATTTGCAGGGGTAAGATTTTGTAAAGCTGCCTCGTGCCGGTGTCGTTGTAATCTTGCATAGGCTGCCTGAACGGGTTCGCGCATTTCGGTGTTGTAGAATCCGATAGGCAAACAGAACGTCATCTGGCGCCCATCGTCTGGTGGCCTCTCTTCGTTACTCCAGCGCCTTGTGGATATTACAAAATGAGAGCAAGGCCCAGCTTTCATGAGATTCCCGATTTGAGGGCTGCGGCTCTCGCTAAGATCCGAAGCTAAGATAAGTTTCATGTATAAACTTGCACCCGCAATTAAACCTTCTGCGATAACGCGACGCTGTTATCATGGGTGCTACTGTAAGCTAGAACGCTCCGAGACAACGATCATGTATGAACAATGACGCTGTCATCTTTTACCCTTGTTGCACATATTACTGGCGGCGGCTTCGTCTCTTGCTGATCTGCAGTCACCTGATCCAACGAACGCTCGACATGCTCTCGCAATTTACCGCCATAGTCGCCGAAATCTTCCAGAGACCCGACAACGGAGCACGCTGTGCGCGCAAGGGTCAAAGATAAAGCTCCGGATCCAGGAGAAAATTTACGGAAACACTTTTGGATTCTGAATAATAGCAGCCACGACAGCCAAAGGTAAGTGGTTTGGATCGTTATGTACTTTGGTCGCGGTCGCCAACTGTCTTGGGCTATGCGCAGAGTGCAGTACACTGGACTCTCCTGAGTGGCGGAGCGGCCCTCTGGGTCACAAGACTCTGTGCAATGCCTGTGGCCTGCGCTGGGCGAAACGAGGGAAAAGGAAGAAAGAGAATCGCAGTGGTGCCAAAGATGCAACAGCACTGTGCTGAACGAGAGGATGTTAGTAGCAGTGGGCTCGACTTAGACAATAGAAGATTGTTCATCGAAACTTATCGATTTTTTATTTCCTAAGCACAAAGCAATCGACGTAAGACTCGTCTTATCTCTTCTGTGGGAGTTTTTCCAACAGACTGTAGATATAAAGTAAGTCTATCGACAATGTGGATGCCTTAATCCTTAAATCCATGGCTGCTGTCTATCATCACATTATCACTTTGCCCAGACTAGAGAAAGACACGTCAAATTGATCAGGTTAAAAATAGGGTCTTTAGATCCGTCGTGTTGCGAGGCACACCACACATTTATCTCCAGGATGTTGGTCACTGTTGCTGGACGCTAATGCTCCTTAGTAAGCGCAGAACAAGGTTCTGCGAGGAGTGCGCGCGCAGCCCGACCAGCTGAAGCTCTTCGCTAGGTAGGCCGATATCGCAGTGTAGGTCTCGTCTGGTTTGCGAGGAGCTCGCGGCGCCATGCCGCCCGCAGTTCGCCTCCTGCCATCTGCCGTTTTGTATTGTCCCAGCGCTTTTGGCAACGAACACAGTAACTTACTATAGCACGCTCCAACGCTTCGGTCGTTATCTGCTGTGATCGCAGGTTACATGAGAGAATACAGACGATGTCGTATCCCTAATTATTCAACCAGTCTAACAGGGCATTCTGAGGTACTTGAGTTCACTGCCAATTTTGCTGCGATGCAAGCCTGCCGTGAGCAATTCAAGGGAGAGAAAGCTGGAATCGGAGATCATGGACATGCGCATACAGTCGCGTGGCTATGGACTTTCCAAGATGCTCACTGCGGTGCGCATCAAGCGAGAGCACAAGTGAGATGATGAGCATGTCGTTGCGGCTGACTGTTGCCTATGCCAGGAGTCAGAGATACGTGCAGTAGGGGGCGGCAATTGTTTTTCGTCTCGTTATCGGAAATACGACAGTTTTGTCCAACTACGGTGAAAGACTTAATTTCCCAATCGTATACCTCCGCGCGCAGGCTAGATAAAATGGCCTTTACTTCGAGCTATTCGGAGTGCCTGCAGGAGTATCAAAATGACAGCCGAATGTGATGCGAACCTCGTTATCTGCAAGCACATCTTGTTTTGGTGCAGCCACAAGTCAATATCTGCCTCAGCTAAAGGAAACCCAGAAGGTACGTGCAAGCCCACGGCCGCAGCGGCCGCTGCAAGAGCATTGCCATGAATCCCTCCTTGGATGTCCACGTCCGCACCTCGCATAAGAAGTACCTCGACTACTGCCTTGTTGCCCTCAAGGGAAGCTACTTGAAGCGCAGTCTTGTACATACCAGCCGGACGATTGACATCGGCCCCGTATTTGAGAAGTTCCAAGACGACTCCTGAGCGGCCGCAAAGGGCAGCTGCGTGCAATGGAGTGCAAAACATTGGACTTTCTGTGTCCACTTCGGCACCGCGCTGCAGAAGCCATTCTACCATATCTTGATGTCCGCCGAAAATGGCAGCCCCTAAGGCGGTCTCGTACAGACCTCCCTCGAAATTGATGTCTGCACCTCGAGTAACTAACAAGGCTGCCAACGAGAGACGGCCCTCCAGTGCAGCGATTTGTAGCGCATAATTCAAACATTCCACTTTCTCTCCATTGTAGCTTTGCTCCTGCAACATGCTCCTGAGGGTAGCATCATCTGTGCTTTCGACGGTGGTGGCCAAGATACATCGCTCTTGAGTTGCGTGTCGACATGCGTCAGCGGTTGCAATCCGCACTTGTGAACCTGAAGACGTCGTTCCTCGGATACCCATCTTCCTCGTTGCGAATGAGTGACCGGCGGCGCAGGGGGTTTAGGACTGAGTTGAGCTTATGTGGTGTGCGGTCTGCGGTGGAACAGCGTTTGACGACTGGTCAGGGGCCGGCTGAGCGACACATTCGGTTGTCGTCGGTCACGTGGACTTTGGTCTCATACACGTGTGAGCGGACTTTACCGGTTTCGAGCTCTGTGGAGATGGATGCTCATGCCGACTCAGGAGACGTACTAGTAGTGCCTGATGCGTCGTCAAGGTTGCAGATGAGATAGATGGTTTTGGTAAGGGAATTGCTCGGGAGAAGAACGGCAGTAAGAGCGAGCAAACTTGTGTGGGTCTGGGGTTGTGGCCAATCCAGGAAGAGCTATCCACACATTCCTGGATCTCCAGCTGCAAAGGGTCCTGCCAAATTCCAACTCTAGGAAATCAGGCTTCATTGGTTCTACAACTGCCCGCTGTGCTGCTGTGCTTGCATTCCTGCCGCCACTACTGCTAGTGCTGCTTGGGAGCCATGTCAGGGCTACCGCATCGCCGTCTTCCCTGACCCGCTGGGCATATTGTCTTGCGTCATTTATCGTTCGCAGTACCCAAGATTGCGGGCTCTGCAGCTTTACCAGCGCGAGCCTTGACTTCGTCACTGCTTCTGTTTGCGGTTCCAATGCCAGTCAAGCAGAGATCCGTGTATAAGCCACGTCTCGATGCTGGCGTTGTTTGTGGCTGAGAAGTACGCTTAATCAGGGCGCGAAGGTGCAATCGACACTCTTCACGTGACAACGACCTCACACCGAGACGCGTATCGTAGTGTGGATCGAATGTCGACGCGTGGAAGTACTTTTGGGGCGCTTTCTTCATGATAAGGCAAGACAGATGTAGCGGGAATCATATATTTGCACTGGAAGAAATACATAAGATGCATGAAGCACTCGCGCTGAGACGTCCTACTTCGGTCCATCAGTGCCACACCCTCTTTGCTGATTCAGTTCCGGTATTCTAAGCCTTTAACAGCGATGGTTAGCGTTCGGGCTCGTCCGTGGGCTCTCTTAGCAAGATCAGACGAAATCAGACCACCCCAGCATGCAATCTCGGCTTCCTGTCACTCGGCTATCTTAGCACAAGCTAGCTCCAACAACTCGTCAATCAAAGCTCCCGCACGTAGTCTAGTTAACAAGATGTACAGATGAGCGCTATCAGTTGCGCGCTAAGATGGTTACAGATTCTTCAAGACGAGCTTAGCATACTACGTACTTCACTGTATATGCAAAAGCCTGACATTGGCCTGATAGACCAAAACCGATATTGGATACATTACGGCGCAGAACATCTTGAGTCTCCCCACCAACGGTCACGATTCAAAGCTTAAACGATTGTCCAAACGCCACAGCAAACTACGCCTAGGGTTTATGCAGCAACGTGATATCTAGGACGGGAGCCCCTTGATCCTGCAGGATGTTCATCGTGGAAAAAGCGTAGCTAGTGTCTCCTTTCCTCGTGAGCACGCTCATGGTGATATTGATGGCGACGATGGTAATGCGAAGTACTGCGGGTACCAAAGGACCTTCACATGCGTCACCTGAGCACTAAAGTGTGCCTTTCATGCTGTATGTGTTGATTACCAGCGAAAAATGTGACAGCCGGTGCATAGGTGTGCGACGGCAAAGGACCTGTAGGACCAGCAATCTGTAAGTAGTCGCTATAGTCTGTTGTGACTGGCTTGGATGTCGCACGTAGCGTCAATCCAGAACGAGGGGTCCAGTGGATGCCGTCGAGCGTGTACGAGCACATGGGAGTTGTAGGGACTCTTCGCGTTTCAGCTCTCTGGCTTCGCTCAACACTGATGTGATCAGGGCACGGCGGTCTTGAGTACTGACTGATTGCGCAAAAGACGAATACCCTGCTGTTTATGGTATCCGGGTTTTTGTTGCGTAGTAGGGCGCTCGAACTTGCTCGTCAAGGACTCTGTGAGCTTCGGCTGTGTCTTCAATAGTAGAAGACGGAAAATATGGCGTACCCGACCGTGTGTTTTCAACTAACTCTTTTGTGTCGACCGTACGACCGCTTTCAACGCCAGTTGATTGCTCAATGTGGCTCACTACTGGTGCGGACACTTGTTCTGGCTTGACGGAATGGACTTGGAAGTCCGAAGCACCTAAGGATGTCTGATGAGCACAAGATGAACGTCGTTCTTCGGTTTGGCTTGATGCTTCGTTGGTTGCGATCCCTGTGCTTCGTGAAAGCTGTGGGTGTATCGTCGAGATCGTGAGTCGATTGGATCGTTCCGCTTGATAGGGATTTTCTGTGTCGTGGGGGCAAGATACCAGAACTTGTTCGTGAGTCTCTGCATTTCGAGGCTCCGGGATGCAATCTGTAGATTCGCTCCACAGCTCAGAGATCCACGTTGTGGGTCTCATGCCGGTTGGTAGTGATGTTACGGCTGTATTGAAACCTTTCCTGAACCACGATTAGAACAACGAAGAGGTCCTTCAAAGCTTGATGCGCTAGGCTCTGGGACACACTGACAATCACACGGCGAATTGTGTTGAACAAGAAAAAGATGATGTTGAATCTGTTCTGACACACCCGACACCGTGCCAAGGATTCACACGTAGGGAAAATGTGTATGGACCAACCGAATTGAAATCGCCTCAAACATATGCCGCGTATAGGCCGTTGCATTGTTCCTCGTATCATGGACGGAACGTCGAAGCCGCCACAACCAGTCAAAAGAGTAAGCGGATATCTAAGGGTAGGTGACCTGAGAGCACTGCCACGTTGTACCAGACGGTACAAAGTGGCGGTGCAGACGCATGCAGCACACAGACTCATTCGTACAAAGAATGTTTTCGCGCCGTTCATCGACTACTTGCCCGCTCGACAGCGATTGCGCCATGTGAAGAAGGGGGTGATCGCCACATAGTGTTATTGAATTTGCTTTTATCGATAGTCGTTGCTAAGTCCGTGATTACTGCTATCTTTCCAGAAATGACTACCGGACCTTACTCGAAGACCGCCGAGCCGGGCATTCTTTCAGTTTCGCAAAACTTTACTGTGGCCCCGATCGTGCAGCAGTTGTTATCATACAACATTCAGAGCTCATGCTTACCACCACAACTGCCAGTGCCTACTAGCCATAGAGGCATTATCAAAGGTCGAACATCCATTAAAGGAACTTACAAATAGCTACGATGTGCAATAACATTACGATTACATACGATTGTGGTCATTGGAAACTACAAAAAGACATTTGCGAGCCACCTTGCGACACGTCATCAGCATGGTTACAACATCGAGAAGGGAAATGTGGTGAGCTCAGATCTACCAATTCCAGTGTCAGTCAACTAAGACCTTTGCTTCCAGATCCAGCTTGTAGAAAGTACTACTTGACACCCAAGAAACTTATGGCATCTGGAGAAGGAGAACCAAGACCTAATGGTTGGAACAAATTGACACCAGAACAGGTGAGAATAACCATACCAGTTTAGATAAGACGACACAAACCTGTTGGCTGACTTCGCATGAGCAGAAGAGGAGATCGGAACATTGATCGAAGCAAGCGCTGGAGAATGCTAGCCTGATTCGCGTGGCGAACAAGAAGATCAGACGTTGCAGTTATGCTGGTCGTGTGCGGACGAGAGATTGTTGTACTCGAAGATGACAACGATGTGGACTGAAGTTGCAAACGAATGGTGATCAATTCATGTTGGAGCGATGCGTGAAGATACCTGGCTGGTTCCACACAAATACCTCTCTCAGATGCCAAATTCCATGAGCCCCAAAAGCGTGTCGTTGATAATTGACGGACAAGGGCATTAAGCTGCCGCAGAACTACCGCAGACAACCAACTGCGGATCATTCCGGTTGAAGATACACAACTCAGTCGACTTGTCCTTGCCCACTCTCATTGGTCGCCAAGTCGCATGTCACCATTGCTGATTGTCAGTCGTGGCACCCAAAAACGCGCATAGCCCACCTAGCAGTTACTAGATACTGTAATACATGAGCCGGCGTGAGATAACCTGCAGTCTCCCAAAACGCTGCAGACTGCGATTGTCGTGGTGGGGAGGATGCTCGAGCTCTTCTCTACGAGCAGCAACAGTGCTGCAATTGCGGAAGCTCAGAGGGCTCTCGAGTCTCACAGGTCGATACCTTGGAACGTGCTCCGATTGTCTCAGGTGGTGATGCTGGGGATGAAATTCCAGAATGAGGTTAGTTTCATTCGTCGGCGACTCTTGGTGTAATACAAATTGCAGAAGCGGCTGGAGAAAGTCGTAGGCATTTTTCACGTAAATGCACGGCATGACAGTGCGATTTTGAGCAGTGTCGTCGAAGTAGCATGGCGTAGTAGTCGAGTGACGAGGGCAGCGCAGAAGCAATAGAAGTTGTCAAGAAGACAACCGACGTGCCACAGGCTACGTAGCTTTGATACAGTATGATTGAAAATTCGAATTACAGGCACGTACGTCAAGTTACAGTCGCAGACCACAGGATGAGAAGCCTATGACTGAGCACGAGCCATCAACGACCGGGCTCAGTCGGGTCGTGCTTGATCCGTGCTTACGGCAAGACTTGACGTCACGTGTCGTCGCTTTCTAGGGAACCATTTTGAACGCATCGTGACTCTCTAATTAGGTATCCACATGACGTTCCCTTCTCCTGTTCTACTTTACGAAGCAGTGGGCTAATGGGATTTGGGTACCTGGATCCGACTCTAGTAGGATGCTTTGCACCGAGAGATCCAGGAATCTGTGGTTTGCTCTTCCTGGATTGGCCACAGTCCTAGACTCACACAAGTGATTGGTCGGTCCTTATCTCGCTATTCTATTGACGGGATTTTACATCTCTGGAACTTATGTTTGGACTTTACCTCAGATCTGGGCTATATCTGCATGAGATGCCATATCGTCCTTTCCCTTTCGCGTTTCATGATGCGTAGTACAAAACAACATAACATGGCTTCTAGCGCTACAAACTGCCCAGCGACTGTGTTCGGTACGTATCACTCCATCTTGCGGGACGAAAATCCATGGCAATGGCATGTTACGACAGGCATGTTTGTCGTTGGCTTCGCTTGCACTGGCATACTCTTCGTTACGGGCGGGTGGGTGACACGTCTCGTCATTCTCTCTTGGTGGCCCGTGTCTGACATAGCCATGTTTCTCGTGGAGAAGTATCGTCGACGGAAAAAGGGTTCACCTGTCACCAGTGCTTTGGAGCTGTCGTCTGAGAAAGTCTGCCAGCAGCTGGACACGACGTCTTATCCTGGAGATTACCAAATCTCGTCCTTGCCTTCGTTTAGCACTTGGGATAAGACGGTGTTCTCCGACATCGAGTTCCTGCGACAACTGGACGAACGCTTTAATGATTACTCCGCTACTATCGCTGAGGTTCTGGTCCTCATGCGAAAGAACCACAGCAACCTGCCGAGGCCCAAAATTACTGCGGATCGATGCAAGGTCCGCCTTTTAGATTTCCAAAGTGTTGCGAGGATCTTCGGTCCAACGACAGTACCGCAGGTGGATCTTCTGGATATGGAGGAAGGGCTAGCCAGGTTTCTTTATCTGTCGGACCACACTAGACTGAAGGTGAAGGTGTTATACTTCTGGGTGGTTGTGGTATACCGGCTTCACAAGCACGCCAATCTCGTCCATGTTATTGATCGGCTGGACAGTATCATGGCCGGCATCGAGGGAACACAAGAGCGCTATAGTACATTCTGTACTAGAGAGCCTCACTGTGTCACGCAGCAAGCCGCTTTACGACACGACTGGGTTTCGCTCACGATTCACGTCGCATCGCTACGCGCCAACCTGAATTCTCAGCTTACGCCTATCTGCTGAAGAGGCGGCACAGAACCGTGTGCAGCTTATAAGACGGATTCTGTCATCGAGCGCGGCAAAGGGTCTGGGCGCGATATTCCTGTAGGTGTGCAAAGTCAGCAGGTGGCATCTATGGATGGGGGAAATATCGCTACATATTGTCATATCCTCGATGATGCTACGACCGATGGCGCTGCGGCGGCATTACCGCTGCATGATAACTTTGACTCGGCGAAAACAGACCCATCATCTCTGAAGAATTTATTTTGAGCGATGGTGCTTCGGAACCCGCGTAGCGTGGGTCTGAAGCGACATGCAACGCGTAACAACGCGAACGGATCTTGATGGAGGTAGCGTATCTACATATCTGTTCTTTAGCTCGAAGTCAACTCTGATTTCGTTGTTCACGGAGCTGGCAGGTGTTTTGACGAATGCAAAGACATCGACTTTTACTTCAGCTTAGTCGACGCACTCCATGACTGCGTCCTTGTGTTGAACCGCGAGTGCAAAACGATCTTTGCGTTGCCAATCGATCTTGATGGCCTTTGTGATAATGATAGTGACGTTACGTCTCGTCGCAATGCAGGTACCAGTGCATGTCCAGCGTAGCCACCAAAACACGGAACTGGGCTGGAACATCAACTTGGCTAACTTACCTCTGACTGTTGGACATCAATTGGAAACATCGTGGCGTCATCTCTAATAAGACTGCGAGCATAGGTCTGCACTAAATTTACGGCTTGCGTTCGTTATAACATTTTGGAGAGGCTGGATCTCTTTGAATCTTCTGGAGCTCAAGATCTTGTAACTTAGCAATCTTAATCGGGGTTCCCCTCAGGGGGAACCCCAATTGGAAACATCACGCTGCTTTTTCTAATGGGACAGCGGGGATAGGTCTACACTGCGGCTTGCATTCATTATGACATAGGCCTTTTTACCACGACGTCTTTTACATTTTTGCAAAGCAATTGCTGATTGTGACTTCAGTCTGATCCATGGTTATCATCTTGTTCGTCATTGGTACAATTGCAACAAGATGTCTACTCTATCGCTTGGAAAGGTTCAGTACCACATCCTCCAACCAGACAGGTATGAGGAGCTGACTCTATTCAATAGCAACCCTCGTCTGGTCAACTATTTGTTGGACAGCAGTATGGACAGCACTGCCAATTTTGGTATAATCGTAATGGCCTTGTCGTTCCGGCACGCAACGCAGATCGTGTGTAGAGTTGCAGTGGTGGGAGACGAGGATTTTGGAGAGGCATTCTTTGAATGATCTGGCTGGAGGAGCAGGGACGGCGATATTGGAGGCTTAGAGGGATCTGCGTCGTAATTGTTTGAGCGGACCTCGTGTCACTGCGCTGAGCAGTCTTCATGATGCAGACGCCAGGTTGGAAGAAGGACGTTGTGAGTTTAGACTTTTGCACAAGCAATGATAGTTGTGCTTCCCCGGCCACTCGGGTGGTCAATGATCATGATGTTGCCAGCTATTCTTCTTGATTTCCTGGAACTGGTGCTCGTAGAAGATGCGAATTTCGCGTGCTATCGTTGTCTGCTGGGCTTCCTCTAGACGGACATCGTGATGCAGGTCTCCTGACATGTCTTTAAGCCCTAGCTCCACTGGTATTTCTGGTCTGCTGGTGACAAAGATCCGCAGCCGGATGGACGTGATCGCTTCCACTCTCGACAGCAACAACAATCTCGTCCTAACACTCTCGCTCTTGTCGCACTCACAAGCACTACCCCTACTAAATAAATGGCAGCCGAGCTAAGGCTTTGCAGGGGCTGCAATAGTAGCTTGTCGAATTGCGATTCTAGATGCTTGTCGCAGAGGAGGGAGTCTTGATCTAGAACACCCGCGATCGTACGCCCAGCTTCCGGAATTAGATCTGCTAGCTGTCTGGCGATCGTGGGGAACAGTAATGTCGCTTGGCTGCGGTCGCCTCGACCCCTCTTGAAGAAGAAGCTGGCACCCAAGACCCTCTCTTCATCAAGCTTCTGCGCGATAGTGCGGGCTATCGTGGACTTACCAGTGCCTGCCTTTCCGCAGAGCCAGAAGATGCGCTCACCAGTTGGACTCGTTGCCCAGTCGGTAATGCGGTGAATCGTTTCGGTACGAGTACCGGGAAAGCATCTCGCCAACTCGCCCTCTGCAGATGAATCATAGGTTGCCCCCCTTAGCGATGATCAGCTTAACTAGATCAGCTCTATCGTGCAGTCGGGCAACGCTCGTCCTGATATCGTGGATCTCTTCCAAGGCTCGCAGCTGTGCGACGAGACTGCTTTGGCTGTCACAAATCCTCGCTTCTTCTCTAGCTCTTACACACAAGACGTCGCATCTTTTTTCGAATTCCATCAGGTCTTCGGAGCCCCACAGAGATTGCGCGACCCTCAGAGTGTTACTCTTGCGTTGGATGCGGATGGCATGTGCCATGAACCCAAGTATGTGTACGTACAGATTCACCAAAGCTTTGCGAATGTCGTTCCTTGCTGTCAAAGGGGCTAAGCAGGCGCATGTGTCCAGGTAGACCTTCAGCCGCTTAATCATGTACACGGCCAGCTCTATCCCAGTGCTAACACAGCTCGCTGATGGCTCTGGGATGAAGCGACCTTATCCTATGCTGTTAATGCACAAGTTACGACATGTCTTTCCGATCAATGCATACCTCGAGGATCGCCAGGATGCCCGCCCAAGGCAGCCCAACGTGGACTGGGTCGACATTGGCGACTACGTCTCCCACAGCCTTGAACCTGTGCAAGAGTTGCACCACCTTGTCCGCTTGGTCGGAAAGGTATACCTGGCGGACTTTGTAGTTCCATGACCATCCCTTGTTCGTGCATCGCTGCTGGAGCTCCCTCGCACAGTATAGTGCTTCGTCGAACGCAGTATCGATGCTGATAGCGTTCGAAAGCAGCAGCAAAATTCATATCGTCTCCCGGTCGTCGCGTTCGAGGGCTTCGAGAGCGTCCGCGAGTATGCTGCTTCAAATTGTCTAATACGCAGCACCTTGCGACGGTGTTAAAGGAGATGCTGCCGCTGTACGGGTTGGCAAAGGCGAGGGCGACCTGCGAAAGAACCCGCGTATCCGATCACGCTTCCTCGGAGGTTGTGGAGATAAGCTCATCTCTGTACCCACCTGGGTGTTTCCTCCTTGTGCCAACTGTTCAGCTGCTTTATTCGTCCGTGGGGAGGTCTCCGAAACTGGTAGACATGAGGCTGTCATGATCGAACTGCTCACGAGCTGTGCTACCGCGACGAAACGCAGGCGGGGCGCAAGCATGGCGCTGGCAAGGCGCATTCATTGGAAGCCGCGGCGCTTGAGATGGAGAGACGTGGCACACCACATCGGCGAAGCTGGACCACTTGGTGATTATCAAATCACTTCAGCTTCATCAGCTCTTCGTGTTTTTGAGTTTGGTGGCCTTCGTGGTTGTATTAAGGAGCCAGATGCAAGTCGACGAAAGTTAGACGTATTAACGAGTAGACCACTACCTGCGCGAAGAAGCTTCGGCCGTCGCTTGGGAGGGAAGTGTGAGTATCTATGCTGGGCACTGCGAAACAGCATGAAAAGAGACGTCATATCAATACGCCATGGAGTTGTAGCTCCGATGCCAGCCACGACAAACGGATGTGTGCTATGTAGCACAGATTGAGCATAAGATCGCTAAGATAGCTTACAGACCCATTATTGTTCGAGCTCGTTCTGGCGGATCCACTCAAGCGGTCCGTATCACCGCTCAAGATGCCAATTGGAGGATCCACAATCGCCTTTGCATGTAAGTTTTCATTCTGGCTCATTCCATAAGACCGTTTTTTTTGTAATCATATTGTATACAAGCTAATCAGCTTATGACAAGCCCTGGCTAATTCCTGGGTGATGTTCGTGGTCTTATGTCTACGCTTCTGCCTTGGTATTGTCCTTGCGGTCCTGCTCGCCATCCCGACTTGGTCAAGTCGCCATGGCTTTTGGGCTCAGTGCCCTCCTACTAGCCTGTCTTTGTTTCCCTCACTCCTCCTGATCATCCTCCCTGGTCTTCGTCAATGCCCGTGTCGAGTAGTTCGATATCCCACTCGTCAATCCGCTGTGCGTCATACATCTCTACTCTCTTGCCTACCGACGTCGATTCGATGAATCGCAACACTGTCTCGGTGCTGGCCTCCCCGAACAGGATCTCCAAGTCCTGCCCATTCATTCTTGCTGAGATCTTGGTATTCTTGGACCCAAGCGTGCTCAAGATCGACTCACGCTCTCTTTTCCATTTGCGACACTTGAACATGAGGTGGTTCACGTTCTGTTGTCTGCTGCCGCACCACCAGCATCGGGTGTCTTGTACTTTCTTCATTCTGAACAGGTGTACGCCCGTCACAGCGTGCCCCGACTTCAGCTGTAGGTATCGCGCCGTCGCTGACTTCTTCGAGTCGCCAAGATACTTGTTCATCTTGGCCACTGTCGGCTTTGTTTCTCTCAAACTTTGCTGCACATGAGACAGTGATGCCGAGCGTAGTTGCCGCGGCTGCCGTCGCGCCGCTTGTGTGGCTGCGGTACGGGCAGCGCTCATTCCTTCGTTGTCTTCGTTGTCTGGTGCTTGCACCAGTCTCAAAGTACATCCTTTGCTTCGCATCCGCCTTGTTTGAGACACAATATCGCCGACTAGCGGTGACGTCCACAGCGTTGCGCCAAATGTAGCTGCCAGTGCTCCTCGAGAGGCTGATACGATGTCCACTTGTCGCGCCTCTTGCTTACGCAGATACAGACCAACCTCTCTTGCCGCACTGCTGATTGCGAAGAGTTCAGCATCGATGGTAGTCAAGTATCTACCCAAAGACGTGGACCTTGCCCTCCAGTGACCTTGGTCGGACCATGCGACTCCTGCGCCAAAGTTTTTATTCTCGTCGCGGGCGTCTGCGCTGGCAACGAACAGTGTCAGCGCTTCCATCTGCTCTTCGCTTATCCTTTGTGGCGTGCAATGTCGATCGTTCGAGCTGGGCTCGAAGCTCGTTGGCGATGTGGCGATTTTTCCAAGAGGCCGAAGCCATATTCCGTGTCATATGTAACCACTTTGGCTGTGCGAGCCTGCCTCCGAGTGTTCGGTGAATTTTGTCGGGTTCCAACCAACCGACACTCGACAGACGCTCTCGTGCTCCTTCGTGTCTATGCAACTGTCCCATTCGGAAATTACCGGGCAGCAGTTGATGAGTCGGATGATCTTGTGGCGCAGCAAGAGCTCGAACTGCAAACCGCCTGTGGCGATAGTCCAGCAGCTCCTCCGCCCGTGGCAAGCAGGCAGCTGAGAGCAGGGTTGAGATCGGTGTAGACAGCAGCAGACTGGTGACGGTCCTTGCTTGACTGTTCAACAGCAGTTGCAGACGCTTTGCGCGGTCTTGCTGTCCTCGCCACCACACCTCAGCTCCATACAATGCGATGGAGTTGACGGCTGCCACGACGATCCGTCGCATGAGCCGCATGGGCAAACCGCCGTGACTACCGCCGAGGCTCTTTATCCTTTGCAGAGCGGCTTTGGCACTCGCCAGTCGCTTTGTAAAGTGGGTCTTGAAGGACAGCTTCGGGTCTAGCCAAAAGCCCACCCACTTTGTCGCTCCTTGTTTGATGGCAAATTCTTCTTCTCCGATGCGGACCGCTACCTCTTTGCTTGCTTGTAGCACTTTGCGCCGCTTACTGAAGACCAAGACCTCTGTCTTGCTGATTTCAAATTCGACTTTGTTGTCGCACCCCCATTCGACTGCGTGCCGAGCGACGCTCTCGAGCTTTTTAACCCCGTCGTCCAATACTCCGCACCGCAGCGCGAAACCCATGTCATCTACGAAAGATACCGATTCGATGTCCGGGTGCCTCTCTGTCAGGTATGGGAACATGGCGCTTATCGACAGGATGAACAGCACAGGTGATGCAGGTGAGCCTTGCGGCAGCCCGACTTGTATGTCGTGCGTCTCCCCGGTCCTGCCGTCGATGACTAACATCGCTCGTCTGTCTGACAGGAACGAGTCGACCCAGCGGACGATGTTGCCGGCAATGCTGACTTCGATCATACGCTTGAGCAGCTGTCGCTTGTTCACTCGATCGAAAGCGCCCTTGATGTCTAGCAGCAGCGTGAGGACCATCTGCTTCCGTTGCCAAGCATCTTCAACGAAAGTCACTAGCTTTGCGACAGCGTCGGAGGTGCTCCGACCGTGGCGACAGCCGAACTGGCCTTTGTGGAACACCCCGTTCGTCTCGCAGTAAGATGCTATCCATGTAGCTGCCACTTTCTCGACAACCTTGCCCAGGCAGCTCAGGAAGCTGATGACGCGATACGCTTTGGCGACGGCGTACGTCGGCTTGCCTTGTTTGCGTAACAGTATGCCTTTTGCCGTCTTCCAGACGCGTGGGTGGTATCCTAACGAGATACACCCTTGGACGAGTGCTACTACTCTGTCTGAGTCCCATGACCACAGTAGTCTCAGCGCACGGAAGCCGAGCTTGTCGATGCCTGGGGCCTTCTTGATCGACTGCGCGAAGAGCGCTTCTTGCACATCTATCGCCCCGACTCTAATTGTTGTGTCTGGGACAGCTATCTCGTTGTTTGTTGGTCCCTGGCGCGGAAAGGCTTGTTCCATGAAGACTTCTTCCTTCTCTTCCGCTGACGCAGCAATGCTTTCCAATTGCCCGTCATCGGTGAATGTTTTGATCGCGGGAGTGTAAGATGGCGTCTGGGGCTTGCTGTAACGGAGGTTACGCCAGCATCGCTTGCTGTTAGCTGTGTTTTGTGCTTCTTCGTCCGTCAGTAACACACCCTCGAGGAAGCGTTCCCAAGACTCTCTTTTTGCGCGCCGGATGCGACGGTAATACCCGTTCCTGATCTGGCGGTATCCTCCGAAGGAGAGCTCCTCCATCTTGGGGACTCGCTTCGACATGCTGAACTTCTTCCTCTCTTGCTTGATCTCGTCCGTCCACCACCGCTTCGATCCGGGCCGTAGTGGTTTAGGTGGCGCGTGTCTGTCGAGGATCGTCGTGAGGCTGTCTTGCACCCATCGCGACTCGTCTTCGACGTCTTCGTAGCATGACTCGATAGAGATGTGTCGCCTACCACCAGATAGCTCCTTCCAGTGATCTCGGGCTTTCTCCAGTCGTCTTTTCGTCCGCGCGGAGCTTGTCGATATCCCAGTTTGTCATCGCACCCCTCTCCTGTTCAAGGGGCCGGGGGTACAGCGGTTCCCACGAGAAAACTATCACCACGTGGTCAGACGGTGTGGCTCGGTCCTCGTCAATGTCCCATGTTTGCAGCACTCCTAGGCCCGGTGTGCTCAGAGTGAGGTCGATGACCGATCTACTCTTTCGGCCATATCTGGTTAGTTGATCGTTGTTGTTCACAATAAGCCCATGTCTATCGATCAGGTCTTCGGTGACGCCGGCGTTGTGGCGACCTTCTACCCATGGGTCCCACAACAGGCTCCTGGCGTTGAAGTCGCCCGCCAGGATCGTCCTCCCGCTTATCAGCCGTCCCAGGTCGACCCGGTTGATTGCGTACCCGCCGCCCTCTGCTCTTGCTCTATTGTATATGTTGACAATCCTAGTTCTTCGCACCTTTTTCCTTTCGCAGGTCTTCCAAACGTCCAAGCACTGCACACAAGGGTGGTCTATCAGGTCGGTACTCTTTTCGAACACGTACGTGTCGAGCACGTCTACACGGATGGCCAGAGCCACACGTATGTCCTTCTTCTCGCATTCGGGCCACCGCAGCTGGTAGCTCGGATGACTGATGGCGTGTCTCGCGCCCGCATACGGTTCTTGAAGGAGCACGACCTCAGCGTGTCGTTCGACGGCTCCTTCTAAGGCTGCCGTCGTTGTTACTGCTGTTCCATTACAGTTATGCTGTAGCACTATCATCACTAATCGTGATTTCGGCTATGCATCGTGATGTCAGGGTTGAGGAAGATAACTCGTAGTCCGTCTCGACTTCCATTTCGAGCGGCATGCAAGCATCATGCTGTCCCCGGATATGCGTTCGCCTACTTCCGAATGGTATATCTGGCAATGGTGGCGTTGATCTGAACTCGCTGACGCATCCAGAACTATCTCTGCGCATTGGTTGCTCGACCTCTCTGCTGATTTGTGGGTGTTGGGGCTGTCCGGGATTCTTCTCGGTCGGGCTTTTGTGTTGCTCTGACGTCCCTTTCTTCTGGCGCTTCTGTTGGTGCCACCTCTCCGGGCATCTTGGAGATGTTGCCATGTGTCTGCCGCCACAGTTTGTGCATTTCGCAGCTTTGTGCTCACACGGCAAGGACTTCTTTCCACAGTTCTCGGCTTGACAGCGATGTTCGGATCCTGGGTGGTTCTCGGCGCAGACGTAACATCTGGCTGCTTCGTCGCACTTGCCGAAGTGGTCACGTCCACAGCAATTTGTACAAATCCCTCCTTCTCCTTTCGCCCAGAACCTCTCGGCTTCGTGGCGTCTGCCCCCGAAAGATAGCCCTTTGGCCATGACGGTGTCGGCTGCGGCTTTGCTTTTTACAGTCACCACCAGTGATGAGCGAGTGATAGACTCACTATGGAACCTCTCTTCCAAGCCATCGCTCCTGATCCAGCGCGGAGCGTACGGCAGCCGTTCACCAGTCATCAATTCGATCTCCTCGCGTGCCAGATCCAGGCCTCCTTCGCATAGGTAGCGGTCTAGTGACACGCCATGCACTCGCAGCTTGCGCCACTTCTCAGTCTTCTCGATCTCAGTCACTGACGGGTCAAGAGCACGGGCTGCTGTCATCACCGTCGCGGCATACTCCAGCAGGTCGTCCGCACGTGAGTGCTCGACCGTCAGTCCGGACAGGTTGCCAGCCTTCGTGTACCTCAGTCCCACCATCCGGACCGTAGGGTCTGCTCCTCCTTGCGCGAGTGCTTTATTGATAGCTAACATGATGTCTCTCGGGTCACGTTGTTGCGTAGAGCTTCGTCTGAGCAGCAGTACCCGTCTTTGATCGGCGGGGTGTTTCTTGAGTACCTTCTTTGTGCTTGTTGGCTTCTTGCGTCCACCGACTGTTGTCCAGTCCTTGGTTACTTGGGTCGCGCTCCCGAACCTGTTTGCCCAGGTCTGCTTTGCCACTTGCGTGGTCTGCGAGTCGCCCTGTGTGTGGCTTCCTACCTTTGGCGTAGCTGCCTGTCTCGGTTTGTCACTTGTCTCATTCTTGCTGGCCACACTTCCAAGTAGCATCCCGGACATCCTCTCGAGAAGTGTTTGCAGCATAGCATTTGCCCTTGTTTCCGCTTCAGCTCACATCGTGGTTATGGCTGCGCTCATCACCTGTGTCATATGTGTTTGCATATCTTTGACAGTTTTCTCCAGTTCACCGCGCACGTTTCGTACACTACTCGTCAATGCCTCGCGACTTTGTTTCAAGGCGAAGTCCAGCAGTGCCTTGTCTACAGCCCATTCGACCATCTCATTAACACCCCCGGCTGACAAAGACATCATCGAGATCTCATCACTACGACGTTTTTTCGGGCTTCTTGGGCTCGAGAAGATAGAAGGCGTGGCTCTTATCGCTCGCATCCTCTCGTCATTGTATCTCTGGCTTTGCCCGAAGGCAAATCTTTGTTCGGAAGAGCTGCCGATTGGTCCGGTAGCAGCCGCGCTTGCACCTTTCGTGAGCATTTCACCCAGGAAGGGGTCGGGGCCGCCTTTGCAGGGCGGTACCAAGCCCGCTTGCATGGCGCTGAGTATCAAACTTATCGCGCCTGACTCTACTCGTCCTGCGCTTCACGTTGGTATTGAAGATGACTCTGTCCGTGACCAAGTCGTAAAAAGGAGTGATGGGCTCTTCACGTACTTGTACGAGGATACTGACATCAGCACCAAGGCTGCGGAATAGTGGGAGTTTCTGGCACCACCTGGCGGTGCTCTCATAATTGCCGGTTATGGCTCGATTGTTCTATAAGTAAGTGCGGCCTAGTTGCAACTTCTGCTATACTCGACCAGTATGTTCACGAGTTTCATCCTAGTCTCCCTGGTTTCGAACACCTGCGCATGGCCCAGACCATCAAACTACAAGACTTCGAGTCCTTTGTGCTCGCGGGTGTTGAAATTGATGGTTTTGTGTATTGTAGGAGGCTAAGTTGCAGTGTGAACTGCTGCACTACTTGTAGTAGCACGTGGGTCCGTGCCTGAGCATCCATGCATTCATGCATACTTCAACAAAAGACAACGGAATGGATCGACGACAAAGCCTTAGACTTTCACTGCGCATCTGCATGAATATACACGTCGTCTCTAAAATGGTTGCCGCCTCCTGCCATCTTGCATCTCTTGGCCAATTCTACGTAAACCGCTCTGCAAACCTTGCCTCTCACCGTTTGGTCAAAATCCTTGCTTTGCCAGGTATTTTTCAGGAGGTCTTTCGCCCTCTGCACAGTAGGAGCTTGCGCATCCCTCACTTCATAATTGAAACCTGCAAGCTTGCTTTCGTGCTCACCCTGAAGACCCTCTATTGGCGCCAGATCTGGCGAGTTACCTGGATGGTTCACAAACACGATGCCTTGCTGTTGGATCTCCGGCTGTAATAGTTGTCGGGCTTTTAGGTGCGGCCCATGATTATCCTCTTGTATCACCACTCTCCTGCCTGGGTTGCGTCTACATAGCTCGCGGTAATAAGGAAACAAGAGCTTTCTGTACACTTCAAAAGCATACCACACGAAGTTGAGTTTCTTGGTCCCTTCCTTTGGATCATGGCGCTGGTAAGGAAAGAGGCGTTCTACAGTCCATTCCTTGGGGCCGCCGCTGTCGTTGGCATTGGCACGCATCCAAAGACGTTTGATCTTGACCTGTGTGTTCATCCAGACAAGGTACTGGTGTTCGGGCGTGCCATATACTCTGGCATTGGCACGCTGTTCATCGGTGATTCTCCTCGCCTGCGCATTGCACTCATCCAGCTGCTTCTGCAGCTCCTCAGAAGTCTGATCTCGAAGCTCCCAGACAGTCCAGGATCTCCTCACACTACAGTCGTCACCGCAAGCAGCGGCCCATTGTTCGAGTTTGAAACGTGTCGGTGCACAACTTTGGTACGAGCTCGTGTTGATTGGTAAGGTTACATGCCGGTCAGGTGTGCCACCGAAGTGGTAGGCCTTCTCGTCACAACATATGATAATTGCCTCTGCCTGGTCCAGCTGCTCGACCTCAAATAGATATGCCTGACGTTTTGCGATGTTGGCAGCGCTAAGCTCGTTACGTCTGTATACACGATGCCGTGTGTATGGCCTTTGGTCTTCTGGATCAGCGGCACACTGCCCAGAGTCTTGCAAAATGTTATACACCTGCTGTACTCCCAGTGGTCGGATGTTCTGGTCGATCTCGCCGAGTACCTGACGTTCCCTAAGATAGCGGTTGGCTGCGTCATCCATCGCGTGGTATGGATGTTCTCGAACACCTCTTCGGACAGTAAGAGATACCTCATCGCCAGGGGCAGCCCTCTTTGGTCTACCACTGCGTGGCTGAACACTGACCGCTGCCTGCAAATCCGCCAGATTTAAGGTTGGACTGCGCGCTCTTGTAGCTTGGACGAGATTATGCACAGTCGATGTTGTCAGGTGCAATCTTCTCGCAATTTCAACTTGAGTCATAGACAAGTCGAAAGCATACGCAATGGCACAATGGCGCTTCCAGTCCGGAGTTTCGGGGCCTCTTCCCATGCTGTCAAGGAACTGTCGTGGGCGATGCTTTTGGTATAACTTATAGACCGTTCTCAATACAGTTGAGGACCAGCTGGGCCAGCTCGCAGAGGCGGGTAGCCCCGTAGCTTGGCGAAATCCCAAAACTTTCGGAGAATCGGAGGTCGGGCGAAAGTTGAGGCCTTGGCTGGGACGCATTAGTGGATTGATGGCATGTCATCGACGGCTGACAGTGTATGCCACAGGCGTGACACCAAGATCGAAGACTCCCTTTTCGATAGCATCGCATCAAAATGGTTGCGCTCGGCATATATGTCTGCCAGCTGTCACGACAATGGCAGCATCACACCCTCACCTTCGCCCTTCCTCAGCCGGCCGTGAAGGAGTCACCGTACTCCACTCTGACACTTAGAACCTTTCCCAGGATGGGACACATCCCGCCGTTGGGCACACCTCCACAGCTGTGAACAACACCACTTCAACAGTCTGTATATCTATCGAATCACATTACATTGAGCTCAATATTGTATAGAGCTCATTCACAAGCCTGGCTATTCGTATCTCATCAAAATCCTTCATAACTACCCACCCCAAAACGACAATGCTAATGAGGAGAATTATCAAATGTGGAGTATGACGACCCTCGGAGCTACCTCCTGGATTTCTACAGCTCGTGTGTGGCTCGGCACGTTACTGGTGGCCAGCCCGCTCGGCGTGAGCGACGCTATCTGCCGTCATTGCACACAAATTGCCGGAGTCAGCTCCTACGCATAGGTGTACAATCCCCCACTCATCAGCCCTGCCGCCCGTCAAGGATGCTTGGCTTGCGTACCTTCGCGTGCAATCACGGCCATCATGGCTGCATGAGGTGGTAGGTACATCGAGATTCAGGAGATCCTCGGTTGACGCATACGTACGCGACGTATGAAATCGTGCGATTGTTACCCCCGCACGACTCGGTCTCAGTGCGCTTCCTTGGCTTTGTGCTTTGGCGCCCTAAACTCGACTGACTCTACACGTTGCTGACATCTGCAAAAAGAAAGAAAAAAGGGCAGGCCACTAGTCACATTCTAGACAGTCTTTCTCGGTGATAAGACCCCTGTGCGACCTTTTGTCCGAGAAGCAAAGACACCACGCTGGAGCGTCCACCCAGCCCTGGTATT
>PEGC01000104.1:0-28698 GCA_002921095.1 Cladosporium sp. SL-16
CCGTGTTACGCACTTCACCCGTTCTGAAGTCCACCCTCTCGATAGCGCAGCCGCCTACCTCAACGTCTTCGGCCACGACTCGGCCTTGATCGTCCATACCAACGGATCTCACGCTTATGCAGCATTCGAAGATGTCCCCGCGTTGCAAGAACGAGCCTTTCTTCGTACAAATCATCAGTATTTCACCTTTGGCAGCATCAATAGGATCAAGATGCAAGCCCGAGGCTTAAATGGATCGGCAACTCCGGCTTACGTCTCCGATCTGCAGGCTTTTGCCTCCCAATTCGCCAACGTCACCGACAAAAGCCAGAGAGCGACGTTCCAGGAGAACGACTCTTGGGACTACGAGGTCTGCGACACATCTGAGCGGCCTCTATTCTATGGAAAAATCGTGGCTGAAGCAAATCGTCCCAGCAGCGACTACGAAGACGCGAAGCCTATCGGATGCAAGACTATAGCATGATAAAGACTGTCTTTTCGACTGTGCTGGGACGATTGTGCTCATTTATTTCGACCTCGAGTATTTCCATTCTGTTTCTACATCTTGCTTAACCACTTTTTTCTGAAAGCAGCATCTTTGCACCGCATCGGCTTAGCACCCTGCTGATGGTACGATCAGGGCGGATTTGATGAGCGGAGAAGATCTTTTGTCCACTAGTTGTGCAAGTTCAATTTAACGTTATTTCAAGGCATAGCCGTTATGATAGCCAGGTAAATTTAGTCTCTTGAGTGTTGCTAACGTTACAACGTCATCCGAAATTTTCATGCCATGTTTTCTTTCCAATACAGTAAGTTACCGTAACCAGCAAATATCGGAACACGAAACCCAACTCCTCGAAAGAGTTAAGGTTGCCAGATATGGATCTGTGTCGACATGATGCAACTCCGTCAATCGATCCAAGCCAACTTCCAATTTAATGTTAACTATAATTTACTGTATCAGCCAGGACAGACACATCTAAATTAACTGACTTACTGTTGCCAAGCGAATTGAGTTACTTTGACACTGACTACCGTTAACAAAGTAACGATAGATTGATCTAGCAGTCTGACCTCTCTTCTTGCGTTCTAGTCTTGCCTCGAGTCGAGTCCAAGCAATGGGGTGCGAATTCTGGTGAGTTTTGTGAACGGAAAGGCTGCTGGAAAGCAGTCTCAGGGCTGGAAAGATGTGAACAGGGCAACAAGAAAAATCCGAAGTTGATGCACTTGGAGACAGGCTCGTTGAAATTGGACCCAACTAATGCTGCCGAGAATTGACGCGCAGTTGCTGATTGTCCTGTCAAATGGCGATTCCTTGCAGTTCGCAATAACTTTATTGTACTGTACTAAAAACCTCTCTCTATGTCAATCTCGCCCATCAAGTCGTCACGGCGCGCTCTGCGACTGTTTGTAGCGATCCAGCTTCCTCTGCGCGTCCAAAATCTGCATCTCCAGCACTTGTGCCTCGAGACGGTTGGTAGGTACTGGCGAGTCTGGCGCTTGCGGCTTTTGCTTGCTTCTCGTCTTGCCCTGTCCAAACCGCTGCCGGTTCTTGCTCTTTCCCCTCATCATTTTCTGCAACAGGGCGCTGATCTCTTCGAGGCTCGGATCTTCTCCCCGTGCTTCGGCGTTCGTGAGGAACTTGGTGTCATCTGAACCATCGTGCATGACGTCATCATCACCGTCAGGTTCCCCATCTTCGTCGGTGTCCTCAGCGTCGAGTTCGCCCCCACCACCATCGCGCATCTCTTCGTACATTATGGCATTGAGGTTTCTGGTTGGTGCAGCCGGAGGACTTCGCTTGGATTTTCTTATTTGGCTCCGGATGTCGTGGTCCACTTGCTTCTTCCCGTATACTGCACCCATGTCAGATCGCGCCGCCATCCTGACGCCACCCGCCTCTTCGCCCTTGACTTGGAAGATCACTTGAGTTTCGGGCAGATTAGCGAAACCTCCAGCCGGCTGGTCGTATCGTCGCTGCACTGCAATCGCTTTCCACTTGAGCTCCGAGTAGTCTCTGCCTTTGAGGAAGGATTTGTCCACCTTCAATTGGCCAAGGTCGTGCTCTGGTTTTGTGAGCTCCTGGATCGATTTTTGCCACAATCGGGCGTTCACGATGTCTAGAACAGCGGTGCCAGTATCGGCCGGCGTCATGATCAAATACAGCTGTTTGCCCAGACCGCGACTCCTCCAGCCAAAGACGGTCCTTCTCTCGTTTCCGTCTTCTACACTTATGCTCGCGTCTGGAAGCTCGCCTAGGTCTCGAGAAGCAGAGTCTTGAGCATTGTTGTTTCCAGAAGGCTCAGCTGTCCTGGAAGCGTCCGCAGAAGTGCTGCCTGCTGCGCTGCTTCCAGATCGGTCGTCGGTGGACTTGTCCGCCATCGTCGTGTCTCCCTCGCCGTCTAGCGCGTTCGCATCAGGCTGGCGCGCTGAAGTGCCTGAGCGAGCGCTTTCCTGCCCAAGGCCCCCCTGTTCCTCATCCTCATCTTCGACGGTGGCTTGTAAAACGTTCGACGTCGATGAATCTCCATTTCGCGACGGCTCATACGTGGATTGTTTGTAGGAGACGTCGGCAGCAGATGTGATGTGCTTGGCCACCAGGCCATTCCACGCTTCAGGGAAGCCGTAGTCTTTCACATGTCCCTGCCACTTGAGCTCCGAGACCTTGGCTCCAGTGACATCGCCTGTACTCTTGGCGGCCTTGCAGACACCGTGGAGCTCCACGAGGTCGTCAGCTATCTTTGCCCAATCTATGTCCCTCTTGAAGCTCTCCCACGCCATCTTCTCCTTGTGACTCTTGTACTTCTCACGCTTCTCCAGAGCCTTCCATTGCTTGCGGTACTCTTTGGCGTGTCTGCTCTTCAGAGACTTGAGCGCTTTGCTCGATTCCTCTTTCGACTCGAATTGCAGGAACTTTGCGAATATGCCTGTCTTCTGAATGTGCACAGCGTCCAGCTCAGGTGGCAGCTGTCGTGAGGGCGCTCTCGTTGGTGCATCGACAAAATCGCCGTTTTTTGCTACGTACTTTCCATTCGTCACCGGCTCGAGCGTACTGTGAGTGTTCCATCCGTGAAGTCTGCGGCGGTTCGCCGCGCCGAAATGATCTTCCACAAATTTTTCCATGACTGATCCGGTGTTAGTATTGGTGATGAATGGCATGTTTCCTTCAACCAATTTTACATACTTGGCGTTACCTGTTTACTCCTTTCATCATTCGTCGTTGCGTAGTGTGTAAGGCGATACTGATCATATAGTGCCACGAGTTGATCGAAGAAGTCATCGCTTTCTATCCGAAGACAAGTCTTGATATTCGAAGTATCTAGTCCAGAGTTGCTCCACCAGTCTAGAAGGTCATCGATCTCTTGGTCGACGTCGTCGTCGAGGCCCTCCAAGAAATCATCGAACTCGTCTTTGGCGGCCTGTGCCACACCTTCAGCATCGTTGCCAGTGTTGTTTCTGTTCGCCGGGTCGCGATGCAAGACGGCTTGGTATCCCTGAGCATCGTACTTCTTTCTTCTTTCGGGGTCGCTGAGGACTTGAAATGCCTCGCTGATGTTCTTGAACTTTTCGGTTCCCTGTGGATCCTTATCGGGATGATGTCGCAAGGCGAGCCTGCGATAGGCATGTTTGATGGCCTTTGCACTGGCTTGGCGGTCGACGCCGAGCTCGTTGTAGAGCAAATCATCCGTTGAAGCCATCTTGGACTGAACTTGATTTGGTTGATATCCTTATCTCGAGGCTATGTTGGTGAAAATAGGGGTGAGAGTGGTTGATCTTTACTTCAAGGCTGAAAAGTGGCGGTCCTTATAAGCTTTACTGCGATACAGTACAGTACAGTACTGTACAGTAGATTCTACTGTGACACTCGTCCGCGCTTTGGTCTTGACAGTGCAAGATGCTTAGCGAGCGTAAAGCATGCATCAGTCACTGGAATCGTGTTCTATATTTGTAACAGAAACCTGGATGCCGGCCAGTGACCCACACTAAACTGGCTGTCTTATCCCGAGTGGCATTTACTACTATGCGCCGCGTCTAGTCATGTGATAGATACAGTACACTAGAACCGATCACCATGTCTCATTTTTGCGGATAGTATAGCACGTGACAAAACATACTACATGGTGATGGTAGTGGGCGTCGAAGGGAGTCTAAGCTCGTGTCGCTGTGCAACATGTGAGCACTATAAGGTCTGGGCTCTTCCGGAACTTCGTCCTTCACCAGAAGTTGTCGGCTTCCACCATCTTATTTAATTGACGCGAACCGACGACACTATCCCACAGATCACTCACCGTCGCATCCAGGATGTTTCGTCTACACGTAGGACATCGACGCGCTGCAACATGTCTCGTCGTTGCAACTTGCATGTCAGTCGTCCTCTTTTCTGTACGCAACACTCCAAAACTTCCTCTTGCGCAGATACAGCAATACATAGAGGAAGTTCTTCTCAAACCCGCATCTGCACTTCGAGTAGAGACAAAACCTGGGAAGTTCCAAGAATCGCCTCCAAAGTACTTCCACGAGTCGACATTCGATGCACACTACGATGCACGTTTCGGTGTACAAGGTGTGTCACAGGAGCAGCGTCGGTTGCACCTCCGTGCCCTGATACAAGCATACCTGTCCGCTATGAACAACATCAGTATCGAGACGTGGCTCATGCACGGATCTTTGCTAGGCTGGCACTGGAACCGTAAGGTCTTGCCTTGGGACCACGACCTCGATGTCCAAGTGTCTCTGCAGGGCATGCGACACCTCGTCGACTATCACAACGCAACGTTTCCTGCCGTCGAGCCTTTCGTGGCCAGGGATAGACACCGATACTTGCTCGATATCAATCCAAACTGGGTCAATGCTGACACAGCCGACGGTGGTAACAAAATAGACGCGCGCTTCGTGGACACCATGATCGGTTTGTACGCAGACATCACCGTATTGCACCGGGACAATCGTGCAGCAGCACAAAGGAACAAGAGCGTGATGATGTGTAAAGACGGACATCGTTACAACTACGAGGACATCTTTCCGCTGCAGGCAACCGAGTTTGAAGGCGTCGCTTCCAAGGTGCCATCTTCCTCTGCAAGCGTGCTGACAAGAGAGTATGGCATGGGATCTCTGAACAACACAGTATACGGGGACCACCGATTTGACGCAGACCTAGGTGAATGGGTGTACAAATCCACTTAGAAGGAGAGTTCTGCAGGATCAGCGGTCCATGTCATTGCTATGAGAAAAGTCGAACTCAACCGCACCATATTGTGTTGTAGCCTGAACTGTCCCAAAAGCCCTGTTCGTCTCGATGCTATGAGACGCATACCTAACACCAGTGTGTGCTCTCTCAAGGCAGATCAAAACATACGTATCTTCGCTCCTTGCATTTATCCTGTGCTGACACTAGGATAACCATGTAAGTCGAACCGACGTACATACCAGCTGATGAAATAACTTAGTATTTAATGTTTGTTTTTCGCCCTCCAGTCAAAGATCCCATATCATGCAGCACATAACGCCTGACATTCATAGTGACTGACTTGAACTATGGCTAGAGACCAGCAACGCATCTGTCAACCCAATTGTTCTGCGCTTCTCCCTGTCACCAATCAGTGCACAGTACTTCAGCAACGAAGCGGACGCTTCACACTCTCACGAGCCACCGTAAGCGCTTCGGACTCTGACATAACGTCCCTCCCTAAGTCCCGAGACTGCCCCCATGCAGAGACACTTTCTCTTCTCGACCTTTCATACCTCCCGTCCACGCAGGTATGAACATACCAACCACCTCTTACTATTCTCCAGCTCTTTGTCCACCAGGAACTCTATGCGCGGTGGTCTCATGTGCCTGGTAGACCATACCATCGACCAATCCGTCGCTGCTGTCTATCTTTGTCCTAGTTTCTTGCCTTGCGCAAAGAAGACTTCGTGTGTTAGTGAGGTCGAAATAAGCTGCGCTAGGTTCGCTGCGGCGAGCGGAACATCCTAGACCCATATGCATGCTAGCAGTAGCTATTAGCGGTCGTTGCGTCGCGATTGTAAGCGTCAGACGAGCCGTTTCGCGAGACAGCTTCCGGCTCCGCTGGCTGAAGCTGCTTGCTAAGAGCCGACCGGTGTCGCTCGCGGTAACATCTATGATTGAAGACGTACCCAGGCGGAAGCGCGGGCGTGCCGTCGCGCAGTGTGGCGCAAGCTGAAGATCAATCCTAGCGTCAGGGTCAGCTGTGTTTCTCCGACCAGGACCCTGCTTAGGCTCTTCGCTTTTCAACTCCAACCACCACTCACTTGCTGGCGGTCTTAACGTTAGTCTCGACCAACGCAGTCAGCACTGCATTGTCCATTCCGTGTCAGAGACGATCTGCAGCATTGTGTTTCCGCAATTGCATCAAGCATATCCGCAGCATTGCGAAAGTTGAGAACGGTCATGCACGCATGAGGGGCATCCAAGCATAACAGGGCTCAGACGATCTATACATGGCATAGAGTGACGTGTAGAAGTTATGGCTGGTTTCACATCGAAGCTTTTCGGAACGACCGGATCTCCACGGCGCCCGCAGACAGGTCAATTGTGGCAGCGCGATGTGTCCGCGATGGCTTGCTTAAAGGACGATGGTCGGAGTGCCGTCCGATGTATCCACAACTTGATGTGCGAAGTGTCCTCCAGTTCGATGGAACTTGTGCGGGATAGCGTGATATTCACGTAACGCGGCGGTTGAGTACGCCTATGATGTTCTTTCGGGTGTTGCTTGCTCAAAACATGGAGACTTGCGAGAGTACTGCATGCAAGCCTGCGACTCTACAAGGCCCAATATTCACGATGAACAACATGTAAGACTGAAGTTGTGCTAGGACTCAGCTTCTAATTGACTCAGACGCTTCGCGCAAGGACTGCGAGACTCTTGCGAATCCCTGTTCATCACCTAGGCATCGCAGGATGTGTAGCTTGCAAAAAATGACTGCATCAGTTTGGAGGGTGGGGAAGTCGCAATCCAGATAAGGTGGCTGCGCTTCGACGGCACTGATGAATATTTGAACATCGCTCGTTGCGGTGTCGCCGATGGCAGACTTCGCAGCATCTTTCCGCTTGCGTTTAGATGACCTGTGCACCCCAGCTCTGACGTGAAAGATGCCGGACTCGAAACCGAGTCCTAGGAGATGCAGAGAGATTGAACCTCCGAAGGCTGCAAGTAATGATGGTCCTAGCTGACTTTTCCAAGAAACACTCTGCGTAAGATCGACATGATCTCGAACAGCTTCCTGGAGAGCCAAACTCTTTGAGATCGAAGCAAAGAGGACGTTTCCCTTGCAAAGAACAAATACGGTATCCATCGTCAAGTCATTCGTCGATTCCGACCCTGTAAATCCTGTTGTCCAAAGTACCTTTCCAGCGAGACTGAGACGGTATGCATCATACTCATCGCTGGAAAGACATCCTGCTGTATGGACCGATGATGTCTGCGTTGGACCTAGGTTCCTTGCAAGATCCCGGTGATAGTGACTCATCGACCTAGTCATGGAGTCTTCGTTTGTCGAGCTTGCGAGACCGACGGATGAGAGATTCGCAGCGTGATGTTGGGCAAGGTAAGTTGTATTGCACTGCCGGTATGCTCTTGACAGAGCCGATGGCGATTCGCTCGGAAGGCCCAACATTCGGGCCACATTCGCGGTAGCCAAAACCAGATCTGGTGAAAATGTCACAACACCATCAACACCTACTCCCTCCAGACTCGCTGCAATTCGACAGGACAAACGGGAGTCGTTGTTCATGTCCACTGGAAGAAAATCATGCCGAAGATGGGACCATTTGTCATTTTTGAGCCAGTGGTCCGGTCGATCGATTACTGTCAACAATAATGCAAGAACTTCGACGGCTTCAAGCGGGCCTCTAGAGCCAAATGACCCCTCTTCTGCACCAAACATGGGAACGCTTCCAATAACGGCGAGATGCCGAGAAGTGAGTTGACCTGTGAGTACCCAATCGAAGTTGAATCTCTTTTGGAGGTGAATCTCAAGTTCTTTTAGAATATCCGAGGTAGTCTCTTTAGATACTCTCGCCACTAGTGCTCCAGGAGATGAAAGAATAGCGGTCAAGAGGCTGATGCCCTCGGGGGATGCAGTCATCATGAAACGGTCGTCGGGCACCGCAAAATTGACAATCGACTCGATATGACCAGAGGCTTTCATTCTTGAAGGTGAGATGTTCGCGTGACAGAGATAGCCACTGTGCGGCACCAGCAATAATTTAGCTGCGTACTCGTGATTCATGTCCGACGCAGTGTCTCCGAAGCATGTGCGAACCAGCTTGTCCAAAGAGACGCGCCCGGAGCCTCGTATGCTCGTTCGGTGCCCTTCATCGTTGCATAGAAAATGTATGCTGATCCGAGGAACTATCGTGAACAAAAGGTCGAGAGATCGATATCGCTGTGTGCTCTGGAGGCCTGTCATCGAACGCGTGAACCTCCAGCGACAAGACACGGTATCATAGACTTATACATATAGTATAGTCAGTTGCCGCCATTCTCAAGATACCAGAGGACTGAAACTTACTGCCATTTCCAAGAAGGTCGATGGTGAATACTTCAGTGATGAAAGGAGGATCTTGCACGTCCTCCATCACAGAGGCAGCGCGGAGGGTAACCGGTCTAAACGTGACTCCGGGCTTTCAAAATTATATCTCAATTTTCTTGTGCTTCTACGATATAGAATCGTCACAAGCATGTACGAAAGAAAGTGTCTGTAGTTGATTTCCAGGAGGCATGCATGGCGTGAGCTACCGAAGTCTATAAGAAACAAACCAGGAGCTGGATGATCAATGTTAACGGAAGGGACCCAATTATTTAAGCACACATCGTTCCTACAGATGACAGAACTAAGAGGCAAACATGAAAGCGCCGGGACAGAGCTGTCTAGTGCTCGTGCTCTTGCCGTCGCACCAATTGGACTCAGCCAAGCCGGAGTCTGCTCCGGGACTGCACTGTAAGTACTTCCCGTACTGCGCGCAGCCTAGCGTCATGCATATGTGGAAAGTGCAGTCATATCGCCTGGATTCATTTCTATGGGAACAAGCAGGTGATTTGCCCCCATTGTCGCTCATGACGCTGCCTGTTCATAATAGTTCTACCGGCATGGAGATCAAGTGACGACAAAGTAAATCTCTATAACGTGGCCCGAAAGCAAGATCAAATAATTGGGGTAGTCTCGTTGAGAATCACCCAATCCTTAATAACAGGTTTCACAAAGGTCATCATCATGCCGTTTGAACAATGCATCACAATGGAACCCTCGTCCACTTAAACAGTTGGCTAGGAGCAGTCGTGCTTTCTATGGACAACTCGGGTCTAGCTTTCCCGGCGCCCCGTAGCGTCAGCCATGCGGATAGGACGTACTGTAGCGTCTGTCAGACCACAACCCATCTGGTCACGCACGGAAGTCTATCCCACCCGATGTAGCTCCCTATCTAGATCACGCGCTATGATGTACTTCCTCTCCCATCGCGCACAGCCTTACTATTACGCATAGTCTCTATCTGCGACCCATCACATCGTCTTCTTCGAGCATTTGTGCATCTCCAGAGTGTGGTAAAGGCATAAATTGAGCCTGTAATGGCTGCACCATGCGCCTTGGAGTAGACGTTTTCGTTCCAGCTGCACAGTGCACCGTCTGTTCCATCCTGCTCTGCGCCCGCCTGTCCAACCATGGGCTTCCCAAACGGACCTTTCGCGTTTCGCGACGTCAAGAAGTGCATTCAGGTATGAGTGAGATGGCGGCAGCACCGAGCAGTAAGCACTTTGCATGGGTTGGTCAAGCATGGGCCGATACTTCGTAGCGCTCAGAGGGGCTGAGTGTATTGTTCCGTCAGCATGTGTACATACACAAAACGTGGGTCGAGGATCTTAGGGCTGGGATGACCCTTTGCAAGGCTCAAGGTGTCGATCTGACCATTGTTTGCGACCTGTCCTCTGCATATGATCCCTGAGTACTATCGAGATGACAAGTTATTTCGGTGTTGCTCCACTTTACTCTTGAATCCGTCATCGGTGGCAACTTATATTCCCTGTGCGAAGCTCGTTGCATGCCGCAAATTTATCCCCGCCTCTGCTCCAGTCTAAGGTCGCCATCGTCCTTTTCCTGCTTCGTAATCCATCCATATTGTGGACTGTTTTCACCACGTCGCTTTTCGTAGTGATAGTACTAAGAAGCTGTCTTACCAACAGGGAGCACGCTCCGTGGTCGCGCTAGAACATCAGCTTCCAACAGGCATTGATCGAGCATGTCTACTCCGGAGGAAACTCCGTCGCGGTCTGTGCGACAAAACATGACTGGAGTAGCTTGTCAAGAATGTAGAAGACGGAAGGTGAAGGTCTGTTGGGTTCTACGCAGATTTTGAGGTTTCATAGTGCTAATGAAGTTACGCAGTGCGATGGACAACGACCACATTGCCAACGCTGCTTGCAGTCTGCTTCTCCCTGCGTGTATGATGTCCCAGTGGAACATACAACACGACTGCGCGCTTTGCGAGCGGAGAATTCAGACATGAGTCGCGAATTGCAACAGCTTCGCGACCTTGTAGATTTACTGACTGAGATCCCCCAATCTCACAGAGACGACATCCTTGACCATCTCCGAGTGTCAAAGGACTATTTCTCAGCACTTGCCTTGGCGCGTAACTGGCTCCCACAAGTCGCTGTTGGGCTAGCATTTGCCCACGAAGCTGCTGCACAGGACGATGTTCCCATTACACACTGTTCATCTCATTCGAACTCGATTCCCTGCCGTCAGATCAAGCAGTTGCCGATAGAAGCTTGGCAACAACTGTTCGACATGTTTTGGAAGCATTACTCTGCGGATCTACCTTTTCTCCATCGCTCGTCATTCCTTGACTTATGCTGTTTGCATCAGCTGAGTGCGAGAAGGGATTTGCAGCCTACCGATTGCTGCGCTTGCTGCGACAAAGCACCAAGCGATACTACTGCTTTGCTCCTCGCATTTCTTGCCTTGACCGTACGACATTGTCCTGGGGTGGTGGACCAGTATCTGTGTCACAGTGTCAATATCTTGAGCAACTCTGCAAATTCATCGGATCTCTACGCCTCATCGGCAGAAAGTCACCTCCATAACGATTCCTCACCGAAAAGCACAGGACGGTGTGAATTTATACAGGCTCGTTTGATGTTGATCGTGTACGACCATTCGGTAGCACAGTATTCGAAAGCCTTGCTATTGCTAGGTGAAGCCGCTATATCTGTGCGAAGCATGAACCTCGACCGGGAATTTTCCGACCACAATCACGATGATCCAGACCTTCACGCTACACTCACTCGTGAGTCTATCATGATGCACGCTTCCATGCATCCGGCAGCGGAACCCTCACCTCCATACTTCCAAGAGGCAAGGGTTGAAGCGGAAATCCGGATCCGGATCTTCTGGAGCTGTTATATCCTGGATTCTCAACTTCACGTAGGGAAAAATCGGAGGAGGATTTTGCAAGACCTAGATTTGGGTCTGCGACAGCACGCCACACATGACGAGCACTGGTTCAAAGACGTTGATCGACCACCGGTAACTATGATGCACTCCAGCACGGAGACTGTTACACCAGAGCATCCGCATGCTGAGAACTCCACGTCTAGGGGTCGCCTTCCAAGCGCCCCACCCTTTACTCCCTGGCCATGTTCGATCACAAGCACTTCCGGGATAGACGGAGCCAGATCTTCCGGGAGTTCATGTCTTGAGTCTCCATTGAGCTTATACATCAAGGCTTCGAATCTTCTTACCCAGATATCATCATGGACTTTGTGTGGTGGTAGAAGGTAAGTGTGCCTGTCAAGATACTATGGCAAATGCTGATCCTTCCAGAATCGACACGCAATCGCCTTGGGACGTTACATCAAATTGGAACATCTTTCTTCGACGGCTGCTCAAGCTCAACCAGACTATACCAGCTCAGCAAGCCATTACTTCTTCCTCTTTTCGAGGGTACATTCTTGGCCGAACGGCTTCGCAACTCATACATATGCACGTTGCTCGCTTGTTATGCCAGCTGTTGCTACACTGGGAGTTCATTCCTTTTCTACCAGTGAATTTCAGCAGACCACAAGGGCCATTGAAATCCGTCGGCAGCGAGACGCAAGCGTCAAGCGCGCCTCCAGGTTTTTGGACAAGCAGTGCTCGAGAATGCTTTACAGCCGCCCAAATCATCCTGCACCTATCCTCGACATGTAAAGAAGTTGGTGCTCTACCAATGACACCATTCATCGCCTATGCTGTATACACTGCTAGTTTTGTGGACTCATACAGTCGGTCATTTCCGTGGATGTCTTCTCATGCATTGAACCCCTTGCATAATGCGACGAGTGACGAGGGGCAGAAATCCACCCAGGTTACCGCGGATGTTGTCCTTGCAGAAAAAGTTGTTTCGTCAGGTCTGAAAGAATTGCAAAAATTCGTCAAACTGGTCGACAAGTGGATAGACACTTTGACATCGATGACTGAGTACTTTGAAGGGTTCAAAGCAGATTTTCAGACGGCAAAAGCAAAGGGCAGATACATTGTCGACTCTGAAAGACAGACTGACATTTGTCTACGTTTCGGAGGTGGCGGCACGGGGTTATCAGAGTACCTTCTGTTCGAAAGAATTCTGCGGGATTTTGGTGCTTGATCAACATAGATAGCAGCTGGGAATAATCTTTATTGCTTGCAATGCCAATAACTCGATGGTGTAAAGTTGTCATCAGGCTGTCCAGTCTCGAGTGGCCGAGATCTGCTGGCGCGATCGCAAGGTACGCAGCCACAAATGGTGTAGTGAACAACTGAGAAGAAGAAAGTAGAGTGGGATCGTTGTAGAAGAATGCAGCCTCCAAGAAGTTCTGTCATCGCCGTATATTCATCTAATCCAAGTCGATGGGCAATATCGGCGGTGAGTACTCATTAGCATTTAAGTTACCGTCGTTGACACTCCCGAAGCTCAAACATCGTATTTCTACACACCAAAGGAATTATGTAGCGACCGATTCTGGCACGAAGATCCCTTACAGCCTTGCCTTCTCAATCCACTAACGTGGCCCGATGTCAGCCATATATCCTCCTAGTTGCAAGGGGTCGAGAGCAGATAACTATGTGAATTGGGATACTCAGCACTGGGTTTCTCCATGGAAAGAGGATCGCCTACAGGCAGGAGCACGATGTGGCGGCTTCCAGATTGCGGTCGTTCGTCTGAGGACAGGTCCTCCCAAGGGTAGACTTCGTCAGCATGCTAGGTCATGTCAGAACTATCACTGTCACATAGCAGGATTCCATTATGATCCCCATGTCGTGGATGACGTAAAATTCGACTCGAAGTGATGCATCCGCGCGGCGCAAGGCGTGAATCAGTGATGTGAAGGTACGAAATTGGCCCTAGAATCGAAACTGATTCTCGGACAGTGCCTGATTGCGGGCCTGACCAGCTGGAAACTCGTATTCGCAAGTGGCTTTGGCTTTCAAGCATGGCCTGAAACTCGAACAAGCTTCGTCGCACTGCACAATCATGTCAGAACAGTAGTGGCTTGACAAAGTTTTGAACGTTGTCATACTCTGATCTTTCGTCTTCTGCAGTTCTGGCATGCACGTCTGGCCGCCCCCTTACGCGCCGCCGGAAAAGCATCATTTGAAACTAAGTCATCGGTTCCATCCAAATGCGCATTGACGATATCGGAAATGTTTTGTGTTGATAATGTTCTGGAATCACCCATCATCGTCCTTCCGCGGGGACCAGCCATGTTGCACGGGCGTGAATTGCAATGTAAAACTTGTACCGAGATGGTAAGAATATTCGAAAATCCACCAATTGAGCGTTAAGAGAAGGTAGAAGTCCCAAAAACGAATGATAGCAAGGACTGAGCACGAATACCTGATAGGAAATGCCAAGAGCAGATGCCAGCCGTGTTTCCGTGCAGTGATGATAATTCGTATCATGAACCCATCTGCTCGTCAACATCGAGTTGAATGAGCTGACTTGTCGGCATGCCCGTCCGTAGCTTCGCGAGGAGTCCAGCTGCATGCTCCTCTGGGCTGTTCTGCATATCCTGCATCAAGAGTTCCAGGCCTTGTAGCTGCTCCGTCTCTTCCTGCAGCATCGTTTCGAGCTCCTCGTCGGATGAAGTATCTAAGACAAATTGTCGGAAGTATCTTCGGCTGCCGTCGTTTCTAGATCGGTCATCAGGCGAGAAAGTCGACTTGCTTATGTAACGCCGCGAGCAACAGCCACAGAGCAGGCGGTCTGGTTGTAATTCATTGCTAGTTGTATCATGGCTTAAGCTTGTATTGGCTGGGAACGCAGCCGAGAGGAGTCTATCTGCAGGAGCACCTTTTTGAAGTGGCCCTATGGTTGCTGCTTCTTCACGGCTGTGAGCGTAGGAGGAAGCCATCGCGTAGCTCTTTTCGAGTGGTATTCCGAAACGGCGTTCAGGTCACGAGCGCATAGAGAAAGATGCTGGATCAGGATGTCGTGGAGTCTAGGGTACACGTGTGCGGAAATTCTGATGACCTTTTAGAAGAATGGGGTATCGACAGTCAAGGAGAATGAGCACGAGGTCCGTAATGAGGGATCGAACAACCTTCGGAGACAGCTCCTAAATGGCAACAAAATTCTAACAAGCGAGTCGATCCCAAATGACGTGGTAATTATGCTGCTTGGCGGTGCCGCAAGACGACGTCGAGTTTCCGCTAGTTACTACGAATGATCGATCATCATGGACGCGCCGCGCTGCATGTCCGCATAAAAATTTGACCACACAGTTCAGGTAATTTAATTCAAGCGTTTGCGTGATTACTTACCCGCTATCGGAGTCTTTGTCACGCGAGAATCAACGAAGACAGAGACGTGTTACGTATTCAAAAACCTTGAAATATCCCGAACTAGCAGTTGAAACAGACCGGCCTATCATCGTTGCACAATTGTTGATAGATACAGTAAATTTGCGCCTGCTGCACGACCCTGCGCCAAAGCTAGACTGGCTCTGTCCATACTTGCGATGTGGCCGAGCCGAACAAGGTGCAGCGGCATACTAGGATAACGCGGTGAGCTGACAAGGGCAGCGGCTGGGGAACCGGCCAACCCTATGTAATGCCAAGCATTGTGCAGCAATTCGAAGGACAGACTTCTCTGGACTTCTAAGAACTCTCTGCTGGCTGCTTCGCTTTGCGTGGGCGCTCAAATCGATATCAAAACCGCTGAGACGCGGCCGGACGGACGGCATTGCCGCTCCGTAGCGTCGGTTAGCCCGAGCGAATTATAAGCTACCTAAGCCACGATATCGGAACATTTTCGCGTCCGGCCCTAGTTAGCGGGCCTAAAGGCTGATCTTCTAGAAAGACTAGATTAACGTCCCTCCCTGGGTCCCGAGACTGCCCCTATATAGAGACATTTTCTCCTCTCGACCTTTCATACCTCCTATCCATGCAAGTATAAATGTATCAATCATCTCTTACTGTTCTGCAGCTCTTTTTCTACTAGGAACTCTATGCGCAGTGATCTCATGTGCCTAGTAGACCATACTATCGACCAATCCGTCGCTGCTATCCATCCTTGTCCTAGCTTATCACCTTGCGCAGAGACGACTAAGCGTGCTGGTGAGGTTGAAATAAGGTGCGCTAGGTTCGCTACGGTGAGCAGAACATCCTAGACCTATACGCATGCTGTTAGTGGCTGTTAGCGGTCGTTGCGTCGCAGTTGTAAGCGCCAGACGAGCCGTTTCGAGAGACAGCATCCGGATCCGCTACCTGAAGCTGCTTGCCAAGAGCTGACTGGTGTCGCTCGCTATAGCATCTATGATTGGTAGAGACGTACCGGGCGGAAGCGCGGACGTGCCGTTACGTAGTGTGGCGCGCAGCCGCTTCTCAGCCCTTTCGACAAAGACCATCTGTATTGGCAAGCTGTAGTGTGGCCAAGCAGATTATGACTCACAGCTTCTGCGGCTTTCTATGGCCACGTAGCTCGTGTCGAGTTCGCACCCGGCGCTTCCACAAGCTCGACTGACCACTCCCACGCCTTGTTGCGGCCGGTACGGTACATGTATCTTTCTAATATAAACGATCTACCAGAATGGACAAAGCTAGCCAGGTTCTAGCACAGGGCCCTCCCAGTGGCGTACCCAGATCATACCGTGCTATCGCAGATCACAGCGGAGTCCCACGCTCTACCCTCCACCACCGTGCCCACGGCCGTCGGTCGATCGAAGAGAAAGCCGAAAGCCAGCAGTACCTTACCCCTTTCGAAGAGAAGGCAGTGGTGGAATTCATCCTACAGATGGCCGAGCTCGGCACTCCTATGAGGATAAAGTACATACCCTCTATAGCCTTCAGTTCTACCCGCCATAGGCCACCCAATCCTCCTGGCAAGAACTGGGTCAAAGCTCTCGAGAAGCGCCGTCCGGAACTCGTAGCGAGGAGGGTCAAGGCGTTGGACTGGAATCGTCACGACAAGAATACCTATGAAAAGATCGAACACTGGTTTGAAGTGATCGGCAAAGTTCTAGAAGACCCGGCTATCATGCGAGAAAACGTGTATAACATGGATGAGACCGGGGTCATGCTCTCCATGCTCGGTTCCGTGAAGGTCCTTGTAGGCAAAGCCGACCTACGGACTTACAGGGGTGCGCGCGTCAAGCGAACGATGGTGACAGCCATTGAGTGCATTAGTGCCGACGGTATGTATCTAAAGCCTATGGTGATTTGGCCAGCGACCACTCATCGGAGTAATTGGACGACGTACAACACACCTGGTTGGCATTACGCGTGCTCGGAATCTGGGTACACTGATTCCAAGATAAGCCTCGAGTGGCTCATATGTGTGTTCGATCCGCAGACCAGGGAGCGAGCGAACGGTAAGCCGCGAGTGCTGATCTGCGATGGTTTCGGCACGCATGCGACGCTTGAGATCCTGGAGCATTGCTTTACTAACAATATCCTCCTGTGCCGTCTGCCGTCCCATACATCCCATAAGCTCCAGCCATGTGACATTGCGGTGTTCTCTCCGCTGAAAGTAGCCTACCGCGACAACGTTGAACGGATGGAGCGAGGCGGGGCAAACACCATCGGCAAGCAGCATTTTACCGCCTTGTATAGTCCGGCGAGAGAAGTGTCGTTCACGAGGAGAAATGTACTTGCAGGCTGGAGTAAGGGCGGACTTTTTCCGTTTGATCCCCAGAGGGTACTCAGAGAGATGGAGAAGCCTCCCAACGCCCCCCAACCGCTTACCGCCGATGCTGGGAACTTTGGATCTTCTACACAATACGTCACAGCGCCGCTGTGCGCAACCCCCCTCACGCCTGTTACGCCTGTGACAGCGGAGGCCTTCATGGCGCTGCGAGATCTGATCATCCACCAAGATGCTCATGCGCTCGACGACGTAGACAAACAAAAGCTCAAGAGACACATGCAGAAGTTTACTAAAGGCGCTCAAACATTGGTCGTGGGGGGCACTCTCAAACAAGGTCGGATACAGTCCTTGCTCAAGGCCAATGATGAGGCCAAACCCCGACGTTCGACCAAGTCTATAGTGTTAGGCAGAGCGAAAGTAATGAGCTTTGAGGATCTCGTAGAAGCACGAACCAAGCGAGCCGAGAAAGAAGCCAACAAGCTTGGCAAGAAGAAACGACCGCGTGGTCGGAAGCGCAAGGGTGGCGAGCCTGAGGCATGTATGTCGGAAAAGATAGCGGAGGCAGCGCCAATCGACCAGGGCGCCGTGGAGCCGGCCAGATCACCATTTCCAGTGGCCGAGATACAGCACATTGAGGGGCTGCTTGTGCCAGGACATGGGGTAGCCCCCGTTGCGCGGATGTGGTAAGTGAAATAATAAGGGAACAGGATCAGCACTCCTTACGAGTATTGTCGAACGCCCTTCTGAAGCTTCGACGCGCCATTTTCTTCTCGCATTCGGAGGCTCTTGGCGCAATGGTTCTATTAGTGGTGGTATCGGAAGTAAACCATTGTACAACGAATTTGTTCTGCCATTGTAAAGTCCCCCTGATGGCATGCAAATTTATTCATAATGCACAGTGAACCCAGCGCATCTTGTTTGCGCCTCGCCGCGTCCCGCCTGCAGCTTGTCATCTTCCTACTAACCAGGACGTAGAGCTTTGATGGCAGAAAAATCGACCAGTAGGGAGCTAGGGCCAGGCACACGTATTGTGTCTCTCTATTTGCTATACCATCGGGAGCAAGTGAGCTTCGACATCTAGAGCGACTCTTGACGTTGCTTCGAATACTCCACATAAGACTTCAGCTCCTCGTGCTTGTAAGCTTCGGGGGATTTGCTGTGTCTTTCCTGTGTACGGGATGCCATGTCCTCTTGAGCTGTACCAAGCTGAGCATGCATACAATCTCTGCGGCATGACCACACCACAGCAAAACTTCCGCATCCTCGCGTGTCTTCTCCAGCGGTCAAATTGTCGCCCGTTAGAAGTTCACCAGTCACGTGCCAGCAGACAGTCAGTCACGTGCCCAATATTCAAAGATCGCTGATCAGAACACAACCTTCTTCGGAGCTGTGTCCGCCTCTATCGCCTGCCACGTCGCAAAGTGCTTTTGAGGCAGCGATTACCATACAGTATTTACTTCGGCGCAGCCTCTATCTTGGTCTATTGCAACGTAATATACCTGCTTACGTCCTACTCATGGACCCATTGAACGAGAGCGGTAAACCGTCGCTACGCCCACTACGCCCACGACAATCAAAACAAGACAGCCCGAAGCCATCTTCTAAACGCGAACAAGTCCTCGTAGCTTGCTCGATATGTCAGCAGAGGAAGTCAAAGGTATATGGTGCTCAAGCTAGCTTACACTACTTCTGCTAATCGTTCAGTGCGATGCGATACGACCATCTTGCGGGCTATGTCGCCTTCGAACCCGTACTTGCTACTATGACATCGAGCCTGGTACCACCCGGGGTATCTCACTCAAGCGTAAGCACGACGCTGTCCAGACCGACTTGTCTCGAATGTAGTGGATATATGAAGCTATACGGACTTCCTTACAAGCTGAGGTTAACGACATAGTGCAGCAGATTCGCCGGTCCCTCGATCCTGCCGAAGTCCTGCAAACTCTACTACTATTAGGAAGCAATCTTGACAATGCTCCCTCACGGCAACGTCTCGCGACGCAAGGTGCTACATTACCACATCATGACTCTCCGTCTTCGACGACTTCTTGGTACAAGGACTCGGATCAGAACGAATTGCGGCAAGACGTACGCTCTGAACCGAGGTCGTACCCGCACCTAAGTGTCTCACACAAGGTCCTTCTGTGGCCTAAAGTGTTTCATTACATATATAAGTCCGGCATCACCGAAGCAGTATTAGAGCTATGGCATCTTTCGACGCTAGGTACTCCGTGGCTACTGGAGAAACATACATCTAAGCACCTGCGCAATCTCCTGTGCGACGTTAGCCTCGAACACCGATTTATGAACACTAGATCTGCCTCCTTTCCAAGCCTGACGATTCAGAAATTGGGCGAATATTCCGCTGCCTATTTCAACACGTTCAACACGATGTTCCCTCTGCTCATTCTGGATGACTTCAAGAACAGCATCGTGGCGAAAGTTTTACTACACGGCTATAGGGACGACGATCCTGAAAGTGTAATCGCTCTTCTTGTTTTCGCTCTTGGCCAATTGGCGACGGAGGATGTACGCCGCGGCAACGCCGAGAAGCCTTTTGGTCTTGAGATTTTCAATAAAGCGCGTCGGCGGACAGGCATGGTTACCACGCAACCCTGTCTCTTGAATGTTCAGATCATGCTCCTACAAGCAACATATTATAAAGCGTGCGCTCGGCATGCTGAATTCTGGAGCTCGGTCAGCGCAGCTGCAATGGCGTGCAGATATCTTATTAGATGTCAGCCGATTGATTGGTCATCCTTGCAAGGCGACCTCGTCAAGCGCGCATACTGGGTATGCGTCCTCTACAAACGACTGCTCGACGTCGATCTCAAAATTGCATGTACTGGCATCGAGGCCCTAGAAGATCAAGTCCCACTACCTTATTTTCACGAACATGCGCCAAGATGGAATAGCACAGACAGGTCCGTGTCAAGCAGTGACCAGCTTGTCAGTGCAGAGCTTGATAACTACATGTATCATTTCTCAGCCTTGGTCGCTCTAAGTCGACTGCTTAGACGAGCTGACGATCTCGTCCATAGCTGTGAATCCTTTGTAGGCGAAAATGAACCGTTGTGGTAAGAAACAAGACGTCAGAACCTTGATAGTAGTGCAGCGGTTATCATCGATGCTACAAATTACAAAGAGCCTCCTTCTAGTATGCTCGAGGAGCTCATTCGCCAGCTTTAATCCTGGCGCAACGCACTTCCACCTCGGCTACAATAGAACGACAGCGACAAGTTTGACTTCAAAACAGCTAAAGAATCGAACCTATCTTCCCAGCAGAGCATTTGGAACCAATTATCTGCACTCGGATCCGGCGACGCTAGCTACGACATGAATTTGGCTGTTGCCCAACTTCGCACTCAATTCTATCATGCCCAATTCCTGATTTACTGCCCTTTCGTCTTCAAGGCTCTACACTTTCCTGAACTCACCACTGCAGACGATCGCATTAAGTGCGGCTACGCTATCAAGACTGTCTGCGTGTAGCCGCTTTTTCTCTCGCCACCTAGTCACCGAAAACATCTTGTGCTACACTTGTTTGCTTGGACTCAGAACTTTATGGCGATGTTGTGCATCGCAAGCCTGTGCTAGCGAGATAGCTTTATGAGTGATATCTGCAGCGATAGCGGGATCACAAGAGAAGAAATACAAAGCTCGAGCAGTGTGATGGTGGAGTGGCTCGAGGACTCTAAGCAGGTAGATGGTATTGCGGACTGGAGCACAAGAGTCTTGGGACCGCTTCTCTGACCCATCCGAGGTGGTGGCGGTGTCGATACCCTTCATCACGCTACTACATGTATGGTTCGTACTGGGGTTCACGACACGATGAGTAGAACTTTGTGCTCTCAGTAGATCCCACAACTAGGAGACGCTTGCTGTGACGCTGGGATCCAAAGTGCTTCAGATACCCCAGTGGGAGGACCCTGTGCTAGAACCTGAGTAGCTTTGTTAATGTCGGTCGCTTTGTCCGTTAATAGAGAAGTACATGCACTGTACCCGCCGCAGCAGGGTGTGCTAGTGGTCAGCCAAGCTTGAGCACTGAGCGCGATCTCGACAGTAGCCACGTGGCCGTTGAAAGCCGTGGAAGCAGTCATCACCTGCTTCGCCACATTGCAGCTTCCCAAGACCTGTGTCAACTGTCGAAAGCGATGAGAAGCGGAAGGCCGGCGCGCGGCGCGGTGGTAAGCCCGCGCTTCCGTCGGACCGAATGCTGTCCAATCGTTGACGATATCTTGAGCGACATCGGTAAGCTCTTGGCAAGAGGGTCCAGCTAGCGGGGCTGGAGACTATTCCTTCGAAAGGCCTGTCTGGCGCTTACAATCGTGTCGCAACGGCCACCAGCGGTCGCTGACGGCATGCAGATACATCCAGGGTGTTTCGCTTTCCGCCGTCATTCTAGCGCACCTTGTTTTGGCCTCACCGGTGCACTCGTTCGCCTTCACACAAGGCGAGAAGTTGGAGCAAGGACGGACGACAGCGACAATCTGGTCGACAGTACGAAGTACCCGACACGTAAAGGTGTCGCGTATGGTTTTTCGGATAGAGAAAGAGATGGAGAATAGTCCGAGACGGTCGACAAGTCTGTATCTGCGCGTACGGAGGTTGTAAGAGATCGAGGAAAAATCTGTCTCCGCACGGCGACAGTCTCTGAACATAGGGACGGACGTTAGTACTTTGAAAGGCATGTCTCACACCTGTGGCTTCCCAATGCATCCACAGCGTTGAAAACGTCGCCGAATGTGACCCCTGCCTGGTTCTCGAACAACCAAGATCGAGACACCGCACAACCACAGTCCGCGCTCAAGCGAGCTCGAGAAGGAGCAGGCCGGGCGATCAAGGTCTTGCGCAATGTCCGAGACTTTCGTAGTACTCTCTTGTAATGCTTCGACTGCACGCCGAGGTCGAGCACGACAGAAACTCCTGACATGCCGCGAGCTTTGGTCAAGCTCAGCTGAAGACCACGGACGTTGAAGGGTGGTAGAGAAAGTATCTCTGTATGTCTCCGTCTTCGAAATCCTCTCAGCGCCATGTTCGGCGATCTTTCGATGACTTCTCGAAACCCGCGACAGACGCCTCGTGCTGACAATTGCTGGGCTGGGGAGAGGCGACTCAGGATGAGTTCAAGGAGCTCGACTATGTTGAAGACCCGATGAACGACTTGCAGTTGACGGCGCGAGACCGGGCTCGACACTGCCACCAGGCCCTCTGACAGAGGTGGGCCATCTGAATAGGCTCTGAGATACTCGGTGTTGGAGATCCGTTTTGTGTCACGCAGCTCGAGAAGAAACCCGTCAAGAGAGGCCGACATTCTTCAACACTGCGATTTGAGGGACTTGGGAAACGAAGGAGTTGAAACGTGTTTCGACGGCGCACGCCGTGGTGAAGTATGTCACTATCGTTGCACTTTGCGATCGACACTTGTGTAGGCGTGTTGTGCGAGAATTGCAGACACCAAAAGCTACCAACGAGCTCCGCCGCCCCGCTGCAGTCTCACGTGCGTAGATAGTACGTGTGCCACATCCAAGACTGAGACCTTGAGCGCAATGCTAACTCAAAATACGCACGTGCCAGAACTCCCTGTCTTTGCGTTGTTGGTGGCGTTGACAAGTGGTTGACAGGCTCCGAATCCTGTTTGAACGATCCTTGCGAGGTACAGGGACTCTCATGAGGCCGCCTTATCTCCCTACCTCAATTATGTCGATCGAAGATCGTATATAGAAGCTCAAGGTCACTCACATCCGTTCCTCGGAAGTGATGACACACGAGCTGGACTCGCGCTGCAAACACATACAACTATTTTGAAATTATTGTCATCCCGCGCTTTATTCGACTCACGATACATCGCATGTCATTCATAGGTGTTCTGAGGATATCTCTTCGAATGCCAGTCTGTCGCTACACATAGGCACCAGCGTTGCAAACCCTGTTGACTTGTGCGAAACTCCTCTTCTGTGTTACAGAATGAAGACGGATGTGAGTGGACCACACTGAATGCTTCCAGACAGACAGTAACGCTGACTGCATCAGTCTCCTTCTTGCAGCCACTGCCAGAATTGCGCTCGGCGGGAAGATTGGGACTTCCTGAAAGGCTTCTTTGAACGCGAAAAGGCCCAACTTGACGAGACGGACCGCTTACGATCACAACACAAAGAGGACATGGCTGAATTACAGCTTCAGGTCGATGCTTTGCAGCTCCAACACGCTTCGGCAAAGGCTTATCTTGACGACACGCAAGCCCGCCTCGACGATCTGATGAGTGACTACCTGGAGACACACGCCGTTCACGCTGAAGTGGTCGACCAGAGTGCAGAGAGGAAGAAACGACTTGAGCACCTCGAGTCCTGTTATGGAGCGCAATGCGAAGTACTTACAGCGCAAGCGACTGAGATCAAGCAGAAAGATAAATCTTTGGGTGACGCAGCAACGGAGGTGAGAAGGCTTGAAGGTCTGCTCGATGGTAAAGCCCCGGTCGATATCATCTCTCCCGCAGCATCTGGTGCAAGTTTGAGTGTTCCAGACGCCACTCACTGTCGCGCACGTGGAATCTGCGAGCCTGAATCGTCCGAGAGTCGATACAACGAACGCCGGTCTTCTCTATCCAGTCATGGATACCGAAGACTGGCGACAGAACAAGACACGTTCTCTATTCCCGTCACCGTCACTCGACGCCAAAGTACGCGAAACCCAGCGATCGTCACCGTGACATGGCAGTGCTGATATCGTGCTCCAGGTCGTCATTCAGCGCTGGAAATGTCGTACATCTCGTTGGACGTCTCTGAGGAGAGCGAAGGTGGTGAGCTTGAGTTGTTTTCAGACTTTGAAATGCCTGAATGAATACGACTTAGCGACGAGGGATTCGACCTCAGCTCGCTTTGCAGGGTATTAGTAGCCAATCACAATGAGCTTTTCGGCTGACAGAATGCAAGACGTGTTACGCACAGTACAACTGGAGCCATTCTTGTGTTTACCGTTGGTCATGTATCTAGGGCTGGACAAGGTCACTGACCCGTCGGAACCATCAACTCTGGAGGCTTCAACTTCAACATGATCCAAAGAAAATCTAACTTAATCCGCAATTTGACGTGCCTAAAAGGACTTCGACCGATACGAAAATGTCTTGATGCCACCACTTTGGTACTGTAGACGTTCGCCAGCTGCGACTGTGCCAACATCAATGACGTCATTTTTTCGATAGAGCCCGTAGGTCATGTCGGCTCCCAAGCTGCACTTCTGGACCCGGGAACTTACCTTTCGTCCAAGTACGCGTCGTGCATTTCTCAACGCAGTTCGTCAGTTGGCGGAAGGGACTCGCAGCAATCACCGGCGTGCGTAAGGCTTCACTCTACATCTTGTTGATACTGTGACCTTCTCGCACATCCAACTTTCAGTCATCCCCTTCGTATGAACTGCCAGCGTAATCGGACTCCTCGGATCTTGGTTCTTCGAAACATTCTCTTTCCGTTTCCATCACATGATCGTTACACAGTGGTGTGCATCTGCGGTCTTCTCGCGAGCACGGGCAAGTCTCGTCGCACAATTCGCACTCACACCCGAGACTGCGCAAGTCTCGGATCACTTGTGAAAGCTCTGCAGTGTCTCCAAAACGCGAAGTACCCACGACCTGATCCAAAGCCCTCTCCAATTGTTTGAGCACATCTCCGAGCTGGAAAGGTAGCGCCTCATTAGTCGCATTTTGGTTGCGCCCAATCCAGTGTATAGTCTGAAGTAACGGCAGCAATGTCAAATCATCCCACAACATACCGCCGTCCATCAAACATGTCTCGAGAGTCAGGACCGCGTGTATCACTCGAGTTCCCGGAGGCATGAAGAAGACGTCACCAGGACCTAGAATGAGCGTTCGCGACTTCGTTTCCGGATTCCAGCTCGATCCTGCTTTGCTGAAGTCTACCCAGTCTTGGTCTGTCATCAGCCGCTCGGGAACGATCATCCACAGCTTCGTCCCGAAAAGGTTGCGCAGCCACGTGCCGCCTAAGGCGTCCATGTGTGCTCCGGAGAATGCACCTCGCAGTCCGAGGATCTCAAATGACTGGCAACTCCCCACATCGAACGGAGTCAAGTAAGTTTTCTTCCCTGTGCGCCCTGCGTAGTTGGCCTTTGCACCTCTCACCAAGATATCCAACAACCTGTACCTGGGTAGACGGGTGAGCCCTGGCTTGATTGCATTTGACGAACTCTCGAGATCGAGGAAATTGGGAGCTTTGGGCAGGATGGTGTCGTGCGGAGTCCGAACGAGACGAGCTGCTTCTGACACTGGCAACGGTTCTGGTGCCGACATGTGGTTGCGTACAATGACCTCCATCCCCAGGAAAGTCTGTTCGAGTCCGTCGGCATATCTTTCAACGGAGAACTCGTCCGCGTCGGCGAAATCCTCCTTGATGAGCAGCGGAGTGCTGAGAACCTCGCCCTTGCCAGCCCGTAACTTGAATACATCCCAGGGTATCTCGAGCACGTCGTACATCGTAACATCTGTATCGACGACCTCTTCTGTATCTGCGACGGCGTGTACCGATGCATATCGGATCGGATGCAGCCAGTGCTTCAGGATTGGGTGTGGCGCTTGGTCTTCAGTTTCGTAAGCAACGTCCGCCCAGTGCTGCAACTTGAGCTTTTCTGTGTCGCATGTCCCTGGCGGGAAAACGATATGATCAACACAATTGTGGGTGGAAGAGTCGGAGCCAGTGAAGATTGTGCTCCCACTGGGTGTTTTGGACGTCTTCGATTGCGCCTCGGCTGCCGATGAAACAGCATCCGTAGTCATCTGTAGGTCGCCAGCACAATTTTGACCTGCCCCTGGCTCGGTAGATGCAAGGTCGGGGTTGAAAAAGACTGCCTCGCGCCGATCAGACTGGTCTGTCGTCGTGTCTGGCAGAGCTGGTGGTGGACTGCAGATAGACGTCTGCTGCGGATCTTGATAAACGATCCGATCAACTGACGGGTGATCGTCTTCCAACGTGGAGTCCCTACGCGCTCTGGAATCAGGTGAGGCCGATTTTGAGCCTGTTCTCTCGTGGCTTGCATCATCATGGCTTGCATCAACATGGCTTGCATCAACATGGCTCGCTTCATCATGGCTTCTGTCCGATGACAATACGGCTATAGTTTCTGTCGTAGGACATCGGGTTTCATCAGAATTTGAGGCAGGCACCCGTGGCGACGTAGCCTCGGCGGGGCTATCAAGTTGTGGTTCATCATCTGCATCAGAGTAAAATTCCGGAGATGTGGTTGGTGGCGGCACCTCCTCCGACCCTGTTCGAATACCAAGTGGTACATCTTCAACGACGGAGTGTCTCATATCGCAGGTGGCACCGACGACCGAATGTTGGCCATATTTACCTTGGAGGAGGTTTGGAAATAACGGACGATCGGCATTCATACGTTGCACTTTCGCGCGTAGCGGCGATATGGAGTCGCCACCTCGTTTGCTCGTCTTTTGGGACCCAGTCTCCGCCCTGATTTCTGCTGGACACAGCACGCCAAACCTGTCTTCCTCGAGCAGATACCGATGGTAATGTTGAGGTCTCAGAGTGCGTAAGTCCTGATCTCCAACCATCAGCGCGCCGTCAGAGCAATTCGACCATTCCTTGACACGACTCAGCTCCTTTTCATCGTCTAAAGACTGCGGCGTCAGAAGCCGCCTATGCTGTCTATCAGTTCCATCCTTTTCAGTGGCAAACTGGCTGAGTATCTGCAAGTCCTGCAGTGTGAACGGTGATGGGTCCCGCGGTCCGCGAGGCTTGTAGCCGATCGACGGAGTGCGGGCGTTAAACAGAGAGTGCTCGTGTCTGCGAAGCATAACAATATTAGCAATCTTCGAAAAGTCCTCGAAGTCAGGGTATGCCAGAGCGCAGCGGCGGACAAGTTCCAGGTTCTTGGTGTCCTTCGACTTCCAGCCGTAATGTTCCACCACTTCCGTTCCCCAGATCGCGGTCAACGAAGCCAGAGCCCGGAGCTTGCGTCTCGGGTCGCGGTCTGGCAGGTGCTGACGCTCGGGCGCGAGATCGAAGAACTCTTTCCAGACGTTAGGGTCGACTCCTATGTTTTTGCAAGACACGACATCGCGGACCGCAGACACACATGCACGAACGAGCTCATGCTGGTTGAGGGTGATCTTGCGGATCTCGTTCAAGATCTGCTGTGGAGATCGTGTCGTATCGGCGAGGGACTGTTGGAGACGACCCAACAACGACAGCACCAGTGCTTCCGAATCCCGAGCGATAGCGTGCGGGGTGTTGCGGGTCGTATTTATCTGCATCTCCGATTTGCGCAAGATCTCACGAAAAACAGTCAGGACGAACACATGTATATCGAGTTCATATAGTAAGTGGCAGCTTGTTTTGTTCAGGCCGAAGGCACGAGCAGGCAGCGACGCAACGCTTTGACCTTCCAGCCCCTCGAGCAGGAAGGCCCGGGCGTCAACAAGGCTCCGGGCGCAATCTTCCGCTGCAGCTTGATGTTTCAGTCTTCCCCAGAACTTCCGCGCTGCCCTAACCTGGGCAGGAGAATTGATACATGCATGTGTATTGCATGGCATATCAGCCTGTGTTAGCTGAGGGTGGAAAATTCAAGCTGCTGTTTCTCAATATCTTTCTTGCCCCCTCTTGCTGCTGGTGGACAACATACTCTTCGCACGTGTCTCTGCCGAATGCAGTACGGTGAATCATCGCATCGTGGTCTTTACTGTATGAGCGATACCAGCTAGAGACTTGCAATCCGCAGTATTGTGCGCTTAGCGTATTGTTGCCCAGTACGTCTCTTGGACGGCAATAAGGTTCGGGCAGAGATCAGTGTCTTGATCTAAACTGCAAGGGGGTAGCAATAACTGCAGCCATGTTCGAGATGTAGACTTAAGTTAAGCATTAGGAGTGTCTGCCGTTTTGTAATGAGGCCTCAGGCAGAGGGTCAGATAGCGACGATGTTTGTCGCAGCCAGCTGCCAAGACAGCAGAGCATTGTGTCACATGACCTGCAGAGTGCTCTGTTGCTCTATTGCTCTGCTGCTCTATATGCTCTGTAGATATAGAGCAGGTTGCATACCACACGAGTCTCTTTAGTATATAGGACAGTAGAGTTTCTATCTTTTATAGGAGCCTTATACTTAACTTAAGTAACTAACTTAGAGTTATTATTCATAATGCAACTTGATTAGTATACTACTTAGTTAGACTTATCTTCCTTACCCTAAAACCCTTAGTACCTCGTTCTACGTTCCTATCCCGAGTACACTCTATTACACTTTAAGTACTATTCTCGGATATTAGTCGAGAAGTATTTTAGATTAGATATTATTATATATCTAAGGAAGAAGACCTATCTATCGAAGATACCTTATCCGAAGAAGAGTCCGATAATAACTCTACACCCGAAGAACTAGTAATACCCCTCGATACTAATCAATCGATCCTAGTAGTTACTAAGTAGTTATAGAACATAACCCTAAACGATATATCTGTTAATAGATCGACCTAAGGTACGAACGATAGAGGATTATTTAAGGTGAATACTCTCTCCGAATTCTCTAGATAGCGAAACTAGGTTAAGATATTTAAGCTATAGTACTTAACGTATATC
>PEGC01000105.1:0-29198 GCA_002921095.1 Cladosporium sp. SL-16
ACCAAACCAAAACCAACTGGTTAACCAACCAAACCAATAGCGACCAAACCAACAAGCTCACTGATGGGAGGCGTCAGAGCCGCCTCATCGGCTTCAAGCGCGTACTTGGTGCTCATACGGGAGAAAATCAAGCGGCAAAAATTGTCGCAACACTTCACGAATATGCAATCGCAGACAAGACTCGGTACTTCATGAGTGACAACGCGAGCAGCAACGATAGTTGTGTAGACCATGTGTTGAAGGCGATCTCACCAGATCTCCCCGCCAACCAGCGCAAAGCTCGCAGACTGCGCTGTCTTGGACACGTGGTGAACCTCTGCGCTCGTGCTCTACTCGTTGGTAGAGAGTCGAAGAAAACTCTACGAAAACTGGATTCCCTTACCGAGGAAGAGTCGGGAAGTATGTGGCGCGACCATGGATGTGTCGGGAAACTCCATAACATCATCAAGTACATTCGATGGACGCCACAACGCCGTGAGCAATTCGCAGGTATCAGGATAAAAGGTGATTTAGCACGATTTGATGAGCTAGAAGTGAGTTTTGCAGGACGTCACATGACATTGGAGGTCGCTCAATGTGAGTCGGACCCCTGACAAGATCAGTAAGCTGACCGAAAAACAGCTTATTGAAGACAACGACACGCGCTGGAATAGTTTCTTCATGGCCATCGGGCGTGCACTCAATGTTCGCGAACGAATAGTTGAGTTTTGTTTTATGCACCAAGCCGTAGGAGCTGATCGTCGACTAGAGGATGACACCCTGAGTAGGTGCGAATGGGATCAACTGGAGCGAATTTACGCCCTACTGGAAGACTTCTACGCCACCACCATGGTCAACGAGGGCCACCGAAAAGCATTCCTCTACGACTGGTTCCCTTCACTGCATGTCCTCCTCAATGAGATCGACACGCAGCACCAATCTTTCAAAAGGGAACGTGGCTATGAAGATCTCGCCAGGAGCTGTGAAGCTGCATGGGCAAAGTGTGAGAAATACTACACCAGCGCCGACGAGTCTCCATTGATTTACGCTGCAACGATGCTGTGTCCCTGGTACAAGCTTGCTTGGTTCGAACAAGAGTGGACAGACAGCTCGCGGTCGGATTGGGTGTCCAACGTACGCGGCTACGTCGAAAAGCTGTGGCAGTCCGATTACAAACCGCCCCACACAAAGCAAGCTCTCAAATCGGCGACAAACACTCCCGCAGTCGCGCATGATTCACCATTTGCGAGGCAAGCGGAAGCGAAACGTTTAAAGTTAACTCACAGTCCAACAAGCGTTGATGAGCTTACGGCATATCTTGCGCTCGATCCTCTTGGAGAGGATGCCGTGGATCCCATCCAGTACTGGCTCGAACGTCGATTCCAGTTTCCTCTGTTAAGCAAAATGAACACGAGCTCTTTTCGTCTCGATGTTGTGTCTTATGTAGCTTCTTCGATCTTTAACATCCTCACCTGTCCAGATTGGCCTTTGACACGCTCGCAATCCCCCCAATGGCTGACGACAACGAACGTTCATTCAGTTCTGCGCGGGACCTCATAACCTACCGTCGCAATCGTCTAAAGGAAGACATCATAGAGGCAAGTGAATGTCTCCACAACTGGCATGGACGCCCGGAGGCGAGTGTGGACGTGGGAGGCAAGGCGGACGTGGGAGGCAAGGCGGACACTGTGGACCACGAGGAGGCGGACATCGAAGCAGATTGAGCCGAGTAGGGCCCATGTAGCGGAAAAATAGTAGCAATTGCCTGATTAGGAAATGGTTTCCAACGGTTATATTGGTTCGCCGGGCTCCACGAACTGGTTGGTTTGGTTTTTCCCCCAAAACCAGAAAAAACCGAACCATTAACTTCACTGCAGCTACTAATGGCTCTCATGAAGAAGCAAGGGTCGCCACATGAGTGTGCTGAAGATGGCCTCGTTGCCCTACACAAATATATGGAGAGTCCCCATCGGTACTTCCTCGTACTAATGGATATGAACATGCCCGTTATGGATGGATTCGAACCGACAGCAAAGATCCGTGCATTTGAACGCAAGAACAATCTCCGCGCGGCTAACATCGCTGCTCTTACTGGCGTTACTAGCGAAGAAGCAAGGACCGCTGCGTACGATGCTGACGTCAACAAATACCTTACCAAACCGATTCGAATGAAGGATCTCACGAAGCTTGTCTCGGAGGCGCGGGGGGGCAAGTCAGACACGACACAGCAATCAGGCAACGGTACACGAGGAACGCAGATACTAATAGGATAAATCACTTGCAAGCGCATGGATTGCCCATTAGTTTGCGCGTAGTTGTGGAACATGCCATACGTGCGCCACGGCGAAGCATCCCGAAAGTAGAAACATGATCAATATGTTCATGTCCAAAAGCCATAGTAAGGCATCGGCCGAGATGCGCGTTTCTTTGAAGTTTGAATCCTGTCTTGGTATTAAGCTGGGCAGGTATATGTCTATATTTGCCAGTAACAACCTGGTCAATATGGAGATGGTCGCACGTGGCCTCACACGACATGCTTGCATGCAGCGGTCACTGCTGGTAGTCCTCCCAGGGCCGGCACCAGGCTTGCGTGTCAAGCTTAATATTGGCGGCATGCGAATCATGTTGATATTTGATCAGCAGCAGTATGTTGTGTGTAAGATCCTTAGATTGCCCTGGCAGCGCGTTACTACTCTAGTGACTGCTAGAACTGCCCAATTATTAGTGTGTCCACGAAGTCTTACGAATCAAGCTTGATTTGGAACGGTCGGAGACTGGCATGTTCAACTTTGAGAGATGACATCGCTCCAAACTTCAATATTTTGCGAGGATCGCTAAGCTGTCCTATGACGTCGTTGAAAAAGATTGCACATCGAGACTTACATACACATCTCTCGATGATGACTCTCCTCAGCATCTGCAAGACAGCACCAATAGCACATGAAAGAAGAAATGGCATCACGATTGTCAAAGGGCGACTACATCGCGCAGATCTTCGCGTACGAAAGCGATACACTACGACTACTGCAACGGGTACAACAACACGTCGCGGCAGGGAACGCGCTATATGCCGCCGTATTCACGTGCCGGTATAGTGGAAATTCCTCTGCGATCGAGAAACGCGCCATCGCTGCTGGCTTATCGCATCGCCCGCATCACGATTACGATCGAGGCATCGACACAAAATTCTCGGCCCGCGACGGCGATCTGTCCGCCTTCACGGGCGACCTCACTTTGACACTGTTACACCTCGACACCACATGGCGCTTCGACAGCTTCGAGAACAGGCAGGCTTCGCCGATGCTTTCTTGGCCTACGGTTCGTACTTTTTATGTGCCTAGTGCTTTCATGGAGGGGGATCTAGTATTAAGAGATCAATACTGTCATCCTGAAGCAAGTCGCATCCCACGTAAGTTGTATGCTCGAGCCAGGTAAAAGTGGGCTTTGCTAATAGATCGTGGACAGCCCCTATGGCTCATCTCTTGCATATCGAGATCAGATGCAGCACAAAATCTGACGCGGCTGCGAACGACATTGCACAACAGCTGCGAACTGATCTCTCTTTTTGGACGAGACAACTTCTCTTCGAATCAGATCCTGCTCAGGCTCAGGAGCATCAGGATGGTTCCAGATATGCATTGCTGATGGAAGTCGACATCCGCCACACTGCTGAGACTCTGTCGTCGGGCTTGGACACTGGATCGCTGCGCCAGCTCTCAGGCAAACATGTCGCTTCTGCAGTGGTGCGCATTTTCAGCCTGGACGGATCGGCTACGTACCATGACATGACTCCGCAGGCTGTTGACTTACTTCCCATCGACAACCGTACATACAACGAGGTCATCGGTAACAATCAGACACCAGAGCCTGAGTACTTTGGCCTTTCGCCTAATTCTTACGTACACCACTGAATCCGTGAACATACGGTTTGGAACATAGTTTACCGTTCGAATTCCCTCCTCCGCATGGCACATCTTTGTCGATTGAAACAGAGACTTGGTCATCCGGGGTGGCCTTGTTGGCCGAAAGTGATGGCAATCGTGTTGCTACTCTAGTATTATGCGCGAAACGCGTAGCGCTAAGTATTGATGGCGCTTGCGAGGGTATCGATTGTATGGGTAACGACAACGAACGGTGCGAGTATGGCAGAACGGTGCCAGCACATGGACTAACCCGTATATAGCCGGACTGATCTCAATCGAGGTGGCTAAATTTGCGCTACGAGATCGTCCTGAACATTGCGAGCTTCCGACAGGTAGCGTTCTTCTTTCTATATCTTTTGCGTATGCTATCTCTCGCACTGTCGCCTATCTCTCTCTCAGTTGCGGTCTCTGTCTCTGTGATCCCCTTCGAGTTCACGCTCGCGGTCCAGGGACTTCCACTCAGCTTCCCAAAGCCCTTCCTCCTGCCGCCGTTGGATTGGAAGTACTGGTCTTGGTGTTGCGAATAACCCGGGCAATCTGAGCACTTTAGAGTGGAAGTTAAAGAAATCATAGAGAATAGTTCTCAGGAAATCTTGAAGTTACGAAGAGTTCGAGAGAGCTTGCGTTTAGTAGATTGTTGTAGACCTCGAGGGATATTACATCCTCGTGTCGATCGCCAAATTGTGGTGACTGTATTCGATCCTCCAGACTGCAAAACACGATCCCAGTAAGCCCGCTCCACGAAAGTGCCGTGAGGGGATAACCAGTGTATAGGCTGTTTGTGTGTCTGTCTGTGTTGTGTCTCGTTGATCGCACAATAAATATCAGTGATAAAAACCAATCTTTATTGACAAAAATTCTGAGATTCCGGGAAATCAGGCCCTTCTAGGCCTTAGAATTCGGCCTAGACAGAGCCGCGAAAGAACGCCACACCCACGTGGCGTTCGCACTTCGTACCCAATCATGCGCCCCCGGTCAGTAGCCTTGCGGGAAAATCTGCGCCAAAGCCTGGGCAGCTTTTTCATGGCGAGCAGGATTGTACGGTGAAAATTAACGCTAGAGCACAGACAGAAGACTAGAAATGCCTGGGACTTAGCTCAGGTCTGTCTTAAGCTATATATTTTGAATATCTTGAATACAGTATGATTAAACATGGTGTCCAATGGTCTTGGCGTTGCGCCCCGTGATCGGCAAGCTTAGCGTCATCGATAGAGGGCCTGAAACCTCCAATAACAGCGTTTCTCGATCGCGGTGGCCCGCTAGCAGACATGAGAATCGAGTAAGGTCGTGCGTCTCCTTTTAAAGTTGGGGTTCAGACTGCTTCAGAAGCTTTTCAATGTCCTCCTACAATGGAATTTTCTGAGTCAGGCAAGCAAACACGACTTTTTCTCACACAATTTTTTGGAGCTTCCCTTGACCAGACCGCCCACATTGATAGAGAACGGGCCAACCACTTTGAGACCCTAATTAGTGTCTACAATGAGCGAATTCAGACACAGCTCAGTTCTGTGATAGAATTCAAGTACCTCTCTGAGAATGTCTCCAACCTCATTCAAATACACCACCCAGAGGCTTTTCATGACTTTGTACGCCGTGAAAAAACAGGCGCAATCCCTTTCGATCCAACAAATTTCTACGCATGTCTAGCAGGATCGGTTATCATGTGTGGCTCTGCTCAAGCCCATAATGGAAGTGCTCGACGGGTTGAAGAAGAACTAGTAAGTTCAAGTGAGATTCTCGAAAGACTTAGTAGCGCATATATACAAGCTGACCACATAAGCGTCGCATACTAATGGTATTGCAAGTTATGCATAATTATACCGCTCAGAACATGGAGCTAAGGCAGCGGATCGTGAACGCGGTCAAAGATCTCCTCCGAAGTCAGGAGAGCGATCGCCTAGAGAGGAAACCCCCAGAAACAGAGAATTCGCTTTGGAGTGAGCGCGGCCTTGATATCGGAACGCCTTCTCAGATCATTGAGTGCGTCATATTTGGTAACGACCTATGCTCGGGTGACCTCGGGACCTGCATGAGCTGTTTAGCCCATCTTAAGCGAATGATCGATCTGGTCGGATCAAAAGGAATAGACTCGAAATCCTTGCCTAACATTGCCCTCACTTCACCGGCGGAGGAACATTTGGGACAGTGCTATCACAAGACTTCTCTCTCGGACGTGTTCGGATTCGCAAGCCTTGGGAATCGGCACTGAACGTACGGCACATCGGCAGTGGACTGGTGATACAGCGCTGTCTAAGGTTGAGCAGGTAGAGTTTGCCTCCTGCAAAAACGTTGATAGATGGCACAACCCATCTTTTCTAAGTTATGCTGTGCCGACGACGTACGACCTACCAGCAATCACAGACTTTGGCGCTGCTCGCTTAGGTTTCCCAGGCCAAAAGCACTCAAACTATGTCATGGAAGATTTTCGAGCACCAGAAGTCATTATGGGAATGGAATAGGATTTGAGACAGACATTTGGTCTGCTGAATCATGGATGCTTCTCATGCTGCAATGATGTACGGTTGCTTGACGTAGATTGTCTGACGTACCTTGTCAGCCCCTCGTTCAGTGAGGTGTGCCTCACCTAGCTCTCCTCGACTGATTTCGCGCATGATGTCGTAGCCTCCTAGAGGAAAGGATCACCCGTGGTTCTTTGCAAGTATGTTCACTTCTTGAGCCACAGCTCCTGCATCAAGGAGGATTTTGACTATGTCTTCCCGGCCTCTCAATTGGGCAACATTCAGCGCACTTTTATAATCTCCTCCTCTTGTATTGACATCTGCTCCATAGCTGAGCAGCAACAGTACAAGACCTGTGTGTCCGGCAAACGCTGCGGCTTGCAATGCGCTGTTGTAATATCCCCCTTGTAGATTCACATCGGCGCCGTGTTGCAACAACAATTTTGCAATTGATAAATGTCCCCTCAGGCATGCAGCTTGCAGCGCACTGCCATGTAGCCCCTCTTGCGACTCTGTGTCCGCCCCAAAATGTATCAGCTCTTGGACCACTTCTCGATGACCGCGAAACGCTGCAGCTTGTAGTGGATTTCCAAAAAAGCCTCCTATTACGTTCACATCGGCACCCTCTGCCACTAGGCTTCTTAGTAGATCCAAATTACCCTGAGATGCAGCAAATTGGATCATGGAGCCGTAATAACCATCCAATACGGTCGAATCTGCAGTCTTGTTGGACATCTTCGGAGCAAGTATTCTGTCAGCCCTGGCGGCAGCTATGAAGCTTAGGGATTTCCCAAGAATTCTAGAACGGAAGAGTCGATGACATCAAGGGGTCTTCCGTGAGAGAGAGAGGGAGAGTATAGAGATGACGAAGAGGCACGTTCTGTTGCATAGAATGGAGCTGGAGATAATCAGATGCCATGCAGATTCGCACGCGACATATCTGCAACTCGTGCTTGACCCTTTGCCCTCCTGGTAAAGTTCAGGGCAACTATGCCGAAACTTTGGCCAAGAAAGCACAGAGCCATAAGAATGGATACTTCTCATGCACAGATACGAACCTCCGTCCTTGTGGGACACGCTAATAGCGTCGGAGATCCTGGTGCTCAGATCTGATACATGTATTTGCAGTTATTTTGAAGCTCTAGAGTGACTTTGCCACGTCTAAGTTTAAACTTCACACGTTGAACAATGAACGAAATTGCGCTCCAATAGTTAACAATAAGACGTGTGAGGCTGAGACGAAGGCTACACTATGATGTCAAACATGATTGATACAGGTGGTCGTTCCGGTGCCGACGCCGCGGTAGAGATACTAGCGAGATCAGAGGAAAGATGAACCATTCCCAGGAAGACTTTCGACTCCCCTACGCCAGGCCCGCGTGCTTCAAAGGCATAAAGCGAGTGGATGATGCGCGCAAGCACGGTGGTGTACTAGCCCTTGGACGAGTTGCTAGGACTACGGGTCGACGAATGGTGTGACTCAAAGTCTGGAACGGAAGAGCTCGTGTAATGGTGGATAAGGCTCAACACAATGACTGGAAGAGAAAATACTTTACGAACGACGTTGAAAGAAGGCAGCATGGGTTATGCAGCAAGGGAACGCTTCGCGGAATTCGCTCAACATACGACTGGGCACACGTGTAACCGCTCAACCAAACAACTCTTCATTTCAATCCGACAGCCCGCATGCAGGTAGCCCAGGATTGAAATCGCGACGAGGTTCCCCGCAGATACTTGATTGAGTATGCGTTGGTGCCGCTTTTAGTAGTGCCCTGCGCCATTGATTAAAACACACCGTGTTCCAGCCAATCTTAAGCTTCCACGTACATGGTCAACCATGCCTTCTGTCGCTCGTTCCTGTGGTGTTTCTTGTCGAGCGGTGAATACATAAGGAGCAGGCGCCCCAGCTGCAATTCATGTGCCAGGACATACTTGTGACCTCTTCGTGCACGCCTTTTCTGCTGCGCTTCCAAGGAACCATAACATGTCTCCAACGAGAATCCATACCGCGACTGCCCTCCTTTCACGAGCTGACACCAGTGGCATTTCCTCGGACCAGGCGACTATCTATTCTTCCGACAAGCTTGTTTTGATTGTCACTGGACCTTTCTCGCAAGACGATGTCAATCAATACGATTGGGCACTTCGAAACCCTCACATCGGCTCCTGGATCCGTCAAGACGCAATGTCAACTTCGGCAGCAACTGTAGGCGCCATCACGGCCGCAGATGACAACCTTGATATCCCCCAAGTTCGTGTTGGTCCGGGTCTATCAAAAGCTCTCATGCCGAGCGACGAGACCAGATACGTTGTCATCATACAGGGACGATCTGGTGCGAACAGAGTGAAAGTGATGGTCACGGACACTCGTGAACAAGCTGCGATAATGATGATGCATGAAGCGCTCAATGGGTATTCTACAGCGTTCTCCATGTCCTATATTGGGCCATTGCTCAAGGACATATCGGTCAACACGAAGTTCAAAAGGACGCATGAACTCTTGCAACCGATCATGGTGGAAGGGCGGGAGGATACTGTTCACTTAGTGTGCTGCGAACCACCAGCGCATCACGACAAAGCACCAATTCCGTATCATTCTTGAGCAGAGATGAACACAATCCGGGGTACTCGCAATCCGGATTGTAATCCGACTGTCGCAGTCCGCACATATCGGTGGATTGCTCAGATTGTCGTAACAATCCAACCCCCTGTGGATTGTATCGATTGTATGGATTGTGACTTTACAGATCTCAAACCAACCCCAAACCTTACCCTAGCTGGATATCAGAAATCCCCTGGATCTTCCCAGGTTTTAGTTTCAGTACAGCGCGGTTACGCAGATCTATCATCTGATTCGGGATCTCCCCGCAGTATTCGGAGGTGCGCGTCCTGACTCCTCAGTGTTGAAGATCGGCAGCGCCACATTCGCCACCCACTGCTGTATATAGGTCAGCCATGCTCCCACTTGATAGATCATCAATCAACTCTCTTCCAACCCACATATCATTAACAACCCCGGCATGCTGTGACTTGCAATGCCTTGCAAGATTTCCACCCGGTATGACATGACCGCAATGCTCGCAGCGCTGTTCACGCTTCCATTTTGCAGATTGGGAAGCCATATGAAGCAATGCGGATAGACCATAGATTCCAGAGCATGCTCGATGGCGTGCCAGAGCTATGCTAGCTGGACATGCCAGAAGAGGACTTCGCTTCACATGCGTTCGCGTTTCACCTGCGTCAGCGCGTCAGCGCGTCTTTTCCGTCAGCGCGTCTTTTCCGTCAGCGCGTCTTTTCCGTCAGCGCGTCTTTTCCGTCAGCGCGTCTTTTCCGTCAGCGCGTCTTTTCCGTCAACGCGTCTTGCGCGTCTTGCACAACACCCACACCCACTTTCGCTTACCGCGTCATGTGCGTCCTCTACCTGAACTGTGTCGACTGCGTCAATCCTTCGCACAAAGTATATCAATGGCCGTCAAAAGCGCGTAGGGCACCAGCTGCTCTAAGCAGTAGTCCTGTCAAAACCACTCTGGCTGTAAGGACAGATACATCCTGGCAACAGTGACTGGTATCTTCGAAAATGTGCAATACACAATTCAAATGCTTTAGTCAACCAGCGGCTAAGATAGTGAATTGAGAGGGGTGATGGTAGTGTCATGTGTCACGCAGGAGGCTCACCTCTCCCTCAAACTGTTCTCTATGGCTCAGGTGTCATGCGTATCGCTGGCTGGGCCGCAACCATAGTGGTCGTAAATAAGGAGGCGAAAGCGCAGGCTTTCGTAATGTTGTGATAATGACCTACTGCAAATAGAGACGTGGCGTATCTTGCTCGTATGGCGATGGAATCCCTGTGTTCTGTCCGAAATGTTTTGTTTTCGTGTGAACGCGAAAGATGCCTTGTCCTTGAGAGATTCTTAATATTGAAGGATAGTTTCTGGTATCGTATCTTGTTTCTGTCTAACGCGTGGAACGCTTGGGCTTTGCCGACGCTGGATACGACAGATATCTGAGTTCATGGGTCGGATGAACGGAAGGTGGCTCTTATATGGGAGAATCGAATTACGGAGTGAGACACAAGCTATAGTCCGCTCATATGAGCTTCGCACCGTGGTCAAAGCAATTCTAACCCTAGAAAGGCTGACTCAGCAAAGGCGATCCTGGACTTTCTCGAAGTCTTGCGACCCTGACCCTCAGAGCTCGTTGAGCTAAACATAGAGGGCATGTGTCTCACTAAAGCTTTACCTTTCACAACACCATGACGTGTGGGAGCTTGTAACCTTTGCGGGGCAGCGGCATCCCTCAGCCTCAAGCTAGTGGCCAGGCGTTCGGTCAGGCGCCCTCTCACCAGGTTATAAGCACTGACCGCATGGGACGGAACCATTCACTGCACAACAGTAAGCGAATGGGAGGAGAGAGAGGATGTTATGGGATCTGGATGAGTTTTGCCACGGTCTAAAAGAGGGTTACGGGTTCCAAGAAACCAACAATACAGCTGAAGGTGGATTTCGACCGCGGAGGAAGGCGATACGTTCCAGACGCGGAACTTTTGGAAGCCCTGGCGCAAACGCTAGATAGCAACGCGTTCTGGCGTGAAATACTGAAACAGAGAAGCTTCAATCCTCTGTGAGATCGCTTGGATTGTCAGACAGTCTGCTCAGACGCAGAATCGGCAGTTCCTCTTCTTGCTGTAAAAACATTAGCTGCTTCGTGAGCCTGTCCTGGCACCTTTCCCACGGCGTGTGTAGTGCGTCTCGGAGATCACCCAGCCTGAAGCTGATCTTATCGATGCCGACCTGCCGGCATCTGTTCATCCAAGTGACCCGTGCACCGGCCTTCTCCGTGAACCTGATCCTCGTTCCAAACGTCTTCATATGCAAGACCCTGTCCATTGGGCTTGCCCGTCCACCATACTCCGGGAGACACAATAGCCTGGGCACTATAGCTTGAACGCCTTCTACAACACTGACTGCATGGGTCGGTCTATGCGCGAACATCACTTTGTTCCCACTTATCTTCGGCAGAGACAATAAAATACACCTCTACATCTTTCCGGGACGAAAAGACATTCGGGCTTTTCGCAATGTTCCACTCTACAATTTGGTATCTACATTTGAATTCTTACCTGCTGATATTAAAATGGGATTGATAAAATGGGATTGATGTAATTCGGGTACAACCCGTATCCGTTTTGGGTTAGTAACAAAATGGGATGGAGTCGATCCCTTTAGGGTATAACTACTCAGGCCATTGCAAATGGTGGCGCGGCCGTAAGCCCGCAGATTTTCCAGACCAGGTCTACGTCTGCGAGTAATTCAGCTGGCGGGAACGATAAGCCTTAGGTGCAAAACGAACGAGCAGTGTCGATCGACATGGGCAGGTTCAAGGGCGCAAAGAACAACTGCAACGGCATCAGAAGGTCAACAAGGCCACGAAAAATCTGACGATCAAGTGTGTGCGGCCTGGTCCAGCGACAAAATCGATATGGTGCTCGCTTACAAGGATGAAACCACCAAGGCGAAGCAGCACACTCGCTGGCTGATGTCGAGCCTGACCGGCGCACGCGTCAAAGGTGAGCAGTGATATCCGGTGAATTTTGACAGTATCATGAAGCATTGTGTACTGGACCAAGATGTAAACGACGATGGGACACTTCAGAAAGACCTTGCGAAAGGCTTTAAGGCAGACAACGGCTGCGAGACGGCAGGATATACTGTGATGAAAGCTACCTGGCTAAGTAAGGTTGACGCGAAGATGAACGTAGCGTTGATGGTGGCCTGGCCGAAGAGCAAGATCGACACAGACTATCTACTGCGGACAGGCACGGCTATGTTCGGCGCGACGGACGCACTCGGCTCACCTTTCATTGTCAGGGAGAATAGCAGTCCCTGTTATCACTGCAACAGGTACGGACACAGGCAGGCGTCGTGCACGAGTCAGATCAGGTGTGCGATCTGCCCCAAAGGTCACCGCCGAGATAAATCCCGAGTAAAGACAGTCCGAAGTGTCCATCGTGCGGCGATGGATATACAGTGTTTTACTAGGCGTGTAAACTACATGAGTTCGTCCTTGATACGAGGGGTGTCCACAATTCAATCGAGGATGCTGAAGCGGCGTCGAAGCGAAAAGTCGAAGAAGAAACGACCTTCGAGGACTTCGACTCCCGGAATGAGGTCGAGGAAAAACAGAATATCGAGGATAATATATACGAGAGTGAGAGTTATTGTATTCTCGTAGCGAGTAGTGGGTCAACATTGAAGTGAAAAGTTGAAATTCTGTCCTGCTTCTAGTGAAACGACGTTACACCAAAGGTGAAATTGCCATCAAGATTGGTCGAGAAAGGGTGGTCACAGGACCTTCACGCTCCAATCAGCGACCCCAATGACAAAGATCTTAGAGTCATCGTACGGAAGCCTGTTGGGCTGTTCATCTCGTTGTGAGGAGTTGTGAAAACGCGGTAAATTAGTTAGAGAGAGGCGCCGGCTTAGGTAAGCCGACCCAACATTCTTTGAATTTCTGTTTGTTTGTATGATGAACACCCTACTGCTGTTCCCATCAAAGTTCCTATGTATAGCTTCATTGAAACGCTGTGAAGCAGAACGAACACGATCATCACTAAGTGGAAAAAGCCAGCCCTAAACCCCTCATACTCCAATCCGCACATCCATCTACTTGCCTTACGTCCTCGAGCCATTGTATCATAGAACTGATGGCGCTCTCGATATCTCCTCCCGCCATGCTATTCTCTCTACAGATTTCGCCTAGATACTCAAATTTTCGGCACATCCGTAATACGAACATCATCGCCAAGAAAATCTGCGTCCAAGAAAATAAGTGCGGAAGGAGATGCTTTTTGTTCTTAGGCGGTGCAAGAGAGAGCGGCCAGAGGCAAGCGGCGTCGATGGCAAGGGCGCACTTGGTGCGATCGTCTGCGGTCATGGACATAGGTACGTGTAGAGCTTTGTAGATAAAAGGACGACAAATCAGAAACCGAGCGTGGTAGAAGCGAGCACGGAGCTGCGCGACAGCGATATCCACGTTGTGGTCGATTTCGCCAGGTCCGAGGTTCCGGAGAGGGCTGAAAAAGCTGGTTTGCAGCGCCGCAGTCAGCGGTGCCACTTCCTCGAAGTCGAACCTGTCGCCGTCACTCCATTGCAGTCGCTTTGGTAGAGCTTCACGCCAACAGTCAAGCTGGTGAAATAGCTCCGAGACAAGTTTGGAAGGCGGCCCGCTGTAATCTTCCGGGTACGGAAAGTATGCTGAAGCATCAACGAGAGCTTGCGTGTCTGATCCTTGCCACAGCAGCTCAGTCTCGCCTACGTTAGGTTCATAGCCATGAATCACACCGTCCGCCCTTCTGATGAGGCGACTTAGTGTGATCATAGCAATGAAGTGAACTGCAGAGTCATCACGTTTATTCACGGCAGAGGCTCCGGAAGTATCCGAAAGAGGCCCGGTGGATTATCTTTCACTTTGTACTGTTCCATGGAAATGGGGTAATGGGACGTGATCTTCTAAACCTTCGATACCAGTCGAAACCACTCGAAACTCGAGGTCAAACAGTCTTTCTTGAAGAACGCATATCCAGTATGCACGCTTGGCGAGATCACCATATGAGGACGTCCAGTCGATCTGTTGGCTTTTGATAAGTAACATGCATGCTAACGATGCCGTACTAGTCGAGCCCCAAAAGTTGAGATGTCGTGCGCTCGCTTCGAAATACGTCGCTTGGAGTAGCACAATTTGGACGTTCTCGAGACAAGACTGCGTATTGACCATTCCTATTCGTCGCCGCGCTTCGTTGAACAGGCCCAACCCTGGGGGCTTCTCGATCGTGCCGCCACGGAAGCCGCTGGATTCATCTTTGGTGTCACCGGTAGGTCGCCCTGTGACACCCTCAATGGCTAGCTGGCCCAGAGCGAAGACAAGTAGCGCGAGCACGCTTTCGGAGTCGTCGTCTCTGTCCCCCTCTCGTAGGAGCCTCGCCACAACACTATTCATAAACAGGTCCAACTCGAGTAGAGGTAAGAGCATGTTGAAAATGTGGAGATAGGCCGAAGCACACTCATTCACTTGTTGAATGGTTAGGCTTGGGAAGAAAACGGATCCGGTGCGTGAAGTTGGGAGGGTAATGTTGCATGGTAACTTGACACGGTGCTCCGATGTTTCCCTCTGTAGTAGCCATGGGGAATCCAATCGTACGATGGACTGCAAGTCTGATGTTGCTTCGGCTGCAGCTGCAGCGATTCCCGATTCTCTTACATCACGAACAACTTCTGGCCAGAGCAATACCTTGTGCGACACGCTAATGTGTGACCGGGAATCCTGCTTGGGAACTTGGCTTGTCTGGAGGTTGCCGAGGTCCGGATGTTGGAACAATGCAGTCGGCGAAGGTGGAAAGCCACGGGATTTTCCCAACTCGCCATGCAGAATTGGGTACACGGATTCAATCCATTGCGACATGGCAACAGGCAAAGCGATGAGAGTCTCTTGTCCCAAGCTGACATAAGGACCAGGTTGTGGTTCCTCATGCTCGTCTGCAAGTCCAGTTTTATGATATTCCAGCTGAGGATCATCAACAGATCGGCGAAGTATGCTCCTATCTTCCGACAAACCAGGTATCTCATTCTCCGATCTGATCTGCTCTAGAAGCTCTGACACTTCCGAGGCGCTTCCATGTTTAGGTCGTTCGTAGACTGTCGACAGATTGCCGTAGCTCGACTTCAGCTGCTCGTATTCCGATTTGAGGGCGGCGAATCTCGACACGTTGGGGTCGGATGAGTACGCACATTACTTATGCTTGGCTTGACACGGACCGCATACAGGTGTCATACCATCGCACTACTCAGAGTGAGCTCTTCCGCACACATTCAAAGAGGGTCTGTCACAGAGAAGGCTTACCCTGCTTTTGCGCGTCCTACAGGCTTGGCAGGCTACGAGGGCAACGTGCTCGCGCTTAGGCATTTTCCTTACTTGAGCACGCCTACAGTGCTCATGCACAGACGATTGTGTTGGACGTAGATGCGTGTATTATACAAACTCGGAAGATGCAAGGTTTTGTTGGGAAGGGAAGCAGAAGGTTAAAGGCCCATCTCTGCACATGGAAAAAGTCGCGCGCGTAATCTACTGTTCCAAGCGCGGAAACAGCTACAACGCCTTTCGGGGTATGCGCTGTGCCGGAGCAAAGATTCAAGCGGCTTATGTCTGCCCATATCCGGAGAGGCAATCGCTTAGGCTATATGTTATTGGTATGCGAGACCAATCGATCGAAGGCACGGGATTCGCATCAAAAAATTCCACAACAGGTTTCGAGCAGCGCCACGGTTGATCAGCCGAAGTAGTGCCGGGCGCAATTATAAACTGCATGCAGCCGCGAATCACTATTTGCAGAATTGCATGCAAGCGGAGAATTGGATGCTAGCTTTTGGTAAGAAAGCGGGGCAGGTGCGGTAGGCGGGTGATGATCGGAAACCCACCTGCCGTCATCTCAATAGCGGGCAAACCGATATGCCGAAGGGTGGAGCATCTAGTCCCTCATGGTGGGCTGCGAAGGTTTGGGCGCGACTCTGCCATCGTTGATGTGGTAAGGCATAGTTGGTCGCCGACCCATGCTGTTCGAGCAATACGAGGAGTGGCTGAGGAACCCCGATCTGTCACTGCTCCATCCACGGTCTCCATGATTCAGGGGTTGTCGAATGTTCTATCCATTTGTTGGATTTCGCGTCGCGTGTGCACGGACTGGTTTGCCGCAGGGAGTGCAGAAGTGCAAGCGAGGTCGGAGGTTAAGCCGAGGCCGCGTACGAGACGACGGGTATGCGAGCTTGCACATTGGTCACGGTACTGTGGTTCCAAGTATGGCTTGCAAGGACAGTGACAAACCGGAACTGCGTTTACCCTGCAGAAGTGTTAATCACGAACAGATAAAATCGCTGCAACTGTGGGTGAAATGTCGACCGAGTACGACTCATTCCTTTTTTGTAATCAAATTGTATAAAAGTTATCCAGCTTATGACAAGCCCATGATGAGAAACGAGGACGGGTTTAAAACACTCACGATACGAAAAGACTATATGCCCGGCAGCTATGTCAATGGTCTGCAACCTGCATCCCCTTCATCGTCCAAAACAATACTGTCTAAGATATCGACGATGATAGTTCGTATCGGAGATCGACATCTAAGATCGGCGATTGATGATCATCACGATTCTTCTTATCGCTAACGGACAAATCATATCGTGAATTCAGAATACCATGCCCAAGAATCGACGATCTCGGTGGCAATTTCCCGCATCCCTCACGGCAGTCTCACAATAGCATCAGCACCCTTGCTTCATGCATCTAGACCATGGACAGAAAACCGTCAAATTGTGCCGAGGTGTCAATCTTCCCAATATAGCCAATCTCATTAGCTTTCGTTTGAGACTCTCATGATATCACCCTTGAATAGTGTGCCATGCACCCGATCATCTGCTTCTATGCTAACAAAAAGCTGGTCTATAACCTGGGTTACCGCATCGTGGCCCAAGGTATCATCTAAGCTTTTCATCGCATTCGTCGGCTGCATTATGTACAATGACCCATGTAAGTGGGGCCGCGATCCGACACCTGCCTGGTGCCTCGGTAAGCACGGAAGGAGGGGCCATGATCGATCGACCGATCGATCATATCCCACCGGTGCTCTTCAGATGATCAATAGCAGTCTTCATATCATTCCGTGTGTAGATACTCATTCTTACAGCCGTAAATAATGCTGAACAGCAAAGAACACATGGAATCGAGAAGAATCGCACCGAGACCTCAAGCCAATGAAATGGACACATCAGCTATAACAACAGCGGAATCGCAGGCACAACATCATCTGCCATCCACTGAGCTCAAACGAGCACAAATCAGAGCTGCGTGTTTGACATGCCAACGAAGGAAGAGCAAGGTACAAAAACTGCAAACTTTTACACAGACCTTCTCACGTCGTCGATCGGAGTTGCTGACCAAGCTCCGTTAGTGTGATGGTAATAGGCCTTCGTGTGGTCACTGCACGAAGAAAGGAGCTATTTGCGAGTACGATGTCGAACCTGATGTTACTCGTTCAGAGGCAATGCGCCGAAAGAATTATGCTTTGCAAAGGGAGGTCGATCAGCTGAGAGAGCTATTCGGCTACATTCGCACTTGTCCGGAAGCGGAGGCCAAACAGGTTTATCGACAGCTACGTACGGCAAATGGCCTACAGGATCTGATTCATCCTAGTGGAGGATCCAGTCTTTCTTTGAAGCAGAAACACCGAATATTCGGAAGCGAAAAACCAGCGTGTGAGCCTGACTTGGATGTTCTCGCGAGCAGTGCAATCAGAGTCCCCGCTCGACCCTGGACGTTACTGGCGGGCGACGGCTTAGTGTCAGAGCTCGTGTCAGCCTTTTTCACCTACGATCATTGTTCTAGTATCCCTTTCGTGGACCAGGAATGCTTCCTGGCCGATATGCGGGCCGAGGACATCACTCAGGCGAGATTTTGCTCTCCTTTCCTTGTTAATGCAATATGTGCTTTGAGATGTGTAAGTGTCAACGTGCATGTTGCGAATAGCATTCTGACCATGGGACTATAGTGTACATCCGAGCGGGCTAGAACACTCGGAGTGATGCAAGGCGTCAACGCTGCTGAATACTTCGACGCAGAAGCAAAACGCCTTTTCGACTGTGAGAACGGCCGACGGTCTTTGCCAACAGTCCAAGGACTCCTGATCATGTTCACATACAGCACCGTCATGGGAAAGGACAGAGCCGGCATAATGTTCCGACACACGGCGTATAGGATGTTGGACCAGCTGGATCTGGAAGTGGACTTCCGTAACGTCACAAACGCGAAACATAACTACAAGGAACGAAAAGCGTTCTCGCGTGCACTTTGGGGCATCTATTGTTTTGAGAGGTAAGAGAAAAATTGGCTGCCAGTCGTCAGAAACCAAAGACTGATACGCTGTTTTCTTGATTCGTAGTATTTCGGCCTTTGCGTACTTGGAGCCGTCTCTGGTCCCAAAGCCAATGGTTCCACGACTGTTTGCCGATGACGCCGGGATTGACCCTAACCTAACTGGATCAAGCAGATCCCCAGAACTCCCACTATCCGTCTACGTCTTTGGTGCAACGTGCGATCTTTCGGACTTGTTGCATAGGATCATGATCCACAATGGCCAGAACAAGGCAGTTCTGAACACTGATTTCGATGTCGACCACAGAATGGCATTCTATCAAGAACTGTACGAATGGAGCAGTAATCTCTCGACGGTTTTACGAGCTGACGTGAACTTCACCACCGAAACCTGTTTCTTGAGGTAAGGCTTCGCTATCCTAATATTTTTTTAATGCTCAAACTCGTGTGTTGACTCTTTCCGCGGAATAGCACATACTCAGATATAGTGGCACTCAGTATCTTTCGCCCACTAGATCCGGGCTTGCCTCTACCTGGCGAGCTCGACACACCGGCAGCTGTTTGCTTGCATCACTGCAATACCAGCCTGGAGAGCTCCGAACATTATTGGAAGACGTGGCCCTCGAACGGCTGCTCGGCCACGAGCGTCTGGCCACTCTACAACTGTGCTATAACACTAGTTTTCCTTCTACAAGACAAACGGAGTCATGGCCTCTTCGACCGGATGTGCTCAATGTTGCTGCGACACGTCAACGGCTTTCCATTCATGTCACTCTTGTTGCAAGGTTTGAAGATCATTGTTGGACATCTGAGGTTACCGCTGCCCTCATCAGCAATACTATATCACCACAACTTGAGTGAACCTACTGACAAGAGGTTGGATGTTCCCATTAGTCTCGTGTTGCCAGTACATTCGAAACTTTATGCTGGCGAGCATGACTTTCAAGAGACAAGACTGGAGTTGGGGAGAGTGATGATGGATTGGGATAACTTAGAGAAGAGCCAAGCGACGGGAGCGTCGAACAGCTCGGGTCTCTTCAAGTAAGCCCCGAGTACATTCCGTACAGAGAGCATGTAGTCCACGTCAGTCGAGATTATCGCTAATTGTTCCATCACGACACCCGAATCACTAGTCTCGATAGCGGCAATTTTGGCCATGGATATAGCAGAGCCATGGCTAGTGCCCGTCAGCACGAAACAATGTTCAGCTGCGGGATGAAAGCATGTGTGTGGTGTTCTGGCTCGAGTGTGACAAGTCCGCCCAACTGGACATCGATAGGCGCATCACAAGCTCCGAGACGCTGGAGAATGGAGACCTCAGGCATCATGCTGCCGTCGTGCTTTTCATGCGGAGTGGCTCTGAGAAATATTGCCAAATTCTCACTCGCGGAGACGGGCAGTCAGCAATAAGCTTGTATAACAGGAGTTCGTCGGGATGAGATGTGGTAGTAGATGAGGAGTTTTCAAAAGCAAGCAGGCGTCTAAAAGTACTTCTGATCTCAGGCCGGTCTTGCGGCCGCTTAAAGGGCTATACGGCTGCATTCCGGGACGGCAGTATCTAGTTTCTTCTTGTGTCAGTGGCGTCGAATACTTGCAGCATATATACAAGCCGCAAATCCTCCTAACTTTTCTTTGCACGTGTTCAATTCATCTGCTCCACTAATCCTGCATGCTCTTTTCTCCTCCTTTCTCTCCTCTTCGTCGTTGTCGCGCCCTCTTGAGTCTACGTATCCCCTTGCAAAAGGCACATGACCATACTTCTGGACTCATTGACCTCATGGATTGGGATAAACACTTCGCTCATTCTGTCGTACATATCGGCGCTCGACCCCCTGCAGCTATGTGTAAGGACGGCTGGGATCAGGCTACGTGAATTTTTGGAGAAGGTGGGACTATAAGGTGTCCTCGTACCAGAGTTGGTCGCTGCATATCTGCATCTGAGCTAAACTTTAGGCTGTCGATGAAACATTTCATACGCACGAGCTCTTCACAAGCAGAACTCAATCGTGTGCGCGAGTCTTGCAGTCGCGTGATACCCTCTTCGACATCATACATGCAGGGTTCTTTCATGCGTAGGCATCTGACGCATACCGACCTGTCACCGGAGCACTGTCGACGGCAGAAGTCAGCTTTGCTTGTGACCATGATCACTTCGTGGCCGCTCCTAAGGGAAGATCACCTTGACCTTCCGTTTGCGACACTGACGACAGGCCGTGGTAGTCATCTGACCCGTGCGCGCATTGTTGGGTGTAATTTTATCGGAGTCTGGATCTGTCAGCGTACGTAGAAACAAGGGAGTGCCTTCTACGAGCGTAGTGTTTAAGAAACTGGCATCTGTTAGTCAGGCTGGGGGTGACCATGGTATTTGCAACCCGTGCATCCGATGACACCGGCGGTGTCACACCGCTCGTCGCTGACCTTATCTATGTTGAACATGCATTCCTCTCGCCACTTGGAGGTGCGGCAGCTGCAGAGTAGTTGCAGATGGCATTCGCGGCATCAGAGCTGGCGATCATCGATGTGCGGCCATTTTTCGATCTCCCTCGCCTTAGGGCAGCCACATGGAGGGGCACACTTGAAGCGCAGACGAGTGGAAGGTTGCACAGGCACTATAACCCAAGGTACCGTGCGAACGAAGCAGGATTGCAACGCAAAAATGCATGCTCGGAGGCGCATTGTGTCGGTTACGGAGAAAGTTGCATGCAGTATCGACAATCCCAGGACCCTGTCTGTCCTCCCCAAAATAGTGGAGCATGCCGCACAGGGACTTGCGGAGCAACAGCCTGTAGACTAGCAAACTGATCAAGTTGCGTTATGAACAATGACTCCAAATTATTTACTTAGGTTGAGCACGAGGCTCCTAAAAAGATGTAAATCCAACTATCCTACATACCAGGAGACTCGTGGAATGATCACTCTGATCACTCGTGCCTGGGTGACGCTTACGTGTGTGACTGCTCACGCTTACGTGTGTGACTGCTCACGGTCACGTGCAGTGAGTGCTCACTGTCATGTGAGTGAGCTGCATACATCCTGTGGATGCACTGCAACCAATCTTGAAGCTACCACTTCGCGGTCCGTAACACTCGCTCGTCCCGCACGCTACCCGACTGTACTCGGCACATCCTCGCTCGAGAAAAACAACCTTACTATTGACTAAGCTGGCTCGACGCGTTGTGTTCCAGGATGGTTACTGCCGAAACCATTGCAACATGCCTTCCCGCTCGCCCACGATCCGAATGCATTCTAGGAACGTCGAGGTGAACCCTCGCTCTTCCGACCGCCGTACATCACTCCAGAAAATCGGAATCTAGGAGGTTTCGCCGAATGAGTGCCGAAGATACGGCCACTGCGGATACAACCTGTTCATCGCGACGATCGAAGACATCTACTGTATCTTATCTACATAAGAAGAGGCACAGCTGAGAATGCAACTCCCAAAAGCGCTACACTGTTTTACCGACGTGTTCTCGCCACAACTAGGACAACGCCTGCCACAGTACCGTCCACACGAATCACGTGTCACGACATCAAGCTTAAACAATGCCAGCCACCGTTCATGAGGGTTGGTTCGTGACCTGATGAGGTAGGGGATCAACCTGTGGGTTGTTAAAGTATAGGAGTATCATTTCAACGACGACCATAAGATCAACCAACCCTAGGGTTGGTTGATGGGTTGAGGAAGAAGAAGGATTTCATTCCGCCCAGCGCTAAGCACCCGAAGGGCAACAAACTGTTGGGGTGTAGTCGGTGGCGGGACGTTGACCAAGGGATAGGTGAGTCAGGCAAGGGAAGAAGTATATCTGTTCTGGCTAGCACACTGGATACGGTTTGTTGTAGACAAGACCTTGCAAATTCGTATGCCGTGATGATTTGCAGTTTTAAGAGCAATAGCTGGAAGCCTAAAGTCAGCCAACAAAGCTGCGAGAACGACGAGCAAGCATACAAGTGATGAAATTGAGTGTGAAAGAGTTTTTTAAGCTGTGTATCTACTGCTGGGGCCATCCACTGCTTTATACCTGCAGTGGGTCTGTGGCGGTCTGGATGCTCTTGTCCGGCAATCTTCAACACACTTCAGGCCTTAAGGGGCTGTCCCCCGGGACAGCGCAAATTCCTGTCCCCAGGGCCAGAGCAAAGTCTTGTCCCTGGGGAGTTGCCCACTTCGTCGCCATCCTGCGGAATCTGTATTTGTCTCCTGTTTCTGTGTTTGTTTCACAATTGTATTTCCTGATTTTCCCTCCTTAACTCTGACTGATTCTTCATCTTCACGCTTTGAGACATACTCACAGTGTCTCACTTCCATCGCCGTTGTACGCCGCTTCGCTCGTTCTTGCTCGTCCGAACGAGCGTTACGCTATCGGCTGCACCCGCTTCCTTTACCCTAAAGAGAACCTTATTGCTCTTCCGCCCTGACACTTCCGCTGTGATCGGCCGTCTGAACCTTACTCGGACGTGCCTTCCACACATACCTGGACGTTGCTGCTGTGCGTATCCTGCCTCGCTGCTGTGTTTCCACTCGCCCCATTACCCTAACGATTCAGCCTTACCCGCTAGCGGCTGCCTGCAGGCCACGCGTGACTCTTCTTCGTTCAGAACTACTGCTCTTCCTTCCTGACATTTCTCCCCTCGTCCTATCTACCTCTATCTCACCGATGAACGCCAATGTTATCCTGCCGCTCTGCTACCCTTCCCGAGACATGCAAGCGATACGACACCGTCTTCCTTTATGCATTTACATTGCCTTCGCGGCGACCGACTGTGTTCCTGCCGCGCTAATCCTCCGCACCCTGCACGCTACCATCCTCCACGCCACTGTTCTGCACGCCAATGCAAGAGCAAATTCATCCACCAATCTGTTTACGGTGCCATAATCCCCTGCCCACTCATTTCGCCCACGTAGCCTCCGCACTAACGGCCGTTCGCATGTTATACGCCCCCCCCTCCCACGCTTGCTTAAGTAATACTTCCTCATGCTTACTTAAGCTTTCTCACGTTTGCTTCTACTTTCCGACGTCCTCGACCCGAGCCTTCCACTGACCACCGAACTTGGCTTGTGTCCCTTTGTGTTACTACTCGCCGATCTTGGTGACTGGTGAACTCTCGGCTTTCATCACGAGGAACAAAGGTTGACTGTAGGGATTTGCCGCTGGTACACTATCAATTTTGAATTGAGCTTTCTTCGCGAGGGTCTCTACGCGGCCCAACCTTCTTTGTACTTTGCCCACTCCTTTACCTTTGCTTTCACCTCTGGCTCCAGCCCCGCTCTCAGCCTCTCACCTGACTTCTGGATTGAATCCTACGAGCGACGTCGAAACCAGTCTTGGAAATTTGACTCTGAGACACCTTCCATCCCCACTCCTCTTGGATCAGCCTCAACCATCCGTGCACCTTCCCTCTCGCTTTTCTATTCGCTTGATGTATTCTCGCGCTACCGCTTGCACCCGTTTTTTTTTGCCACTATACGACCTGTCGTTGCTCCGCTCCCATTCGTGTGCGCTTCTCGAACTTTTGTTACTAATTCTCCGAAGCCAAACTTTGCCCTTGCTTTTCATCCAACATCGAACACACTCTTGTCCCACTTCCACGCTTAGGAAAACACATCCGGCAACTGAGATATAATCTAATCAGACCGCTTTTATACTCCAACATCTAAAAGATCGTCTCCTACCTTAGGCGACTCCTTTTCGGTTTGGGATGTCCGACCCCTATATCTTCACGCCCACCCTAACCCTAGTCGTACTCGCTGGCTAATGCTTCAAATCGCATAACTTACGCAGCGGAACTCAAAACCTTCTATGTGGTTTCGCATACAATCTAATCTGACTGTGCACGCAGTCCTCAAGAAGATCTCGTAGATCCTTACGCGTTGATGAACAAGAGCGTTGAATATCTTCCGTTTAGCTATCGAGCAGGTTAGATTGTAGGACGTAGCTGTATGTCATGATGAGATACAAAGTGAAAGGTTGCAACCCCGTACTTTGAGATGCTTGGACACACGTGAAATGTATCCTCATCAACGTTGGTGAGATATAGACTCTGTACCTCTCTGTGTATCTTGGACAGAAACTTGGCCTCTCGGCTGGTGTAGACTTCACCTCTCTACCGATACGGCTTGGCCGGGAGAAACTCCAGTTCCGGCCCTCGTAGCCTCCCTCTTGTTGCTCTCGTGGCCGCTGCGCTAACGGCTGTCTGCATAAAACAACCATTTCTCACCGACCGACCTGCCTTTTCATCTCTTCGCCCCCATTCGCCGAAATCCCATCCATCCTAACGCTTGTCTGCATTACCAACGGAGCACGCGCCGATCTTAAGCTTCTTCCCTCTCAACGGTCTCGCTGCCAGCAATCTTCCTGACGTCTACCCTTCTCGGCCCGAACCTCCTTTTGATCACTTTCTTGCCGAAGCATCCCGCCTCAATATTCTGCTTCGCACTCTTTCTCTGTCTTACTTCTTCTTCTGCAGGTCGAATCATACTGAACATGATGATCCGACCATACTGCTCCACTCCTTGATTCTTCTCTCGTGACTCGTGATGAGGCCCAATGACCGTTTTGCAAGCAGCCTCTTCGGATAATTCCCCATTCTTCCCCATTGCTCCCGATTTTCTGCTGACCCTAATTCATAAGGACAGCGAAAGTTTAAGTTGTCTCCAAAAGATGGTAGCGAAAGTCTTGTCCGTCCCTAAGGATAGTAAAAGTCGTGTCTCTGTACCCAGGGACTGTTGAAGTATGCATGAATGCATGGATGCTCAGGCACGGACCCACGTGCTACTACAAGTAGTGCAGCAGTTCACACTGCAACTTAGCCTCCTACAATACACACAAAAACAATCTTTTCAACAGGGACAACGAGAGTCGTGTCCGTCCTCAGGGATAGCACAGGAAAGTGTTTTCCATAGGGACAGCAGAGAAAGGTGTCTGTCCCTGGGGACAGAGCAAAGTCTCGGGATAGAGGAAAGTCTTGTCCTCGGGGACAGAGGAAGGTCTTGTCTTTGGGGATAGGCAGATTCTTGTCCCTGGGGACAGCGCAAGTTTTTATTCTTGGGGACAGAGTCAAAGTTCTGTCCCTAGGGACAGCGAAAGGTCTTGTCCCTGGGGACAGCTCAAAAAGTCCTGTCCTTGGGGACAGCGCAAATTTCTATTCCTGGGGACAGAGTCAAAGTTCTGTCCCTGGGGACAGCGAAAGGTCTTGTCCCTGGGGACAGAATTCTAACCCTGAACCAAGGGCTTATCACGGGTTCTCTAACGCTACTGGGGAACGCCGAGCCTTGCAGCGGGAACCATAATATACATCGCTGCAGTGGGTGGTCCAGCGCAAGGCTGCACAGCTTGGTCATGTGATTGGATACACGTTCGTGCAGCCTCTCGCTCACCGACTGCAGCTTGGCTTCGCTTTGTGAGACAAGCATTGCTACAGACTTTTATGCGCGCAGGATCAGTCTTGCAGCAAGTCGCTGCACCCGTTCGAACGCAGCCACATGCCTTCTAACTCCGATGCGTGAAGGTGCATACCAAGTCGACGCAGCGTAGTCCGTCGTGGGTACTACAGCTGCCATACACATCTGGCGCATCTGCGCTGGTCGGACACCACGGATCTTCCTCAAGGCCATGCACTTGCCGATCGCCTTCGCTACAGCTTTTGACACATTTTCATTCATGGACAGTCCAGAGTCAAGCGTGACATCCAAAATTTTGACAGTGCGCTTCGGTGCAATCGTCTTGTCACCAAACACCAAGTGGTTTGACGGCCCCCGATCTGGTTACAGCGGGCGAACGAAGTGGATGAAGGCTGTCTTCTCGGCCTCGAACACCGCGCCACTCTCTAGTGCCCACTTTTCGGCCCTTGGTAGCAGCTGCGTCTGCAGCTTGCCCGTGTTCTCTGCCGCGTTCGGCCCGGTCACCCATGCGTTGTAGTCGTCGATGAAGCCGATGGAGCCTTCATTCGTGCTGATACGTCCCTGCACGAGGTTCGCGTTGTAGAAGACGTACAGTATAGGTGAGAGCGGCGACCCTTGAGGGATGCCCGCGTGCCCGATCTCCGAGATTGGCGACTCGTAGCCACCTACCACTACTGAAGCTTTCCTTCCGTTGCAAAAGCTTTCGATCCAGGTCACCAGGTCGCCCGGTATCCTCCGCTCTCGCAAACGATCCGCTAGCACAGAGGGGTGCACGCCGTTAAATGCGCCCTGCACGTCAAACGACACCAGGGACAGGACTCTGTAGGCCCGCCACGCTTCGTGTATCTTCTCCAGCAGCAGATTGAGCGCCTGCTCTGCCGACCTGTTTGGCCGCCCGCCAAAGTGGTTCTCCGGTAGCAGTCTGTAATCGTCTGCAGGCGATCGTGCAACGGGCAACGGAGTGGGAAAATAGAAGCGGGGCGTCTTTCGAGGGAGACAAGACCGCTTTCATCCACTTCACAAGAAACGGTCGCCGGTCCGCGGACGAGCCGATAAGCGTGAAAGGGGAAGAGGTAAGGCCCACACAAGAAACGGTCGCCGGTCCGCGGACGAGCCGATAAGCGTGAAAGGGAAAGAGGTAAGGCCCATGCCCAGCGTCCCAGAAGAAACCGAGGCCTCGACTGTTATAAGAGTGGCAGAGTGCACGCCGGCCCGAACACCTCGTCTTTATTTTCTGGCACTGGACGCAAGCACTTCTCGCAAGCTAGGCTTTGTTCCGAGTCCGGATCATCTGGCTTGAGCCTCCATCATCCTCGGCTCCACCAGGAGTCTTGTATGTGCGCCTTCCGCTCAATAGGAGAGCTTCATCTGCCAACATGTCTTCATGGCTCACCAAAGTCAAGTCATTGGCTTCACCGTCCGGAGCGCATACCGGGCACATGGCCAAAGGGGAGTGATGACTACCCTCGGTTGTTACACACTGTTCGAATTGTGTCATCTCCACGATAACAATACGCTATGGCAATAAATACTAAGCACGATACTTGAAGTACTTTCTACGAAGGTCACGCAGTACTCGAGCAAGGCTGTCACTGTAAGAATGAAGGATGATGCGTGCAACTGAGGAAAACCATCTGGACGAACCGTGAGTACGCAACAGATCTTGACGCTATTGCCTTCCGATTTACATTGTAGCTATTCTCCTCACGACAGCTCCCGTCTTGATTTTGTATTGTCCAAGTCATGTGTTCCGCTGACCTTTGAATCTGATTTCCACCAAATTTTCGGTGAGGGCTACTACGTCAGGCAAAGGGCCCGGATATGTCAGCTTTATGAGAAATTTATTAACATAAATCGTCTGACTATGCAACTGTCCCTCGAAGCCTCGAAAGAATAGCAGTCACCTCTTTCATCTTTACAGGCTTCGTCAAAAACAGATCCATACCGCTTGCAAACGCTTGTTCCTGTGCTGACGTGTCGCCCAGGCCTGTAATGGCGATGATCGTGGCACGAGGGCTGCCGCTTGCATGTTCGAATCGACGTATCGCTCGGGTCGCCTCAAATCCATCCATGACTGGCATGTTGATATCCATCAGTATGACTTCTGGCTTGATGGCCAGCTTGACTTTTAGAATGTGGTCGCCGTCCAACAGACGCTCTTGTTTCGCCGATGTTTCGTAGGCCTCCACAGCCTCCTGACCGTTCTGCGCCGTGCGATAAACATGTCCGGCCCTTTTGGCAAAGACTTCAAGAAGTCGGAGATTGATAGCCTGTTCGAGTCGTTAGTGGAGTCCTGGTCAACGAGGTTCGTTGAGTTGCTTACGTTGTCATCCACCAGCAGGAGGGACAATATATTTATGCTTATGCATGGTGCGGTCGACGCCCGATTGATCTGCGCCCGTGGTGGAGGAGAAAATGTGATCGGTTTGTCTGCTGCCACACTGCCTCGAGGCGGTTGCGGCACTTGTAGCTGTTCGCCGTTAATAGGAATACCTGTCGGACTCATAGGGCTTGCGGTGCCGCTGTCTTCGTCTTGTATATGGGGGCCAATGTTTGTAGATGATAAGATGTGAGCAGGGCCGTGTTCTTCCTCTGCAGGTTGGGAAGATACATGTGTTGCACCCAGAACAGCTGCATCGGAATCGTCTTTACGACAAGCTGATAGAGCGCCAGCCAGCTTTGCCGGCCCTATCGGTAGCCAACGATATTGCGTTGACTCCGGAAGGCTGGGGCCCAAGGGCCCCGATCGAAGTCTCAATGCAGAATCCCGCGTGAAGCAGATGATGATCATCGGTTTTCGCGAGCTATCTGCCGAAAGCAACGAACGTCGCAAGTCTCCGTCGTTGGTCTGAGATAACCCTTTCAGTGCTTGCTCGGAGATTATATGAACCGATGCGTCGCCGTTTAGATTGTCGCTGGTCACGTACACATGCATCCCGAGTTGCATACAGTATCTCTTCATGCTGACGAGAAGCCACTTGTTCGCCTGCGCTTTGGTTGGCTCTGTCGTAGTATCGTTTCCATTGGTACCGAAGCCGAAAAATCCAACGGACGTTGGCGGAGTAGAGAGCTCCAGCGAGCTCGCACGCGACTTTGTCGAGGGCACTGATGTTAGAAGTCGTAGTGGCAGAGAGACCTTGACAGTGGTGCCACGTCCTTTTTTGCTCCGCACATGGACTGTCCCACCTTGTGACTTCACAATCTGAGCAACAAGGTTCAATCCCTGACCAGAGAGTGTCAGCACCTGATTGATGCCCAAGAATACAACGCAACACTCACAAGCCCTGTGCCTGGTGCCAGGTTGTTTTCCTGTCGAAACGGCCTGAAGAGACTCTTGACTTGGAACTCGTCGGACATGCCGATGCCGGAGTCCTCGACCTGGTGTATGTAATTAGCGATATCACTTTCCGATTCAATGGAATGTCTAACTTACCACGAGCTCGATAAGTGCACACCGTTCTCTACCGGGCTTCTGCTGGAGCAACTTCTTGCGCAATGTGACGTTGATATAACCCGACGGCGTGT